>JACRUU010000028.1:15494263-15516763 GCA_030449085.1 Kryptopterus vitreolus
CCCAAAAACAACCCCTATAATGCAAAGTGACTAATATGTAGTTTGACCCTTCTTAGGAACTTAGGAACCTGGTTCTCATACTGTACCCCTAAATGGAACAGGTTCCTAATTCATGTCATTTCTTAACCCTGTATTTGTCCTACAGTTTCATAAAAAACTGATTGAGAATTACATACATGTTCATTCATTGGAATTTGCTAAAAAGACAACTTTAGAAAAAATAATTCAATTAAAATGCCAAAGATCACAGAATTTGATTTAAATTCAGACTGTGTCAGCAAGGCCAATCTCAAAGGGAAATCAGCAAACTAACTGGATACTCAAGATGTGGTTTTAAAGCTGTTTTGATGAAGGTCGAGGAATAGAAGAAAAAAAGGACTGGAAGGCCAAACAAAAAGAATTCTAAATCTGATGAGAAGTTTCACTTTGATGGCAGGATGAATTCCAGCAAGGCCGTGGATCAGCATCTGGCAGCTTTGTTGGGTTTTGATCCTTCTGGATGATTTTGTGGAAGAGTAGCAGCCAGAAAACCGCTTTTACAGAAGGGGAAAGGGGTAAAAAGGTTACAATATGCTCACAAAGATTGGAATGAAGATCGGTGAAAAATAGAATTATAGAGGGACAAATCCAAGTTTTTACATTTTTGGGTCCAATTATCAACAATGTGTGAGAAGAAGAGTTGGAGAGAACTGGAAGTCCAAATGCCTTGAGGCTTTCAGTGAAACATGGTGGTGGGTGTGTGGTTCGGTGCTGCATTTCTGGCAATGGTGTTGGTGAGTTAGTGGCGTTAGTATCGTGGATACTAAAATGCAATCGATTATTCATCGCTTTATTCTTTCGGTGAAAGTGCCAAATTGGAAATGTTTTTTTAATTACTTCTCGGCAAGTCAAGTCAAGAGGTTTTATTGCCATTTCAACCATATATAGCTGACGCAGTACACAGTGAAACGTTTCTGCAGGACCCTGGTGCTACACAAAACAACATATAACACAAACACAAGAACACAAGGCTGAGGACTAGACTAAGTTTGTCCTAGCTACATAAAGTGCATCGTGTGCAACCCGGTGCAAACAGCGCAAAGACAGAACAAGACTGTGTTGCCAACACGAGACAGTGCATAACAACAACATTACACAACATAAAATAAAATAGGATAAAAAAAAAAACACAACAATGACCGTCATTGTGAAAGAGTGCAATGTTTTGTAAGCATAATGATGAAATCATATATGAAGAGAAAAATAGATGATAAAACATGACGGTTATAGACTGGAGTAGGAATCGCCCAAATCTAAAGTACAGATATGGGAAGTAACGCAGGGGGTGTAGATAAGTGGTTATGGTTCTGGGCTACTGATCAGAAGGTCGGAGGTTTGCGCCCTGGTATCGCCAAGCTGCCACTCTTGGATCCTTGAGCAAGGCCCTTAAGTCACTGTGCTCCAGGGGTGTCGTATCATGGCTGACCCTGTGCTCTGACCCCAAACCTGCTGGGATATATCTGACGAAAAAATGTCACTTTGCTGTAATGTATATGTGACAAGTAAAGGTTCTTCTATTCTATTCTGAAAGCAGGCGGGTGTTATATCCCGGAAGATTACTTCAGAAAACATCAGGACGGTCACCCCAAATAAATTGATGATCCAAGTATAAAAGATATATTTCTGTTTTTAATCGAAAAACATTTGATTTTCCCCTCACATCTAATTGACCTTGAATCTACAATTCATCTCTAGACGTTTTTACACTGTCATATGATTGACAAACTATTTACACAATTCATCATAGCTTCCACAAGTTGCTCCAAGAAAGACTTTTTGTCTTTTTACTCTTTATTTTTCTTCAAGTTTTGTACGTGTGTTCGAATGTTAACTTTTTACAACATTCCATAAAAGACTCACACAGAGCTGAAAGCCACAAAATGGGCCAACGGTACCAAAACATGGTGTGCACTCAATGCTCAGTATGTCAGCTACCGTATAGGACATTAACTCTTTACAGGATCTTGTTTCTTCTTTTTTTTCTTTAATTCGGTGCAGAGTTCGATTTGTTTTATGAAAGAAACAATGAAATTAAATTAGCAAAATGAAAGATTTTTTTCTCCATAGCTCTGTCTCAGAAGGCTACCAAATCCCTGTGGAGATCAATCACTAAATCGACCAACATCGTCTGCACCTTGGTGCCCTATTCATCAATTAGTTAATAATACAGTTGCTTTATTTTGCAAGGATTTGAACCAAATGTACAGGGTTGTCCACAGGATCTCTTGTCCCATACAAAAATGTATCCAAACAAACAAACAAATACTAGAATAATGAATTTCAAGGTATAAATGCTCTGCTTGTGTTATAAATGAGATCCATTGTCCAGGTGAAGCTCTGGTGCATGAGGGTGTGACTAGGAGAATTTGGAGACAATCCTCAAGCCTCATGACTTCCAAGATGTTGCCTATTCTGGTGTTCAGCTTGGAGCTTAGACAATGGCTTACAGACAACGATTCCTGCGGCGGACTCCAACACTCACACTGTCATTACAGGGGAAGCGGTGGCTCAGCGGTTAAGGCTCTGGGCTACTGATTGGGCGGTTTGCGAGCTAAATCGCATCCTTGCCAGGCTGCCACGGTTGGGCCTTTGTGCACCTTTGAGAACCCTAAATTCCACAACTGCTCGACTGTATCCTGTGTCAGTGCTAAATGCATTGCATAAGAGTGCCAGGCAAATGGGGATATGGAAATGCTCAATTACTCACTGAACTGCAGTGAGTCAAACTTTTGCTATTTTTCCATTTGGATACAATTAAAGTTCTGCATCGTTTCAACAACAACAAAAAAAAAAGATTCCACAATATTGCGCCAACAAATCACGCTTAATGTACCATGGCAAAATCAGCTACTTATCAAATGATGTCGGCTATACAGAACATTAGGTAATCAATACTCTCATTTAATTATATATATGTGTATAATTCTAATTAAACGAGAGTATTGATTACCTTATGTTCTGTAAATATATGTATGTATGTATGTATGTATGTATGTATGTATGTATGTATGTATGTATGTATGTATGTATGTATGTATGTATATATATATATATCTAAGATATATATATATATATATATATATATATATATATATATATATATATCATATAGATATATATAAAGAACGTGTGTGTATCTATATATAGCTATATAGATATATATATATATATATATATATATATATACATCATCATATACACACACACACACACACACACACACACACACATTTACAGAACATTAGGTATTCAATACTCTCGTTTTAATTATCGTTTAATATATATACTATATATAGATAGATAGATATTTATATATATATATATACATATATAGATAGATAGATAGATATACACACACACACACACACACACCACACACACAAACACATATCACTAGTATATATATATATATATATAGATATATATATATATATATATATATATAATATATATATATATATATATATATATATATATAGATATATACAACCGCAGTTGATCAACACCAAGAAATTATACAGGTTTTATTATACAAAATAAACTAAGTACACCATTCTATAGGAATTAAAACCCCTGAGTAGCAGCTTGATGCTGCTAATTAAATGACCTTGATTAATTGATCATTAGCAAGTGTGACCACCTCTATAAAAGCTCAAGTTTTATCAATTTGCTGGTATGGAGCATTCAGGTGCGTGTAAAAGCCCAAGAGTTAAGACTCTATCGGCCCTAGTTAGAATGTTAAAAGTGAAAAATTGTTAAATTGTTAAAAAGTGAAAATGTTAAAATTAGAAAGATACTGAACATGTAAGTAGTTCGGATGGGTTGCCAAGAAAAAGCCTGAAAAAGCCTCTTTTCTGCAAAATCAACAACTGTGGGTGCACCTGAACAAACCACAAGACTTCTGAAATGATGACCTGTGGTCAGACAAGACCAAAGTGGAGATGTATTTAATGGTGGTGTAGGATTGATGTTTTTCGGGCTTGTTTTGTAGCCACAGGATCCGGTCATGTTGCAGTCGTTTAGTTGGTCATGAACGCTTCTGTATACCAAAGTATTCTATAATCAAATTTGATGCCATCTGTCCTACTGGCTCAAACTGGGTCATACAAAACAACAGATTGGCTGGAAAAGCATAATGCGAAGCAAGTCCAGATCTAAACCCGGACTACAATGCTGTTCCCAGGATCTTAAGAGAGCTGTGCATAAACAAACTTCAATTATTAGCATTGTACAAAAACAAACAAATTCTTCGAATAAGTTAATCAAATAAAGTCACACAGAACAGGGTAACATTACTGCTGCTGCAGATGATTACTGAATAATAAAGTATGCATGGTTTCTCCATCTTTTACTTCATTTTTGTAAACATGAAATGAGTCGTCCATCTGGCATTGTTTATATCTAAATTTAGGACCTGATAAGCACCAGATGATTTTCATTATGTCCTAATATATAAACACAAGGGTGTACTTTCATTTTCACAAGGCTGAATCCATCATCATGAGTCAACAGGAACGTAATGAATGGCTGGCCGTCTGTATCCCAAGGAAGACTTGCAGAAGTGATAATGCACTGTGATATAAGTTTAAGTCACAGACTATTACAATAATAGTGCACATCAGGAGGTCAGTGTTTGGACATTGTTGGAATATGATTTCTGTTCTTTATATATATATATATATATATATATATATATATATATATATATATATATATATATATATATAAGAACAGAAATCATATTCTAACAATACACATATATACTACACATATACACACATATACACACATATATATATACTATATAGATATATATATATATATATATATATATATATATATATATAGATATATATATATATATATATATATATATATATATATATATATATATATATATATATATATATATATATATATAAAACAAGTCCGTAATATGGCACATGCGCCCATCGTTCATACATGAACAGCTGATTTAGCTGCATTGGACTCTGTCCTGGACCTGGCAGTTGTTTGCGCGGTGGTATTGTTTACAAGCCAACAAACACATATGCTCATACCTGCTCAGTCAACTTCCGTTAGCTGAACCACTATGGAATATCAGGATCAGAATTAGAATCGAGTTTATTGGCCGAGTGTATTTACACACACAAGGGATTTGTTTCCAGCTGGTGACTCTCAAAAGTGCATACAAGAATTACGCTATACATTTACCTTATAGACAGGATTAGACAAGTCAATACAGTTTAAACCCGATAACCCAGACTATACAAGACAATACAGACTACACAAGACAACACAGCAACACAGATTTATACCCGACAACCCAGACTGTGCAAGACTATACCGACTATACAAGACTATACAGCATAAATATGATCACAATATACAGAATATATGTCAGATCAGTAATGTACATGAAGAGGTAGTGTGCGTCATACATGATGGTCAGTTATTCATGAGTATGACTGCTTTGTGTCTCGACATGGATTTGTAATGGTTTTATACATTTGTAGTATATTAAAGTGCATAGAAATGAGTTTTAGAAGGCTTCTAACTTCAAAGTTTTATTTTAGTATTAAAATAATGAGCTTTTAGAATAGGGATGTGAAACCCTGAAATGGTCAACAACATTCATTCATTCATTCATTCATCTTCGACCGCTCTATGAATCTTCCCTCGGGTCACGGGGAGCCTGTGCCTATGTCAGGCATCTATGGGCATTAAGGCAGGATACACCCTGGATGGAATGCCAACCCACACACACACACACACACACACACACACACACACACACACACACACACACACACACACACACATTCACACACTAGGGACAATTTTCCTACCGTGCATGTTTTTGGACCGGGAGGAAACCGAGAGAACCCGGAGAAAAACCCCCTGAGGCACGGGGAGAACATGAAAACTCCACACACACATGGCCGAGACCGGAATCGAACCCGGATCCTGGAGGTGTGAGGCGAACATGCCTAAATATAATATAATTGTTAAATAAAGAGAAGCTTATTGATCTAAACTGGAGGGAGGTGTGAGGCGAACATGCTAATGCTAATATAATTGTTAAATAAAGAAGAGCTTATTGTATCTAAACAGAATGGAGGTGTTTCATGGTGCAAATCTCCAGCTTGGCAAGATGTCTATGTAACATGCTGCGGATAAATTCGAAGTTAAGGTCTGCTAAAACTGCTAAAACTTATACATACTATAATATACTAAAAATTTATAAAACCTTTCCGAATCCGTTTCGAGACACAAAGCTAACCAGTATATTACAAGATTAAAACGGCCCTACCATAAACACGTTTACACATTTTACGCTTGGTCAGTGCGGCCTGCTCGGCGGCGAGTGTGTATACATGTGTATAGCGAATGGAGCAGCAGGCGCAAGGAAAAACTGTGAAACAATGCGCCGTTCCTGGCTGCTCCTGGGAAGCAAATGCATCTTTGCTGGAGTTTATTTTTTCCCCACGTTCCCTGAGGATTTCAGTCCGAGCGTAACGGTTTGTTCAGCACATTCGGGACCAGGTTGCTTTTTTTTGTATGAAGCACAATGAGCGGAAGGCTTTGCCAAGGTGCTGGGTCAATTCACGCACAGAGATCTATAGCTGATAATGCACTATGACGATGCGCAGTCATCATGCCTACAATAGTAACATATAAGCAGACTTAATTCGATCTATAGGAACGATTACGGGCTCTGTGGCAATGTGGCTTCTATTACAAATATCAATATAAAGGCTCAATAGCAAAATCCCTTTAAATGCTATCTAAGTCAAGGAAGTAATAAACAACAGGGGGAAAAAAACTGTCAAATATTCGCTGCTACGGAGGCCACATTTCCTTTGCGTTAGCAAATTTATAGCAGCGGTTCTTTTAGCTACGTCAAATGATATATGTGACGTTGCCTCCCAAACCCCACGAGACAAATGTGTTATGCTGCATGTCGACTAGGATGACCTTTATTTCAGAGCGAACCCTGCGTAGCTATGCAGCTGCTCTCGATGTCAAACGGAGGTGAATTTATATCAACCATAAACGATATACCGCTTATGCTGTAATGATAAATAATCAAAAAATAATGCCACACACTTGTATTATGCTGCAGTTTATTGCCATTATTCATTGACAAGGCAGAAGCAATGAAAACAAAATGCAAGTATGGAACAGTACAGAAAAAAAAAACAGTTTTCCAGAAGAAATGAAAAAAAAAAGTGTTTATGTATAAACTTTGTGCATAACTTAAGCGTTTTTCCAGCCTAGTACATATTTAGTAAACTCACGTAAAATGAGAATTGGCTACATAGCTCAGCCAAAGGAACCTCCTCGATCGTTTTCAAGTACGCAGGCCGTCATACCGAGAGCATAATTTTAGAACTGCCCAGGGCTCCAAACGCGTTACAACAGAAAGAGCGTCCGGAATGGAGCTCGGTTTATGAGTGCGCTGTTGCGACTCGGTAATGCCAGACTAAATCTGACGAGTTTGCGGGCTTCTCCTGGAAGCGACCCATCGCCCCCATCACCCACAAAAATGCATGCAACACCAGTGGGAGCTTTCCAAAGACAAACACGAACGCTGCCGTCTTTAGTCTGTGTCAATAACAAGTCCAGGTAATACTACACCCGCGCTTCATTACAAGCCGGCCTTTAAAAGCTGATCTCTTTGGATGTTTACTTTTTGCGCCCGCATCCGAATGCGTCTACTTAGAAAACAGACTTAATCCCTTTAATAATATTAGCTTCGGCTCCGATTTCGCGCGAACGCTAACGAAAGTGATGAGAGAGAAATAAAAAAGATCGCTTTCCTTGAATTGGGTTTGTAACACTTGAGGATTCACTGATACCATGTTTATCACGAATGATAAGGTCCGTCACTATTTTTCGAGCACATGACACACGCACACTTAAATACATACACGCAAGCTGCTCATCTTTGCGCTGGAGGCGGAACAAGGGGGCTGGACACCACTTGCCCTTTGAATAATAATGCTCCAGTGTCTGTGCTCACAACACTATGAGCTGCAATTGATACAAATGATCCTGAATTGGCCATCATGTGCACTAAAGGCACAGCTGTTCAACTCAACCTTTAGTCTTCAATTAGATTTTTTTTGCCTTTTAAGAGGCAGAAATGGCCGTGACGGAAATTGTTTTATTTACAAAGGCATTAATCCATGTATGACGTTAATTGCAGACGTCACATTAAATATGTCAGACGTGCAAATGACCTGAGAGAAGCTAAAGGAAAAAAAAAAAAAAACATATGAAAGAATGCTGTGGTAATCATTAGTAGAGCTGGGTGATGTGTTATATAAATCGATGAATCTACGTTTTTTTTTTCAGACAAAATTACATTTTCGATTTTGGATACATGAAAACACTATTTTTACATAGTCGGTGTTTGCCGCTGTCGTGTTTATCCCGCAGAGCCACACACACACGCCTCTCCATTCAACACCGTGTTTGAGGTGCTGTAATAAATTAGTCGTGCTGCTTCCTTTAGTTGCCACAAATTTCAGACAAATTTTACAGCGGGGCTTTGGCTTGCTGAACGTCTGAACTATTTCCATATGACTGATGAAACCCCGCCCCTCTAACACACCTATGTTCAGTTTTAGTGAATGAGAACTTTGCTACGCCCGAATTGTACGGATTGTACTGTATTTTACGTGTAATCATTTTTATTTCTGTTGAAATTAATTTTAAATAAATAGTTTATATATCATTTTAAATGTTTTTATAATTGTGATGATTACGTTTTTTGTAATTATTTTAACTATTATTTTATTTCCTTTTATGTAAAGCACTTTGAATTGCCATTGCATATGAAATTTGCTATATAAATTAAACTGAATTGCCCATCTTGGAAACAAGCTCTTTAGTTTCGTCAGAGCGCCCCGACGCGCTGTTTTTGATATTTCGCAAATACTTTACTTCATTTCGCAAATATCATATTTCGGAGGTGGAGAACTACGCAAACTCGCTGTACCAGACGAAAGGTGAAATCGCAAAATCAGTTTTCGTATTTTCAACTAAACCATAAACTCGCATTAATCGATGATTAATGATGATTATCCTCCCAGATCTAAACAGTAGATAAAAAAATGCTAGTATTAATTAGTATTAATTTATAATAATTAATAGTAAAATATTACACAGTGGTGTAACTTCTCATACAATCTCATACCAAATTCTCAAACCTTTACCACAGTAAAGTTCTGTGGCATATTAATGCAATACCTTACTGTTTCTATAGTAACCACTTGGGTAATGAGTTGTATGGTGTTTGAATGCATTGCAAACGTGTGTTTGTTACGTTGACATTTAAGAGCGCCCCCGTTACTGCTCACATTCTTATAACAAGGATCCCCCATGTTATTTTTTTGCCTTATGGTCTCAGGCGTACGAATCTGGTAAAGTCATGCAATACAAATAAACGGGAAATGCAATACAAACCCTATGTGTGTCCATATCTACACTGACAGGACATGCCGTTATTGGAAACATCATCTTAAACTGGAGATGCTAAATCGGGGTTCTCCTGTGCAACACATCCATCTGTAGTCAGAAGCTCTTACCCAGGCCTGTTTTCATAATCAGGACCATACAGGAAATGAGCACAGCTGCGTTTTCTGTTTTTGTTTTTTTTTTTTTTTTTTTTTTTTTTTTTTTTTTTTTTTAGCATCTATGTTGATTTACCAGCCACACACTACATCTGCGTTACTTTTTTTGGCTAAGCGCTCATGAAGCAGCTTCATCATTTTTAGAGAGTAATGTAGGTGTGAGGGGAAACCTGAGGTGTCTTAAAGGTACAGAGTTGTACGTCGTCTAAAAAGATGTTACCACTCATATGGCACATACATCATTTTAAAATGTCCTTTTGTTGTAGACTAGATACGGCCACCTGAGAGAAGGAACGGAGCAGCTTGGATGTGTACTATGTGTACATAAAAGTCAATCCCATTTCAGTGGTAACATCTTTTTGGACAAGCCTGTATGATAAGAATCAAAGGACTGGGCTGCAGATAGGAGTGAGATGCAAAGAATTTGACACAAAGTTAACATTTGTTTATGTGCCACAGTCTGTATATTTTACACAGAATGGGGCATAAAACAAAAAACATCCAGTGCTTGGTGGAACCATACAGTAGGTGGAAACACATTGTTGAAACACAATGGCCAGACTGGATTAAACTAACAAGGAAGTCCACAATCACTCAAAAAACTGCATTTCAGAAGGCACAGGGCCCAGGGGCACCCACAACACAGCACACACACACACACACACACACACACACACACACACACACACACATATATTAGGGCTGTCAAATGTTAACACTTTAATAATGCATAAATGCAAATTCACTTTAAGGGCACTAATGTTATTAAGGCGTGATTAACGCAGTGTGCATTACTATGTGAGGGATCTGCTCTTGTGTTGTTGTTGTGTTGGCAAATGAACGAAATCCGAACAACAATGACTTCTCTGGGCACTTTGCATCTGGACAAAATAAAAAAAAAAAACAAATTAATAAAGAAACTTCAGTCAGTGTCCTTCCCAGATCATTTCAGCATTGACATTTCCTCAACCTTCCCTGCTAACGTTAGGATGGCGATATAAAAGATGGCTATAAATGGATATAAAAGATGGATATAAAATTCCCCGAATTACACCCAATAGCTGCGCATTTACAACAGGTATGAGCTCTTCGTATCATAGATTGCATATCGTAAATTAAACCGTATATGACTTAAAGGAGCCACGTACCATATTTAACAGTACCACAACCACTAAATCATCGAAATTTCCAGAGTGAAATAAATATAACATTCATTCATTCATTCATCTTCTACCGCTTTATCCGATCTTCACTCGGGTCACGGGGGAGCCTGTGCCTATCTCAGGTGTCTATGGGCATAAGGCATTAAGGCAGGATACACCCTGGATGGAATGCCAACCCATCGCAGGGCACACACACACACACACATTTCACACACACACACACTACATTTATACACTAGGGACAATTTTCCAAGGTGCCAATCAACCTACCGTGCATGTTTTTGGACCGGGAGGAAACCAGGAGAACCCGGAGAAAAACCTCCTTGAGGCACGGGGAGAACATGCAAACTCCACTCACACACACACATGACCGAGCCCCCGGGAATCGAACCCGGATCCTGGCGGTGTGAGGCGAACGTGCTAACCACTACGCCACCGTGCCTCCATAAATATAACATGATTAATAATTTTATTTAAAGGGAGAGATTTTGAAAGACATTACAAATATATACATTTCAATCACAATTAGAGTATTAAAAACATAAAAACGATTAATTTTGTCATTTATTCATTTTAGTGAGCTTAATCACAATTAAATATTTCTCTTTCCACGATTAAATATCCATTGACACCCCTATAATATACATTAAGGATGGTATATTTGATGGTAATTGTGATTTATTTATCGTTTGAAAATATTTAATCACAATTAATCGCATGATTGCCATGAGTTAACACGTGACTATCAGCACATTAAATTATAACAGATGTTATTATTATGATATACATTTCTCTCAAAATCACTCCCTTTACTAACATTATTCATTGATTACATATTTATTTATCTCTCAAAATAATTTTTTTAATATGCATTTCTTGGTAATTAATTTCTTGTTCATTTCCTTGTTACTTTATTAGTAATTGTAAAATATGGGACGTGGCTCCTTTAAGAATTCTGTTCCGGTTGCTTTTCCATATAAACAGGTGATACGTTTAGGTTATACGGAGTCACATTGCATTCACAAAAGAAAAATGCGCTTTATTCCGTAATACTGATTTGGGAATGCGATGCGCTTGCGTAAGGTTCCATACGCTAATATACGCTAATATAATGAGGAGATCATACCTGTTGTGAATGCGCAGCTAGTAGGCGTAATTTGGGGGAAATTTAGGAAGTGTGAGTGTGGATGCACTGAACGTTTCTTTATTCATTTGTTCCTTTTGGTTCATTGTTGTTTGGGTTTCGTTCATTCGCCAACACAACGCAGAGTGAAGGAGCAAATCACTCACATGGTAATGCACACTGCGTTTTATTTATTTATTTATTTATGTGTGGTTGTGTGTGTGTGTATGTATGTATATATATATATAGATACCGACAGTAACACACACACACTATATATATCTATATATATATATATATATATATATATATCTTATATATATATATATATAGATATATATATATATATATATATATATATATATATATAATCAGTTTTAATGACAATTCTCCAAACCGCATGTGTGTGAGTGAGCACACACTCCCTAGGGTCTATAATCAGTGGTGTTATAATTAATATTGCCTCTATCTATAAGTCACAGTTGCGTTATCTACAGAGAGCACTTGCTTCTTGCTGCTCCTGTTCGCAGTCTCACAGTCGCTCTATTCCCTTTCTAAGAAGACGCATCTGCTAAACCTTTTCTCTCTTCACCCAAAATGGCTTAGCATTGAATTCTCTCCTTCTGATGAAGATAGATTGACATTTTGGTTAAGCCACTGCTTTATGGGTAAATGCCTCATGGGGAAAGAATAGGGTCAGATGGGCAGCGACTTCCAGCTGTGGGTCAGGAAATCCTTTAGGGCCAGGTCCGAAGGGAATAGGGTTCCAGTCCGGGCCGTGTGCAGGGTTCTGGTCAAGCAGGGGGAAGATATACTCTAGGCGGAACGGGCCACAAGGGACAGGAGTTGGTGTATAAAAGCACTATGCGACTGTCTAGCGTTATTAGATATACACTGACCTTACACAGAGATCAGCAGTGCAGAGCCGCGGGGGCCCACAAACGACCTCCAGGCAATCGGATTTCCCGATGCATTAGGCTTTCATCTACAGCGCCTTCACCCCCTGAATGTCCTGCTAACTCAATAAGAGCTGCCTGTTTATACATGCTGGTTTGTCACCCACGCCTGATTTTAGCTGGAGGGCAGGAGAAGCGTCTAACCACACGATCAGAGATGTTACACACCGAGCAGTGAACTTCCACTGACCACAAATGACACCACAGGTTCCAGGAAGTACTTGTGGGACGGAGCAATAGCAGCTGCCCAGTGACGGTAATCTCAGACCTACGTATATGTTTATATACGTCTTGGTCTACATACAAAGCTCATGTTTAATCTCCCTCACACACACACACACACACACACACTGCAAGAGAGATGAAAGAGTGATGCCACAGAAAAAGACAACAGCCCATCGTTTAAAATTCAACAGTTCAATCAATAATTCATAAAATGACAAACACGCCTTGATGAATGGCGAGTCTTCCAGCCTTCATTAGCGAATGAAGTAGCGCCGTGATCTCATCGTTTACTGAAAACTGGTCCGATGAAAGAGAAACCGCCGCCGCTATAAACACGCCACCTTCTGCTGTTCAAAGGGAACTCTGAAAGCCGATCCCCTTCTTTCCTCCAAGTCGTGCTCTTGCGCTACCCCGCTCACGGGAACAAATCCTCCTGCCTGCGAAATCAAACCCAATCCAACGTCCGTCTTTCTAATGTTCCCCGAGCCGTCGATAGAGATGCTCGATTAAACCCTTCCCATTGCGTCCCCTAATAACCAGTGGACCCCCGTTACTGAATCGTACGCGACTATGGTTATCTACAAAGCGTCGCTACTTATATAAAAACGCTTTATTTAAGAAGGCGCCAAGTCTGTGTTTAATCATTCATCTGTGCTGGATATCGATGGAACTGAGCCCAACATGCTGTTTGAATCAACACGGCTGTTAAAAAGCAGTCGGGTTTCATCTGTACCCAGATCAATAATTGCACAGCACAGAGGAGCCACTGTAGGCGCTGCAGAAGCACAGGCAGAGAGACAGATAGACAGACGGAGAGAGAGAAAGAGAAAGCGAGATAGAGAGAATTGGAGGAAGGGCTGAAAAAGCAACCCCCCCCCACCCACACCACACACACACACAAACACACACACACACACACACACACACACACACAGTGTTTTGGTGTGTATCTGTATGAACAGATTCACACTATACTCAGTGGTCAGAAGGCATGGATTTGTCATTTTCATTACAAAAAGCTCAACAATCACGGTGGTTTCAAGGCAAATTAAATTACATAAATGCATCCTTTCTAATGGTGTACGTTATCATTTCCATAGTAACACAATGCACTGGGACTCCTACAGCTGAGACTAAATAAGTTAAAAGCAATGCCATATAAATCTTTTGGGTACAGACGTTTGTTTAGCATATTTCAACGTGTAAACAAGATGTAACTAAAGTTGATCCTCGATAATCCAGGTTTTTGTCTTATATTAGTTATATATGATATATTTTATATTGTCTTATATATTAAGAGTATGAAGAAATTAGTGGTTGCTAAGGAAATGACTACTTATAGCTAGAATAAAATAGTTCATATTCATTGTAGCAACAGAAGCGTATGTAAAGTTAGATGTATAGAATCCTTGTTATACAAACAATATTTTAAAATTCTTCCATGTAATATAAGAAAAGAAAGAAGAAAAAAAACGGAGCACCAACGTTGACCATGTTCCTATAACAGCCTCGGTTAAAGATGCGGTTATACCGTTATTAAGTCACAACACCGTAACGTCACTTGCCTTAGTGTGGCATCGCTTCTCTCAACATCAATATATATATATATATATATATATATATATATATATATATATATATATATAGATATATATATATATATATATATATATATATATATATATATTCAAAACAACGTTGAGAGACGTTGTGGCAGGAGTCGAGCTGACTGGTGGACGATTTAGTTCCAAAACGCAATTCAAAAGCGCATATTTGGCTGCATTTTGGATTCGAACCAAATGGAAACGGCGAACCTGAAAATGTTAATGAAGCAATCTGTACATTTTGCCTGGCGAAGGAAGCAGCATCCGGAGGAAACACAAGTAATTTGGTTTTACTTTATTTAATAATAATAAAAAAAGATATTTAGTCCTATTTTATTTCCTTATTCGTCTTAAAAATGTTCTAATAGGTTACGTAAAAAAATTTTTTATTATTTGTTTTGTTCCACACCACAGCTGATTTTCCATGTTTTTTTTCAGCCTATATAGCACGGTGCATTTTTATTCCTTATATTAATAAAAGTTCATTATTTCATATTTCAGAAGTTACATTTTGTTCTGTAATGTTGTTGATTATCAAGCATTGATGCCAAATTGGCAATTGCCGCTCATTCAAAAGTGAAAGTGAAAGATGTGCAGAGGTGTAGGCTATTTAAAAAGAGGGAACTCCAATGACCCCCCCCGTATCATGGCTGACCCTGCGCTCTGAGCCCAGATTCCAAATTGAATCGGGTAATTTGTAATCTGTAATTTATTACATTTCCAAAGTAACCTTCACCAACACTGTTGATCTGCTAGAACACTGGAAAGGCCGTCTAATCCAACACCTGAAACCTACGGAGCAGATTTTGCCGTTTTTAGCACAGGTGTGAAGTTTGTTTTCAAGCGCCTTTAGCAGTGACTGGCGCGAGTGTTCGGTTACACCAAAACAGGTTGCAGTTAAGATTAATGAGGCTGCTGGATATTTACACAGCATTTTATTTCTGTTTTGCACATTAGGATCTTTACAGCAGCTGACAGAAGGTGCGCTTCGTGCGAGTGGCATTCTGCCCTGCTGCTATATGTCCCAAAAGTGTAAAAAATAAATAAATAAATAAATAAATAACAAAACCATCAAATAGTGTAAATAACAAGGAAAAAAAAACTCACGCGCATAACAAATAATGCAAATAAGGGCTGATTCTCTCAATGCCATTAAAAAGGGGGTATTAAATATGCATGGCAGGATGTTGCTTAAGTCATTAAAGCACTTTTAGCATGCATACATAGATCTCTACATTGCTTGCTATGTATTCGGTCGCATGCTTACAGTAAAAAGCACAGGAGTGGAGGTAGAAGCCAGTTGTTGGACTAAACAGCTCTGAAGTTCAAAGACAAGGGAAGGGAGGGAGAGCAGCACTAAAGTTCAAGCTTTATTTATTGTTGGCAAAAAGAAAGATAAGCATGGGGAGGAAAAGAAATGAAAAAAAAAGTTTTTTCGGGACTCCACAAGCTGCCTCGAAAGGACAAAGAAAGAGTATAAGAAAGAACGGCGTGGAGATTAGCGAGTGGCGTAGATCGTCCGGATAGAATATTCATTCATTCATCTTCTACCTCTTTATCCGATCTTCCCTCGGGTCACGGAGAGTCTATCTTAGGCGTCTATGGGCATTAAGGCAGGATACATTTACATTTACATTTGCGGCATTTGGCAGACGCCCTTATCCAGAGCGACTTACAACTGAGCAAGTGAGGGTTAAGGGCCTTGCTCAAGGGCCCACTAGTGGCAGCTTGGTGGTGGTGGTGAGGTTTGAACCCGTGATCTTCTGGTCCAGAGTCCAACACCTTAACCACTGGGCTACCACCTCCCTCGATACACCCTGGATGGAATGCCAACCCATCGCAGGGCACACACACACACCAACTAGGGACAATTTCCCAAGGTGCCAATCAACCTACCGTGCATGTTTTTGGACCGGGAGGAAACCGGAGAACCCGGAGAAAAACCCCCTGAGGCACGGGGAGAACATGCAAACTCCACACACACACATGGCCGAGACGGGAATCGAACCCGGACCCTGGAGGTGTGAGGCAAACGTGCTAACCATTAAACCACCGTGACCCCGGATAGAACAAAACAAAATTTGTTGTTGTTGAACTAATTGGGCTGATAACAGGCAAAAAAAAAAACAACTAAAAAGGAGAACATAATGTCAGAAAACAGCAATAATCAGAGAGAAAAGCAACTGTTGGGTCACCCGTAATGTGAAAGAGCCATAAAATGGCTTGCTTTAATGAACCAATTTCCTTTCACCCTCACATTATTGTGAGCTCAAGCAAAACCGTTTCCAAACTTTGAAACAGTAGGATGCACTACAATCTCTACGAGGCGAATGCAAACAGAGCAGAACGCTATAATGCGGCATATAAAACTAATAGCGCGATATATTCCTATTAATCAGGAAGGACAATGGAAATTCCTTATGCCAGCGCACGAATGTGTTCGTTTGGTGCGTTAACTAACGAAGGTGTACACAGGGAGCCGGGTGATTGGGTGTCCCGAGACTACACGAGGGCATTTATTAAACAAATAGCTTTTGCCACTGAAAGGAGTAGCAGGGGGAAAGGAACAAATCTAGCCCTATAATCTAATTGCTTTCCCTCTGACCACCAAAACAGGCATATTTACAAACTGCACGGGCATTGATCAGGTGGAAAAAGTTATCTTGTGCCTGTCCAGTGGGAGCTGAGTGGAGACTTTGCATCATGCATATTTCATGACTGAGCGATGGCGGTGGGAGCGAAAGCATCTTGAAAGGAAGCTTATTAAAGAGATGCACGTGCTAATGCTTTAGCACCAGAGTCGAAGGAATGCATACTCATTATGGCCTGATTCACACTGCTTTGACTCCATCATCTTCCCAAATTAATCCATCCGTTGATCTTTTCTGTTGGAGTCAGCAGTTTGAAGGTTCAGCCTATAAAAAAAAAAAAAAAAAAAAAAAAAAAAAAACCCTCGCTGCTCTGGACTGAGGATCGCTTGTTTGGACAACGCCAAATTATCCACTGTGTTTTCATTGGCCACAAAGAAAATGTCGATACCAGAAAATCACGGCCATTATCCATAGACACAACATCCCCACGGTGAAACATGGTGGTGGCAGCATCATGCTGTGGGGATGCTTTTCTTCAGCAGGGACAAGGAATCTGGTCAGAGCTGGTGGGAAGATGGATGGAGCCTAATCCTGGAGGAAAACCTATTAGAAACTGTAAAGCACTTGAGGCTTCGCCGAGCACAAAAAAATGCCCAATACCGGAAAATCATGGTCATTATCCGGGAGACTTGCTCGCAGTTGAAGCTCCTTTATACGTTCCTTACAGGTTTTTATTCAGCCTTTGGGGCTCTTTTTAGTGCTTTTTGCTCTCGCCAGTGTGTTGTGCAGCAACTTTCTGTCACCACTTTATTGCATCCATCTCGACCCAGCAAGCTGCGCGCGACTTGCCGTGCCCTCAAAACATAACTTGCGCTCACGCCAAACTCATTTAAGGATTTGTCTATATTAACATACTCAATAATAGCTACAAAATTGAGCCGGTCATTATTTATTATTACAAATGTATTCATTCACCCACTGTTTAGCAGGGTTACGTTTATTTTGAACTCGTCTTTCTCTCAGCTCCGTACAGAGCAGGATCAGACAGAGGTCAAGGCTAGCAGCTCGTTTAACTCCCTAAACTGTCTACCCTCAGGTTCTCCTGTGTATGAAGCGACTGCCTAATTAAAAGACATGCCGAAATCTTATTGGAGCTGATCATGCATTAAGCTGACAAACACTGGATGCCAAAAAACGCTACTAGGACAGAAAACTAGTACAAAATGCATTGATGGTAATACTCACATGCAGCATTAATCCTATACTATACTGTATTAACTAACAACAACAACAAATCCTTAACATCAACAGCCGATATCACATTTCCCTATGTAACTGGTGACATTTCCCTATGTAACTGGTGACATTTTCCTATGTAACTGGTCAAATTTCCCTATGTAACTGGTGACATTTCCCTATGTAACTGGTCAAATTTCCCTATGTAACTGGACATTTTCCTATGACATTTCCCTATGTAACTGGTGACTATGTAACTGGTCAAATTTCCCTATGTAACTGGTGACATTTCCCTATGTAACTGGTCACATTTCCCTATGTAACTGGTGACATTTCCCTATGTAACTGGTCAAATCTCCCTATGTAACTGGTCAAATCTCCCTATGTAACTGGTCAAATCTCCCTATGTAACTGGTGACATTTCCCTATGTAACTGGTCACATTTCCCTATGTAACTGGTCAGTTCATAAAATGACTCTTGAAATTATTCACATTCATAAAATGACTCATGAATCTTACAGGAATATATGTACGTATAAATCTTATATGAATACAAGTACGTATGAATCGTATTCCCCACAAATATATATTTTATTTACTCACATTCATATACACAGTGCACTACAAAAGTATTCATATCCCTTAAAGAACAATCCGAATTCTTTAAAGGTCATGTGGCTTCTACACAACCATATGTATAAAACAGTAGCTAATGCCCAATCAGAAATCATTGCTCTGACCAACCAGTCCTCTATGAGACGTGGTGCCAGGTCATGTGATTGAAAATAATGAGTAGCACCTTCCAGCCAAGCCATATAAGCAGCTTTCTAGAAGAAAATGTATCACAGGGATTATTTCCAGTGTGCTAGACGGTTTTTCAATATGTGCACCCCCTCACGAGTTTGATCAGTGGATTCGTCAGCGCCAGAAATAAAGGTCACGGTAAGAATGGAAAAGCTTCCCAATCTCTCCAAGCTCCTGCCCGTTCGCCCTGCTCTCCTCCAAGTGCTGCTCTCCGACGGTCAATCACACCAGGCCCCGCCCCCACCCGCTGCCACGACATGTTTGATTAGCAAGCGTAATAGCCTGCCATACAATCACAGTTTCGTTTGGTTGGTTCTTAGCCGCGTCCACACTCTAAATATTAAAGATCCATATTAAATATTCATGCTGAACACTTCATCACAAATATTACACCTGTATCTGTTCTCGTTAGGAAGAATTTTAAAGTGGTACTTTGTCATTTTTAGAGCCCTCTGCTGCCAACTAGATGAATTACAAGTGCAGTGGAAACATTGACAAGAAGCCGCGGACTGCTCAAATAACCGCCATCTGCTCTAATGCCTGAATAGCATTTTTTTAGGGCTGGATAGCATATTTAAATATAGCAATTTGGAGAAATATAAACCCAATTTGGAGAATTTTGCATGTTTTGGACTACACGGTTCAAAACTCATATTTTAGACAGTTATATTTAAGCATCTCCTACAACGATCACCCTTTCCCTACTCGTGCACTGGAGAAAATATTACTATACTTTCACTGTTCTCTTAATTCTACATCTACAGCATTTTAAGCTCTTACACATTCTTAGGTTAGTGTATTTGGATTTCCTCCTCTTCTCAAGGATTTGAATCTTGGCCAAGACAAACCAGAAAAATCCTTCGCAACAATTGCTTAGCAACCAACCAGACCCAATGCAACAATGATGCTTGTACAATGCCATATACTGTACTGCATATGGACAAATTTATCTAAAAATACCCATTATATCTTGTGTTACGGACACTGTACACATTTGGGGGCACACAATTTAATAGCACAACTCTTCAAAAAACACTTCAAAATCTATTGGTAAAATCTTCAGTTAAGACTAGATGTCTACATTACATTTACATTTACATTTGCAGCATTTGGTAGACGCCCTTATCCAAAGCGACTTACAACTGAGCAATTGAGGGTTAAGGGCCTTGGTCAAGGACCCACTACTGGCAGCTTGATGTGGGGTTTGAACCTGTGATCTTCTGGTCCAGAGTCCAACACCTTACCACTGGGCTACACACCTCCCTATAGTCTATAGTCCCCATGTCTATAAATGAATCATATATAAATGAACACATACTGTATGACTCTTATGAATCTTACATATGTACATATGAATCTTATCCTTTGAAAATATATAGTTTATTTACTCATATAAACATATCCCTGTATAATTACAGCTGTTCAGCTCTGTGAAGGTCTCAGAGGTTTGTAAGAGAACATTAGTGAAGACCAAAGTGCATTATGAAGACCAAAGAAGGCTATGTGGGAGGTGGTGTAGCCCAGTGGTTAAGGTGTTGGCCTCTGGACCGGAAGATTATGGGTTCAAACCCCACCACAACCAAACTGCCACTAGTGGGCCCTTGAGAAAGGACCTCAATTGCTCAGTTGTAAGTCGCTCTGGATAAGGGCATCTGCCAAACGCTGTAAATGTAAATGTTTAGAAGACTAAACATATACCAAGCTTTGAACACCTCACAGAGCATTGTTCAATCCATCATCTGAAAATGGAAAGAGTATGATACAACTGTTAACCTGCCAAGCCATAAAACCTACAGGCTGGTGTAATTGATACAAGTAGCAGTAGACACAAGTAGACAGAAGGTCCATAGTAACTCTATGGGAGTTCAGATCTCAGGTGGGAGAGTCCAATCTGTTAGTCTCACCACCAATCTCTCTATTATGGAACAGTGGCAATATGATAGCCATTGTTGACAAAAAAGAAGTAGTAGTTCTGTTTGCAGTTTGCCAGTTTTTCCCCAGGTTCTCCGGTTTCCTCCCGGTCCGAAAATATGCACGGTAGGTTGATTGGCACCTTGGAAAATTGTCCCTAGTGTGTGAGTGTGTGTGTGTCCTGCGATGGGTTGGCATTCCATCCAGGGTGTATCCTGCCTTAATGCCCATAGACGCCTGAGATAAGCACAGACTCCCCGTGAACCGAGGGAAGATCGGATAAAGCGGTAGAAGATGAATGAATATATTCGTTCATCTTCTTCTTCATACACTTTACACAGTGTATGTTCCACAAGCTTATATTGCCAATCGTGGTTCTAATGGCTAAAGATGCCGTGATGTTCTCAGCTAGGACTTCTAAACGTTGTTAAGTGAAGTGTAACCAAATATGTGAAAAAAAGAATGCAAACCACAATACAAATTCTATTTGTACTCATAGGTTAGCAGTGTACTCATAGCGGTGCACTCATAGCAGTGTACTCTTGGAAAATTTCCAACCAAAGGGTGTGTGTTTATTTCTAGTAATTATATATTAAGCATTTTTTTTTAAATCCATTACCTAATTTGTGCATGTCAACTACCATCTGTCTTTTGTCTTGAAAGGTCTTTGGTTTTTCTCGTATGGTAATAAGTGATTTTACATGTGTGAAACCTCATATTTATTCCCCCCAGTAACAGGACATGATCAAAGGCAAAAACAGAGACCCCTAGATCTCGGGGACTCTGGAGACCAAATGGAAAAATAATAAATGTTTTTTCAAGAATGAATATCTCTGCTTTTATTTTACATTCATCATGGAAAAATGTGGACACCTGACCATCTACCACATGTATGTATCATATTTGAACATGTCTTTATAAAAGGCCTCTTTTGGAAAGGCTTTCCAGTAGATTTTGAAGCGTGACTGTGGGGATTTGTGCTCATTCAGCCACAGGAGCATTAGCGAGGTCAGGTGAGGAGGTTTGGAGCATTACAGCTCATCAAAAAGGTGTTCAGTTGGGTTGAGCAAGGGCACAGTGCAGGGCAAGGTCTGGGCATCTTTATTGAGTTTGCTTTGTGCAATGTCATACTAATACAGGGTTGGGAAACTAAACTCCAGTTGTACACACACACACACACACACACACACACACACACACACACACA
>JACRUU010000028.1:15519263-15531763 GCA_030449085.1 Kryptopterus vitreolus
CTATCTCAGGCGTCTATGGGCATTAAGGCAGGATACACCCTGGATGGAATGCCAAACCCATCGCAGAACACACACACTCACATTCACACACTAGGGACAATTTTCAACAAGGTTGCCAATCAACCTAACGTGCATGTTTTTTGGACCGGGGATGAAACCGGAGAACCCGGAGAAAAAAACCCCTGAGGCACGGGGAGAACATGCAAACTCCACACACATGGCCGAGATGGGAATCGAACCCGGACCCTGGCTGTGTGAGGCAAACGTGCTAACCACTAAACCACCGTGCCCCTGATAAAGTATCTCTTACCTGTTAAATGAATGTGCATGTGTGGAAAAGCAGTGCACACAAGGTAGCCTCAAATAAAATAAACGGTTCACAACAGACAGAATGTCTACCACTGGGCCCTAATTGGATAGTGAGGGCCACCCATGTAAGCTGGCAAAGTCCTTTATGGTTCAAGCTCACGGGCTTGACATCTTGACGTCCTTCCAGCAGAACGGTTTTTTTTGCACGTTTGATCTTCAGTATTGTGACTTGGGAAGTATAATAATATATATATATATATATATATATATATATATATATATATATATATATATATATATATATACTTGGGAAGAATCGAGGAGCTCATCCCTTCTTAAGATGGCATAATTTTCAAACATAGAAGATTTTTAGTATTGATTGTGTGTCTGTTTAAGCTTAAGGGGCAAAAGTCCCAAGGATGCATCTTTGCCCAGGGAACCAGGGAACTTTCCAGCCATGAGCGTCTTCCTTCATACAAGCCTCACCAGTGCATTTTCTGTGAGAAATACAGATCGAAAGTAAAAAAAAACAAAAAAAATCTATCCAGCCAACAATTCTACAGCTGAAATAAGAAACAAAAACTGGGCTGAACTATCATATCTCAACTGTCATATTTCACGGCCTGCCGCGGAGACGTAAAGGCCAACAGGGGCAGCTGCATGGCAGCTTGTGTGTTAAAAAAAAAACCCTCTGAAAACTAAATTTAGACTGTCCATCATTGATAGATCCTTGGGAGGAATGTACAGTGTCCATACTAATATTTTTCTTTTTCCCCACTGAAACCCAAGATACAGCATGTAGACCAAGTAGATCATTCATTCATTCATTCATCTTCTACCGCTTTATCCGATCTTCCCTTGAGTCATGGGGAGTCTGTGCCTATCTCAGGCGTCTATGGTCATTAAGGCAGGATACACCCTGGATGGAATGCCAACCCATCGCATTCCAACCCATCACAATCATACACTAGGGACAATTTTCTACCGTGCATGTTTTTGGACCGGGGGAGGAAACCGGAGAACCCGGAGAAAAACCCCCTGAGGCACGAGGGAGAACATGCACAAACTCCACACACACATATGGACAAGACGGGAATCGAACCCGGACCCTGGCGGTGTGAGGCGAACGTGCTAACCACTAAGCCACCGTGCCCCCTCCAAGTAGATCACGCTTCAGCAAAAAGATATCGCCTGGTACACGGTATTAAAAACCCCATACCAGCGTTAATGGGGAAAATACTCTTGCATTTGTATGTTTTTTTTAAACCAAATGCCAAATGAAACTGTTGAGATGGCACTAATGGGAAAGAAAACAACAAAATACTTGATTAAATCCGTGCAGTTGCTCTTGATGCAAACACAAGGTGTTTGGGAGAGACCTGCACGAGCCCTCTCTGCGAACATTAAAAAAAAGGGGTGGGGGGGGGCGAGTGGTTAACGATGCACAAAATAAAATAGCCGAGATCATTTTTTCCCCCCTAAGTGAACCCGTTAAGACATTACACATCACAGAAAAGGAGAATAAGAGAGAGGGGGGGTGGGGGTCCTATAGTGTTGCCTTAGCAACGCTCTGGCCTATCACCCACGGCCTTGGATTTAGAGAACCGGCATGAGAGTTGAATCTTTCTTTAATTGTGATGTAATTTCTTTAATTGTGATGTGCTGTTTTACGTTTAGCACAAGATAACAGCCTGACCTATAAAAAAAAAAAACAAAGGTTTGGAGGTTTGGAATTATTATACAGTCGCTGGAAATAAAAGCGTATTTTAATACGGATGGTTTGCTCCGTCAACTTTATAGATTTTTACCAGTGATCCGTATACACCATTACAAACAGACAGATGCACCAATAACATATCAGTGTTTACTGTTTTTTAGCCGACTGACTAAGGCTGCATGATCCTCGCTAAAATGTGAATCACTTTTCCTCCGTGGGAATTTAGATCACGATTCTCTCACACAATTCTCATTTCTTCACCAAATACTCAAGTATTGCACTCAAGTACAAAAAAACAAACAAGCAATACAACCAGTTAAAGAGCTGAAATAACAAATATAGTCTACCAATAACTATAACATGTTAACTTAACATGCGTTTATACTTCTGCGTCGCTCTGCAGTGACTATTCCCAAACACTATGTTCGTTGGTGTTTTGAGTTTCTGCTGTGGTAATGAAGAATCATAGAGGTGTTTATATTTTCTCACTTCTTTCGATGATCCTTTCGACTGCTTGGTCCGTGTCCATGCTTTGTTT
The DNA here is from genome assembly GCA_030449085.1 of Kryptopterus vitreolus. Lineage (NCBI taxonomy): Eukaryota > Metazoa > Chordata > Actinopteri > Siluriformes > Siluridae > Kryptopterus > Kryptopterus vitreolus. Next base: position 15,521,828 of record JACRUU010000028.1, read on the forward strand.
CTTCACTAATGGACTTTAAAAACGGTGGTACGGAGGAATACGGAGGAATACGGCCAGAATACGTACGATGCTACACGGGAAATACATTGCCATGCCGAACAATCACAGACCCTGCACTCTGCTTTCGACGTGACATGTGGTTACTTTTTTGGGAGAGATGTGCGTCAGGTTATGGTGTAGGCTACAGTGTAGGGTAGGCGTCAGCATGTAGGTTACGACATAGCCTCAACGAACTAGTAAAAACCAGCCTGTAATCAGAACCGCCGTCATTTAAAAACGAGATTTTGTGTGTGTGTGTGTGTGTGTGCGCATATATATATATATATATATAATATATATATATATATATATATATATATATATATATATATATAGGCAAGCCTACTACTAACTACTACTAAATCCAGCAAACAGCACATATTCAGGGCATTAACTGTTATATAAACTTTTTGTATTCTGGAAAAATAAACAAATAAAAAAAATTCACATCGCATTCCACATTTAATTTAACCATGGAGGTGGTGTAGCCCAGTGGTTCAGATGTTGGACTCTGGACCGGAAGATCATGGGTTCAAACCCCACCACCACCAAGCTGCCACTTGTAGGCCCTTGAGCAAGGCCCTTAACTCTCCAATTGCTCCGTTGTAAGTCACTCTGGATAAGGGCGTCTGCCATATACTGTAAATGTAAATGTAATTTGGATCCCACTTAATAACCTCCACTTTTCTAAGGAAATGTTCCACTAGATTTTAGAGTGCACTTGTGAATGAGCTACAAGGGCGTCAGGTACTGATGAAAGGTGAGGAGTGATCCAATACATCCAAAAAGCTGTTGAATAGGATCGAGGTTTACATGGTTGAGTTTATGGTCTACTTGTATCGGACTCATTGACCGGAGCATTGTCATGGTGGAATAGGATCAGGTCTCCTAGCTCAAATTAAGGGAAACTAATGCTACCATATCCAAAGACATCGTTCCAGTTGTGTGCCTCAATCTCCGTTGTAACAGTTTGAGGAAGACTCACATTCAGTACAGCTAGGAAAAAAAAAAAAAAAAAAAAAAAAATCGGCGGTCCAAATACTTTTGGCCACATAGTTTAGTCATTCTTCTACACAGTTTCTCTGTTTTTATCATATTTATCTATAATGTCATGACATTTTACAGCATTATAAAAAAGAAATGGTGTACAAATGCCATAGTAGGAAACTGTTCGCTTGGACATGAGATTGCGAGCAGGGACAATCCCCCGACTAAACAGGAATCAAACTCGCAGTGTGGCAGGAATGACATTCTCACTTCTGTGTCCATCCACGACATCTCAAGGAAACTGCATATACCTGTGACCTCGGCTACATAAAAGGGAATAGATAGTGTCCTCCTCTGAGTGTATTACGCTGTCTTACAATGCAGTATTTAAACATAAAACATTTTTTTTGGGATAAAGACTTATATCCAAAAATTTGTTAAGCTTCAGTTAAGGTTTTAATAGGGAGGCCAAAATAAACATGTTACTCAAATTAATGCAGCGCTCTTTTCTGTTTGATGAGGGAAAATATAAACCTTCAAAGCAACACATTAATTCACATTACTGCCCGATTAATACTCCTATTACTCCGATACCATACATACATACATACGATAATATATATATACTATATAATATACACCACCATATATATATACATATATATATATATATATATGTATATATACCTTGGTGTACTTATATACATGATATACATTATGAATATATCCCATTTGTCTCAGGCCATGATCAGGGAAGCAATTAGCACGTTCCTTTAGAACGCGATGGAAACTGAAGGAAACCAAGTTAACCGACGCCAAACAGAGACAGACAGACAGACAGACAGACAGACAGACAGACAGACAGATACAAAACCTCCAAAAATGTACTGTGAATCCACCCGTGTGGAAACATGGCGTGTGGAAAAGGTTCTGGTTTTACTGATGAGCCAAGTCTCAAATCCACCATTCACATATCGATAGCAAACTGTCCGGTGGAAACATGCAAAAGGTTCAGCTGTGTCCTGGTGATTTGTGTAATTTAAAACACCATCATTACTTTCAGTTATTTATGAGATTATTTTGTCTTTATGCTTCATGTTCAGTTTGGTTTCACTAATAATAAACATGCATTTGTGTATAGCATTCATATGTGTCCATGGTCATATTGATAAGAGGATTCAAAACTTGTAAAGTATTCATTTAAGGTACAATTAGAACAGAATAAAATGTCTGATTAAATTGGGATCAATCATGAGTTAAATAATGACCATCATGCAATTAATCATGATTAAATATAATCAACCGACATCCCTAGTTTGTAATGTATAAGAATATATGCTTCCTGTTCTTGTACATGTTGAGTTTAATTTATGACATCATCAGGTTAGTTGTTGTGAAGAGCAGGATTATAGATGTGCTTGGGGAGAATTGTTCTCATTCATCCGCAAGGTCAACTTTGTGGTAAATCACATGGCCAGGATTGTGTATATTAATATATAGCCATAAATATACAAATATAAATTATATGATAATATTAACAATAAAAAAGCACACGATTTTGAATACAAACACAACTTTAACGCTTTCAGAGTTTTGTTGGATTATGAAGTGATGAACGCGTGTACAGATTTGCTCACCACAATGTTTTTTAGAAGGGCCAAAAAAACAGGGCTCATGGATCTGCATTTAAGTGGTGCTCTTTCACTGTTTAGTCGTCACTCTGTGGTTCCCCCTCTCTGGGAGTTTGCTTTTTGTGTGGGCAGCACTAAATGTAACTCAGCAGTGCTGTGAACATGCTTACTAATTGACAACCGATTTTCATTCATCAACATACGCAAAGGGGTCTAAATAGATTCAGTGTTACTGAAACGTATAAATCTGGATTTAAGCATGGTTTGGCCTTAATAAGGCCTATAAATAAGGCCTGATTTAGTGGGAAATCCCTTAAATGTGTAAATGATCAATTAACAGGAACACTACTTGTACCTAATCTCATAGGGTAAGTAAGTAGGCATTGTAGGATTGCATTTTTTTACACTCTATATATATATATATATATATATATACATATATATATATATATATATATATATATATATATATATATACATAACACACACACACACACACACACACACACACACACACACACACGGGCATGTTGTACAATTTTTGTATGGTTAAAGTTTTGCAAGCTCCCAAAACATATCTGTATAAGACGTTTACATATAAGGACTATGGTTTCACTCAGTCTCCATTTCCTGCTGTGTGGGTGACATTTTCCTTCTGATTTTAATCAAAGATCTAAGCTTAGGTATGAAGCATTTTGGTATCAATATGATGATGAAGGGGTCTGAGGGAGTGAGTAAACTGGGCCAGGACAACTACTTCCACTCCATGCTTTGTTTTCACTTATCACTCAAGTGGTTTGGTCTCCTTGGGAGGGAACGCCTCCATATGGTGTATAAAAACTACAATACTAGGAATTTAAAGTAGACTTGATGACTGAAGCAGTACACTCTGATGTGTGGGCTCTTCTGCAACAGAGACTACTGCTGAAAAGACAAAGTCTCATGGTCTTCCCTGAATAAAAAGCATGTAGGTAGGATGGTGTGACAGAGTGACCTGTCCCTTAAAGCAGCAAGCTGATACACACACTATACATACGCTAACTTTCTCCTCCGTTTACTGCTACGGCGCGGTGGGTGCACACACACGCCGCTCGCATACACGCAACACAAACTCACGTCACTATTTCCAGATCTCCAACAATATAACCACACTCACACACACACACACACACACACACACACACACACACACACACACACAAGGACTAAAGTGACTTTCTTTATTTGTTTAAAAATACCATTAGTACTGTTTTTAGCTGTACGTATTTTTTTTTTTTTTTTGCTTAAAGTTAACACTCACCTGTTTGTTACATCCGCCTTCCGGGTGGAATTTATTTGCAGCCAACCAGAGTGTTGTAAATAACGGGCTTTTAAGCATCAGCGCTGCACCAAACATGTGCAGAACCCGGAAGGCGGAAAATCCATTAGAGCAGGGGTGTTGAACGATAGTCCAGGGGTAAATATTCTTATAAGAATTTTGTTAATAGTCTTCTTTTTATTTTTATGTTATTATGTTTGTCATTTCGTTGACCGGCCATAATTTCTCAAATGTCAACTTGTTTTATCTTTATTGTATGGTATGTTTTATGCTGTAGCGTCCCCCTCCTTAAAGCAATGGGTGAATCCAGGGGAGGGGCTTTAACTTTAAAACCCAGTACCCTACAGTAGTTCAGGGTGGGAGTTGTTGGGAGCGAGTCTGGAGGTGTGACTAAAGGGCTAGTTATTGTCTTGGTTTTTTTTCCCCTCTTGTGTCCCTGGGACTTGTGAATATTCTTGGACTTTTTTCTTTTGTGCACTGTACACCATACCATCAGAGCGAGTATTGCCATCATTTGGGTAGTAGGTGAACCAGAAAGGCCGCTCTGCCACAGATGGATGGATGAATGTATGGACATGTTCCCAAAAGACTGGAGGTTATTATAACGGCAAACTGGGACTTAATGTGGAATGGGATGTCCAAAGTACATGTGCGACGTACATTGTGGCCATGTATCTACATTTGTTCATATACTGGTATTTGATTTAATGTAACATCCAACGCATCTGAAACTCCATTATCTTTATTATTAAGACACAGTAAACACACCGGTCCTTCCTCTTCTCCCAATCTGAACGCTAAATGTTTTTTTTTGTCATTTTACTCCCTGCCTGTAACTCGGACAAGTGAGAGCGCCACTCCCACCCACTGTCGTTGATGTGCAATTAAACTTTATTCTAGTACGGAAAAAATGCACACTCCCCTGGGTCACAAGTCCCCCGCCCCCTGGAGCAGCGCCCCACTATTTGAGAACGACTGGTCTATTGTTATTATTCCTCATTTTCTCGACACCAGTAGCTCTTAGTTCCGTACCCATTCAAGGCAATAAAATACCAACAGAGTCGCCAAGAGACACACTTTTAAAATACTGTCTAGACTTCCTTGAGGCCATTCGAAAAAGCAGGATTAGAAACAAGATAGAAAAGAAAATCACGTTTTATACATATACAGAACAGTCCACAAATATCAATAAAGCTGTAGCCCCCAAAAAAGAATTAAATCTGTTCAGGGGGAGACTTTTTAGTGAGAAAAAATTAATGAAAATTGATTTTTCTTTGGGAGAGAAAAAAAAAGGAAAGAAATAGTACATCCCAGGACTAACAGTCATTAAATGGGGGGAGGTGGTATCTCAGTGGTCGCAGGTTCAAATCCCAGCACCACTAACCTGCCAGTAGTGGGCCCTTGAGCAAAGCTATTAACCCTCAACTACTCAGGCTGCCCCAGCCATTATGCTTTCACAAGCCAGTGCATTCCAAGGTCCCAAAATCCCAGTCGAATGCTGATTGTAAGGAAGGGCATCCATGCACCAAACCAAATATGAGCATCGTCATGTGTCGACCCCCAACACCAGCAGCAGAGAGAGATGATGATGATAAATAGTCATTAGTTTGGTGATCAGCAAGCTACTGATAGCAAGTATACACTAACACATTTATCACTGAGTGTGTGGAATATATCATTTCTGGTTAGAATACAGTGTCTCCTCACACTCCTCACGTAATATCTAAGCTAAAGTGACTCTGTTTGACACAATGGGTTACTAAGTGATGTGCTGCAAGGGCTCTAGAATAATCCTGAAACATAAAGCTATAAAAAGTTCATTAGACTGTTAGCTTTGTAGTAAATCTGAACATCTGCTATCTGGCCATCTGTTACATCAGTTTCCAATCACACCGCTGGCACGCTGCAACTTTGGGATGGTCTACAAATACCACCTTCCGTCACATTATTGATTTCCATTCATAAAGGATAGCATTGCGGAAAATGCCATGCTGTGATCTTTTTAAATTAGTGAATACATTTTCACTTCACGTTTCTTTTGATTACTTGTAAGTGACGAGTATACTTGAAATACCTTTATATTTTAAAACACTTCACACAGGAAGGAAAATATTGAAAGTATTTCAGCTATCTGACCTTCCACTGATTCAACTTCCTGTTTCAATCAGTTCCGGAATCTAATCAGTTCATACGCTACTATAGTACGAAATTATATATAGTATGTTATGACATATCGCCCAGCTCTATGCCAAATAAAACTCGCTAGACTTCGGAATGTTTTTCAGGTTCATACTACAATAACAATAACAGAAATCAGATATTAGATGGATTGTTAACGGACGGATTGCGAAACATATTTGGATAAACAATAAATCTGTTGTGGTGGTGTTTTTTTTGTCACCCCCTGAGGTTTGTTTGTTTATAGAATTTAGGACCACAGACAATTAAGGTATAAAAAATAAATAAATAAAGGACAACAACAACAAAAAAACCAATATACTAAAGGAGGGTGTACTTACTTTTTCCCCACGGCTGTAGATTGTTTAGGTCGTACTGCGGGTGGCGATGTGGCTGAATACATGATATTTACTTAGCTACAACAAAGTTGTGTTGATATCTTACAAGTGGGTTTGATTACACGCGAATGTCCTTGAACACTTGCTCCTTGTTTATCGAGCACACACAAGTGTGATCATTTATCATGGTGAATTACTTCATGTTGAATATCCAGGCTAATCAACAAGAGCACAACTAGAGCACAGCCTGCGTGCAAAACAGGACCCTATAAGCTCAGAGATACCGTGGTGTGAAAAAGTGTTTGCCCCCTTCCAGATTTTTTCCTAATTTTTTTTGTTGCATGTTTGTCACACTTTAATGTTTCAGATCATTAAACAAATTTAAATATTATTAATATATATTAACATTAATCAAAATGAATATGAGTAAAGGGGCACGGTGGCTTAGTGGTTAGTGGTTAGGGTCCTGGGTTCGATTCCCGTCTCGGTCATGTGTGTGTGGAGTTTGCATGTTCTCGCCGTGCCTCAGGGGGTTTTTCTCCGGGTTCTCCAGTTTCCTCCCGGTCTAAAAACATGCACAATAGGTTGATTGGCACCTTGGAAAATTGTCCCTAGTCTATGAATGTGTGTGTGAATGTGAGTGTGTGTGTCCTGCGACGTGTTGGCATTCCATCCAGGGTGTATCCTGCCTTAATGCCCATAGACACCTGAGATAGACACAGACTCCCCGTAACCCGAGGGAAGATCGGATAAAGCGGTAGAAGATGAATGAATGAATATGAGTAAACACAAAACACAGAAAAGGGAAAACAAAAACTACAAAATTCCTGTGTGAAAAACATTATTGTGGTTTATCACACTTGCGTTTTCTCTGGCCAAACCCAGGCCTGATTACTGCCACACCTGTTCGCAATCAAGGAATCACTTAAATAGGGTTAGGGTCTGCCTGACAAAGTGAAGGACACCAAAAGATCCTCAAAAGCTAGACATCATGGAAAACATGGAAGAGTAGGGAATCTTCCCAGTAGGCCGGCAGATCAAAATGATCCCAGCAACGACTCTTCCACAAGGTCACAAAAGACCCCGCAACAACATCCATGAACTGCAGGTCTCACTTGTCTCAGTTATTGTCTGCGTTCATGAATCCACCATAAGAAAGACACTGATCAAAAATGCTCTACATGGCAGAGTTCCAAAAACAAAACCGCTGCTGAGCAAAAAGAACATAAAGGCTCGTCTCTGTTTCTGCCAGAAAACATCTTCGATGATCCCCAAAGACTTTTGGGAAAATACTCTGTGGACTGACGAGACAAAAGTTGAACCTTTTGGAAGGTGAGTGTCCCATTACATCTGGAGTAAAAGTAAAACCTTATTTCAGAAAAAGAACAAACAGTAAAACACGGTGGTGGTTGTGAGATGGTCTGAGGCTGTTTCGCCGCTTCAGGACCTGGAAGACTTGCAGTTATAAATGGGGCCATGAATTCTGCTACCAATTCTGCAGGACACTGATCCAAAACCCGCCTGCAAGCCCACGTCTGAATATCGGCAGAAAAACAAAATGAAGACTTTAGAGTAACCTTGTCAAAGCCCTCACCTGAATCCTATTAAAATGCTGTGGAATGACCTTAAAAAGGCATTTCATGCTAGAAAACCATCCAATGTGTCTGAATGACAACAATTCTGCGAAGATTCCTCCACAGCGCTGTAACAGACTCCAAGATATCGCCAATGCTTGCTTGCAGTTGTGTTATGTTTAGGGGTAAACACCTTTTTCACACAATGTAGTTTTGGATTTTGTTTTTCCTTAATAATAATTCATTCATTCATTCACCTTCTACCGCTTTATCCGATCTTCCCTCGGGTCACGGGGAGTCTGTGCCTATCTCAGGTGTCTATGGGCATTAAGGCAGGATACACCCTGGATGGAATGCCAACCCATCGCAGGGCGCACACACACACACACACACACACATTCACACACTAGGGACAATTTTTTCCAAGGTGCCAATCAACCTACCGTGAATGTTTTTTGGACCAGAGAACCCGGAGAAAAACCCCCTGAGGCACGGGGAGAACATGCAAACTCCACACACACATGGCCAAGACGGGAATCGAACCCGTTATGAATATAATAATAATAATAATAATAATAATAATAATAATAATAATAATAATAACCTTCATTTAAAAACTGTGTTCTGTATTTACTCATGTTATCTTTCATTTTGTTTGATGATTGAAAAAATCATTAAAAAAAAAAAACACTTTTTCACACCACTGTACATATAATGTCCATTACAGTCTTTCAACTAGTGATGGTAGGAAATGTATAGATGCTTTTTTTATGACATTGTTCTGCTACACCGTGCTGTACATCAGTCTTTGTGTCATTAACCAACAAGCTGAATACATTAAAGTACAAACTATTTACATTTTTTTGTTCATTTTTAATCTGATGAGCTTTTCATTTATTTTTTACTTGTTTGTTTTATTTAAGTAATTTACCATTTAAATTTGCATTGTATTTGTATTGCATTCAATTTGAATATTTCCCTCACAGGATCAATAAAGTATAATAAAATGAAAAAATGGAAAAAAACAGCATCAGCTTACCATTTTTTTTGTCTTTTGCCCATGTACTGAATCTCTTGAATTTTATTATACTCAACCTGCTATTCATTATTTCACTCTCTGTAAAGCACATTGTAAAGTGAGCCTTTATAAAGGACTATATAAAAAAATACCCATTATTATATAACGATTGTACAACATATGCAGTGCACTATGTATTACACAATATTTAACACTAAAAGGCCAAACAAATTGGGATATCCTTCACTTGCATTAGAGGAAACCAGTCCCGCCATGACAAAGCCCATGTGCACAGCTCTATGAAGATATAGTTTACATGGGATGGAGCTAAAGGTCTTTCACTGTAGAGTTTAGAACTTTGGGATGGAATGGAGCACTGAGTGCACCTCAGGACTCATCACCCTACACCTGACTTTGCTAACAGCCTTGTGTATGAATAAGCAGGAATCTCCACAAGCAGATTCCAAACACGAGTGGAACAAGTTTCACAAATGCCGGCTAATGTGGAATGGATGTTAAATAAGCATCTTGTGCATCTTAATAAGCATCTTACTACAAATCTTCTTTTTTCATATAACATCTAAAGCTTCTGAAAGTATTGTATATCCATTACTATTCCTAGAGCTGGGAGATTAATCCTTATTATCCATTCATACCAGTTTATGGTTTATGTCGATGATGAAAAACTAAAACCAATGTTACAATTTTACCTTGGTTTGGCACAATGAGCTTCCGTAGTTCCTCGCGTCCTGCGTTACACTTGTGAAATACCAAATACAACATGGCGGTGCGCTCTGACGAACCCGAAATCCATAGCATCTAAGCTTGCTTCCAAGTCAGACGCTATAGAAAT
>JACRUU010000028.1:15536763-15691763 GCA_030449085.1 Kryptopterus vitreolus
AAAAAACAAAAACATTCTGTTGTGAGCAATTAAGCTTGATCAATACCCCGATAACGTCTCGACAGGGAAGCCCTTGCGGAGGAAAGCGTCTGTCCCTCTGCCATGCAGTTGCATTCTCCTTATTGATAGTGGATAAAGATTTTAGACAGAAACGCCACCCAGATGATCACCCTGTAACCGCTGAGGAAGATCGATACGCTACATTGGAAGGCGGCGTTGCAGGGAGAACGCGTGTGTGATGCGGCCTCACAAAGCTCGTTCCTTTCTCGTCCGAATCAGCAAGCCACATATCAAATGCAAGCCAGTCATTTGGGATAATGGAAAAAATAAATGGCAGAGTTTTGGACAGCATTATAAAGACCCAAAATACATTAACTGAATGTACATCGTTAAAAAAGTATATTCTAGAGCCTGCACAAACTGGCCAGCTGCACAAATCAGAAGGTGAAACACAACCCTGGCTTCAATGAGTGGTATTTATATCTCTGCATTAGATTAAGCCAATATATCTTGTAAAGAACTGAGTGCATTCAATCATTCATCTTCAGTATGAGTTTATTTCCTGGTCAGGGCTGTAGTAGCTCTGGTGATATAAACACATCGCTGGGTATTTGTGTGTCAAAAAAGTGTGCTTTAAAGTGTGCATTTGACAATAAACTACACATTTCCCACAATGCATGTGACTATGTTGCCCACGAATTGACGGCTTCCTGCCACTAGAGTACAGTGTATCCCACATCTGCCTTTACCGAGGGTTATTTTTCCAACTGTGAAATTTCCATCCCAAAATTTCCAGGAAGCCAAAAATTGATGCAGATGGAAGAAACTTGGGAAAGCGAATAATGTTTGTGCTTCAAGGAGAAAAACCTGTATCTGTTTTGTGTTATGAGGTGACGTCGCTCATCAAAGACTATATACTGTATTATAGTGGTGCTTCAAGGGCAACCACAATGGGAAATCTGGGGGAAATTGGAAGAAACCAATCCACTTTGGACAGTAAGAAGAAAGGAAATGGTATGAATGTGCCAAGTTCCACATCTACCATAACCCTTGTTCAGGTTCAAATACAGGACCCTAGATGAAACATCATGCAACACTGCCCCAACTTAGGGTTCTTGGACAAATCCATGTCACATCCACAAAACAAGATGTCCCACAAGACACCATGTCTAAACTTGACTTCTGCTTCCACGTCTTCACACGTCCAGGATCACTACAGAAAGTATCCTAACATCCGTGTCAGACTCATACACCCGAAAGCCCTTCAGAGGGAAGTAGTAAACCCCCCCCCCACCACCACCACCACCATCAACCCCTCCCTCACATGCACCATGAACAAGAAACGACACAGCTGAGACCTCTTCAAATTGTTGCCAACCAGAAATTGTACCAAAGCGTCTGGACCAGTCCTAGCGTTTAAAAAGGGGATTCATAACACCAGACTATCAGGCTTTTAAACCCGGACTTAAACATTTTACACATCTGCGGAGTGAAAATTGCTGTGTGCAAAAGTGATAAACAAGTGGTGTGACAAGCGAATGACAAGCCGACACCCAGTTATATTGAGCAAAAATGACGTTACTATGGATATAACTACCATGTTGTACAAGGTGATTGTCTTGTTTCATGTTTTCATTTACTGAGATTAGCACAAAAAGTGCCTTTATTAGTCACATATACATTACAGCACAGAGAAATTCATTATTCGCATATCCCAACATGTTTGTGGAAGCTGGGGTCACAGTGAAGGCCATGATACAGCGCCCCCTGGAGCACAAGGGTTTAAAGGCTCAAAGATCCCAGAGTGGCAGCTTGGCGATACCGGGACTTGAACCCCTGACCTTCTGATCAGTAGTCTAGCGGCTTAACCACTGAGGTCCACCCCTTCCACATCTACCGTAATAGTGTTTCTATTCCTAGTATTCCTAGTTGAGAGTATCGAGTCATCTCGTTAGCGGATTTTGATCCAGTGGATTTAAACAAGGGATTGTCTCAGATGGCAGCGAGTTATTTACCCCTAACTGATGAGGGGAGTTGCTTCTGTTTATTTTATTTATTTTTAAACACCCATGCAGAAAGACATATCCTGTGTTAACGAAAAAGATGTTTCAGGAGGGTCAAATTTAAGGTCTGTATAGAAAACAACTACGGAGATTATTAGAACTACTAAAACTGGGTTAAGAGCTGTCTCCAACTCTCCACTTAAACAGTTGAGGAAATCAAATCGGACAAATGCAATCAGTAGAACTGGCGGCCGTGTTTAATGTGAAAGTACAGTAAAAGCATTTCCACATGCACAATGCAAAAAAAAAAAACAACAACACTCAAGGGATTGAGACTAAACAGCTGTGTAGCCTTAAGAAAACCACTTATCAATGATGCTAATCATGAAAAAGGGCTTCAGTTTGCTGGGGGAATGTAAAGGTTGGACTCAGACATGTGGTCTGATGAGTCTAGAGCTGGGGGGGGGGGGGGGGGGGGGGGGGGGGGGGGTTAATCGTCATTATCGATTCATTCAAACAGAAACACGTTGTTGAATGGGGACGTGTGTGTGTGTGTGTGTGTGTGTGTGTGTGTGTGTGTGTGTGTGTGTGTGTGGTGCAGGATGCAGCGGTAAACCCCAAAAACACAGACTAAAAACAGGTAAAAATAGTGGACACATTTTCCCTCTGTATAAAAAAATTTAATTTTGTCTAAAAAAATCACGATACAGTTTATATGACATATCGCCCAGCTGTAGACGTGTCCACATTTACCCCGTTTCAGAGTGATGCACCAACGCCTGTATATGAAGTGTCATTATAGGTAGTTTCTTCAGACTGGCAGGTCCATGTTCAACAATATAATTCATTCATTCATTCATTCATTCATCTTCTACCGCTATATCCGATCTTCCCTCGGGCCACGGGGAGTCAGTGCCTATCCCAGGCGTCTATGGGCACTCACATTCACACACACATTCACCAACTAGGGACAATTTTCCAAGGTGCCAATCAACCTACCGTGCATGTTTTTGGACCGGGGAGGAAACTGGAGAACCCGGAGAAAAACCCCTTGAGGCACGGGGAGAACATGCAAACTCCACTCACACATGGAAAGGTCTTGTCTTACCTAAATATAGAGAATACCCCATCAGTGGGTTTTCTTCTTCACGAGAAAATTCCAAGACGACAGTGCCGGGACTCATCGTGCTGAAAGAGTGGTCCAGGGAGCGTGACGCATCCTTTTCACGCGTTGATTGTCCACGGAATCCAAACCTTCACCCTTATGACGATCTCGCTGGCAACATTTTTACACCTACTCATCTCTCACCATTTATACAAGACCTTGGTGAAAAATACGTATGCGGAAAAATATTTTGTAACATTGCATAAGAAAACGAATACAATAGGTAGGATTTTTTATTAAAGCAAGACATGTCTTTTACTCTGTTGAAGGCGAAATGTTTTTCCGTGATTATAAGAGAGCTTCCGTCGTAGGATTGCTGATGGGTTTTCGATGCTCGCCAGCTAACAGTGATTTAATGAATAGTGGAATGCCACATTGCATTCAATGTCAATGTCAATTCACTAAATTGGCCACTCTATTTTATTTATTCAGCTGAATAAATTGTTCTTTCATTATCTATACGCCTTTATATAATAAGGTCATCTAAGAGTATATGAGACCAGCTGCTTAAAGAACGGACAAATAAATGCATTCGGGTTTTTTCCTGAATAAGAGAATCATTTGGTTTTCCTCTGCAGGAGCGGTCACGCCGTTTGGAACATTTCTGAAGCCATATGCATGATGATGGATGCGACCTGGCATGCAAGCGAAGGGCTCCGACTTTGAAAGGCGTTGCTGAGAGATGCGAACGGCAGACGTGCACGGTGAAGGACATCCACTTAATGTAGGATGGGAGGTGGGCGGTCTGAGGTGGTCTGGTAGAGTCGCGTTTATTAAAACGACTCGCGCATGGAAAGACTGCTGGAAATGTCCTCGATAAGGTGTGCGGCGTGATAACATTTACACCACCGGGGCGCTTCGTGTCCTAGGTCGCGGAAATGGATGGAGGGGCCAACCAAAGGTAATCAATTGCACAGGAGTGATTTAGATACGGCGGGCGAACATGATGAGAAATCTTCTTCGTGATAATAGCGCATAACTGCAGCCTTCAGCTAAATGGCAAGCCGCTACAGGCTGCCTTTTTTCCCTCTTTTTTTTTTTCTTTCCCGGAGCTGAATTTGCTGTCTGTCGGTTCGTCCATGTCCCTTTCCGACACATGAACGCCCTCGAAACGTGTTTCTTCCTGGAAGTAAAAAAGAAAACTGCAACCCATTTGGATTTTTTTTTCTCTCTTATCCCTTGAAAAAAATCCATCTGGTTGCACGATTAGAGCAATTAAGGCCTTTAATCGGGGGGTTATGTGGGGAAGTGAAGACAGGACATCGCATACTGGGCTCCCAGCAGCCCTCTCTCTGCACACTGATTACAGACTGCATGTGCACACACACACACACACACACACACACACACCACACACAGGCACACAAGGTTCATAAAAGCCCAACATAAAAGGTTCACAGCACAAAGCTGAGTTGCAGGCACTTTCCCTACTCGTTATTCTCTAAATTTAACACTTCAAGTACCCCCGCACTTCCACATGCTGCTTTCTTCCTGCTTCCTTTTCTTTTTTTTCAGTGTCGATCATTGCCAAGTAATACTCGATTGCCTCGGCTCCTTATTTCACTTGGATTGTAACACAGGGAATTTGTGTTTTATGCTTGCCATCACACTGCCACTGTCTGATTAGAAATTTAATAAGCAAGCCAGGGAGATGTTTTCGCTCCCCCCCCCTCTCTCTCCCGAGGTCTATGAAAACAAGCATTTCTCTATGTATTGGTAAATTAAAGTGCCTCACTGCAAGAATCTCACTCCTAGGTGACACCCCCAAGGAAAAGGAATAACCGGTCCTTGAATCAATGACCTCATTATGGGTCGGCATTAAGTCGGAATATATATCGTTCCGTAGAAAAGAAATGTCGTTGGGAATTTTTGGCGGGTTCCTCTTCATTTAGCCTAACCCCTGCCCCCCGCCCCCTTCCAGGCTCTGTACAATATTGGTTTAAATTATTAACGCCGCTCCTTTATGAGTGCGAGCGTAGCCTGCTTGGGCGAGAGAAACTCTCTCTCTCTCTCTTTCTCTCTCTCTCTCTCCTGAGGTGGCTGCCTCCATAAAACACGTTCTCCGGGTTATTTAATGCGGCGGCCGAAAGCCGTGCCACACAAACCGACTGCCTTAAATCAACTGCCAGCTCCGCTGTGAACATGTGATTGCATGCCTCTCTTTATTAATGAGATGAAAGTGGGAGATTAGATTCCTGTAGCGCTCGACGAATCTGAGCAGGCTCCTTACTGGCCACAAGAATTTCACAAGGAATTGAAACGAAATCCTGTTAGAGATGTTATGATGATTATTAATGACCTACTCAACCACTGCGAAAGGGAAAAAAGGAAAGAAATAAAAAAAAAAGATCTCATTGAAAATGACTATTTACATATCACTTACGCACTAAATATCAAAGTCTCCGACAAATTGATCGTTTATTCCGACATGAAGTCGAGTGTTCGGAATATAACCAGACAAGCGCATGCTTAAATGGGAATTTAATAAGCAAAGCTTCAAATATCAAATTGGTTATGGCGTCTTACTGCGTTTCCCAGAGCACACTGATGTGTGTGTGTGTGTGTGTGTGTGTGTGTGTGTGTGTACCGAGCTATTTGTAATCCCCAACGTAGTCATATTTGCTGACGTATCTCCCACGTTTGTGACAGAGACCCTGCAGGGCTGTGTGATGAACTGTTACCTTGTTGCCAGCTAGCGCCTTTCTGCAGCAACAAATCACGCCCCGGTGTGGCCCTGAAATCTCACACGCCCCGCGCAATCGCACAAGCATGCTTAAAGCGCAGACACAAAAGACATCTGAGAAGCGGGCGAGGCGTGTTTTAGCCGATAAAATAAACCGACGCGTATACGTAGCCAATAGCTCCGGTCGGAAAACATTAAGTAATTAGCTTGCAAACGCAACTGATGAATTTCAATGAAGCTAACACAATAAAGGCGCCACTGAAGAGGATGTGAAGAGGCCAGGGACCAGGATATGTTGAAACACACATGGAGAGGAAACCTCCATCTGGGGTTCCATTTGTAACGCACCTGGGGGGTGATCCTGCCAACAGATGGATCCCCTGTCAGGGAGACGTTACGCTCGCGTTTTGACAGCCGTCCCAGTCATCCGCTATACCCCCCCTCCCGTGATGAGCTTAAAGATCTTGTGTGCATCCGGAGCCAGCCCTGCCCCACGGACTGGCTGTTCGGGATTTACCTTTCTGACCCAGACTAGCCATCCTGGGCAGGTGGAACTATTAAACAGGGTCATCTGTTCCGTCTGCACTGCCATGTGCTAGCGAAGGTCACTAGTCGGTCCAATTATAATTAGGAAGTGACCAGACCGGTGGGATGGCTGTACAACAGGGAAGCATTTCAGTTTGCACAAACATATTTAAAAAAACAACAACAACAACAACAAAACACCTAATTAAGACATTCTCTTTTTGTTGGATTTCCCATAGCATGTTTTTTTAAGACGCATATTCGCAACATTTATTTCTCTGGTGTGAAAACGTGACAATTAGGTTAGGGACAATCAGTTAGGGATCCTTGCTAAAATGTGAATCATGATTTTGCTGAATAGAGATCACGATTATCGCACACAATTTTTTTCAACCAAAATTGAATGCACTCAAAATAAAAAAAGTGCTGAAGTTAAAAAAAATAACTATTTTTGTCTATTAATAACTATTTAAAAAATACCAATAACATGTGAATGTAACATGATGTGAACGCAGGGAGGCTGATTTTTACTTCTGTGTGGAGTGAACGCAGTAGCAGACGCCGGCGTAAGCGTCTATACTTCTGCGTCTTTAAAATGGGAGTTCGGAGGAATACACCGGAATACAAACACCGGAAATACGCTGCCGAGCCGACCAATCAAAGACCTCTTGCTCTGAGTCGATGTGACGCGTAGTATTTCCGAGAGGTGTGTGTCAGGTTACGGTGTAGGGTAGGTCATGCCGAAGCTTTGACGCAGATTCGGAAGCCTGTATTCGGAAGTGAATCGCCGTCATTTAGAAATCGGATCGTGTATATGTATGGATCGAGATATTTTTTTACCATTAATCGTACAGCCCTAATAACAATAACATAAAACAATAGTTCATTTCTTTGGTCCAAAGATCAATAGAATTGGTCTTCCATTGTTCACCACATGCACATGTTATAACAAGAGCCGTAATTTATTCATGCCTTCATCCACTTTAACAATCTGTCTTGGATTTCTAGCTCCAAAATCGCCAAGCCTTGTGACAATTTCGATGTTGATTTGGTTCTGTACTAACGCACCTAACCAGCTACTTAAATCACTATATGTTATTACATTGTTATCTACCAAAACAAGGGAGCGGGAAACATATTAAGGATTTTTCTTGTCCGCTGAGCTAGTTAACACGCCGAATAAAAATGATTTGTCGCTCCCAACATCGCTTATCTTATCCAGCCCAAGAATCCTTCCTGCCCCTGGTCAGTGGTGATTATGCTCCTTAATAGGGCTTTTCAGGGATCGGTAGAAAAAGGTAAAAGTAAAGCGAGGAAAAGTGAAAACGTCCTGCAGTGGACAAGTCGGTTAACCATATTGCACCAACTACCAACATCAACATTAAAACAGCAGGCAACGCTATCAGTGATCTGATGCATATTTGGCTCGTTCGCCACTTTTACCTCACGGGGAAGGTACCGTGGCATAGAGCACAGCAGTAGCACAGAGCTGCCATTACCCACTAATGCCCTTCACCCTCCCCTTTCCTATAAAGAGCCCTCATTGTGTTTTGCCAGCACAATCCATCATAGCAGGTCTAACGCACATGCGGTTAGGATAGTATCGCTCCGACTGCAAGCCGGGCTGGTAAAAAGGTCCGCTCTTATCCTGCCGCAGTGACTGCAGAGTCACGACACGCAGAACCCTTAAACGCATAGAAAACACCCTCGGAAAAAAACGACTGGCTTTTGTGCGCCGCCAACTAAGAGCTGTCAGCCAAAACAATAGCGGCAGACGCAAATCAATGGGCCCTTAGTCGGCGTGAAGACGAGGAGGGGGAAAAGGAGCCAAAAAAACAAAAGCGAGGAGAAAGAGACAAAGTGCGTTAATTAATTTTCCACTGGGCGTGTGCTAAGGCATCGGAGCCAAGACGAATGATCTCATTTGCAGGGAAAAACTCAAGAGGCGGAGGAAAACAAACCTAAACACTTACACAAAGGTTTCATCTCGGGATTTATCAGAGCGCAGCAGACAGAGGAAATCAGGATGTATACAAATGTGACCGCAACCGAAACAAAGCCGGTACATGACTTTTCTTGTTTGAAGAGTATGATGTCTTTATACCTGGGGTTGGCAACCTTTAACCACTTAAAGAGCCAATTTGGATTCGTTTTCCCCCAGTAAAGAAAACACTGGGAGCCACAAAACCCTGTTCATATTTAATATGCAATAACACAGTATGTGTATATATATATATATATATATATATATATATATATATATATATATATATATATATATATATATATATTTAATTATTTGCCTTTATGTTATGTATAAACTAAACATAAAGTGTGGCATTTATGAAATCAAACAACGACTGCAGAGAAAACGCAAATTGTCCCTAGTGTGTGAATGTAAGTGTATGTGTGAACCCTGCGATTGGTTGGTATTACACACAGGATGTGTCCTGCCTTGATGCCTGAAGACGCCCGAGTTAGGCACAGGTTCCCCGCGACCCGAGAGAGACTGAACCTGTACATCAGGGCTGTATGCTGGGCCCTGACACATATTAAGATTGACCAAAAAAATTTTAACGTTTTATTTAGATGTTACAAGATCACCATAATATTCTAATTTAGAATAAAATTTAAAAACAAAGTAAATAAAATAAAATACAATTTAATTAAATGCTCATTAATTATTCTCCAATGGGAGTCGCATCAGAGGGATGCAATAGCCACGCACGACCTCTTCCCCGACCCCTGCTTTATACAGATACAGCAAAGCAAACAGGTCTAAGGATGCCTATCCACTTATCCCAATCTATACTCCTGGGCCGTTTTTTTTTATCAAGTAAATCAGGAAAGTGTCATTTGTAGGTATACATTTGCTGACTGCGTACCTTCTGTTGCTCTGCATAATTTGTCAGCACTCCTACATCCCATCAATCACGGTATCGCAGGACCACCCTCCACCAGATGTTTAGGGAATGAAGGAGCGTAGCTCTCAAGGTAGCAGTGACGTTGAAAAAAGTGACAGGGTAATGAGAGCGAGGCTTAATACTACTGATACAGCATTACGGAACAGGAACCATCAGCCGATCCTCTCGTGCAGTGGTGATTGGATCTAAGTAGTAGAAATAGGGGTGTAGAAGTGATGCTTTGTTAATTTTATCGGCTGTAATTACTTTAAACGAAAACCCCTTTTTAGTTCAGCATTAAAAGAGGTTGTGATGGTTTTCTGCCTTTGTGTTAATTCCGTCTCAGTGTAGTTCTCAGCAGGACTCGATCTCAGCTCAGCCTCATGGTCTTGAACTTGGCGAGTCTCACTAGTCCTCGGGCTTTGCAACGGCCTTACAATAACCATCCTTATCGACATCATCTTAAATGTACAGTTCGAAAAATATAGTTAGCAAAAATATTTCCTGTATGAATGTGTAATTAAATTACAATTACTGATGTTAAATGTTAAAGATTACAAAAAGGGTTACATCTGAACAACTTCTTAATTGTTGGCCTCCTGCTGGGTCACGGTGGTTTAGAGGTTCCAGGGTCGGCGGTTCGATTCTTGCTGCTGCAATGTTACTTGCCAATGTGTCCTGACAGTTATGTAAAGATTTAATTCCTAAAACAGTATTAAATATTATTTTGTCTGGTTTTGTTGTGTCTTAAAAATTACATTAAATTAAAAATTCTAACAGTTAACAAGAGTTGAGTTACTACTGTAATGTCAATGTTGCATTTTGTTATAACGCACCATGGCGGCAAGGTGGCTTAGTGGTTAGCACGTTCGCCTCACACCGCCAGGGTCCGGGTTCGATTCCCGTCTCGTGTGTGTGGAGTTTGCATGTTCTCCCCGTGCCTCAGGGGGTTTTTCTCCTGGTTCTCCGGTTTCCCTCAGTCCAGCACATTTAAGTTTCTGCACCCGTACACACAGCCACACCCGCACACCGGCACACACCCGTACCCGCACCCACACGCTCACACACCAGTTCACCCACCACGCACCCCCGATCACACCCTCACACATACACCGAGGTTAAATCACATCCACACACCCGCCCACGCCCGCACCCACACACACCCGCGCACAAACCCAAACACACACGCACACACACAGTCTAGGAAGTGACATTTGATCAAACACGTTTCATCAAACTAAATGAAATGATTCCATTTTCTTTTTACAGAGACAAAAGCAAGCTGTGATTTCATATCCATAAACAATAAATCTCACTCCAGCGCGCAGTCTGGAATAAACAAAACGCGAGCGTCATAGTCGTTAGGACGCTAAAACGCGCACCGGAGCGGAGACGGCTCTACAGGTCCCTTTTAATATATTTTCTGTATATGCCACAAACCTCATTTGCATAGCCTGAGTAATGAGATGAGGAACAAACAAATAATGTGGCACGCTCGAATCTATCAAAATGGTGCGTGATCCCCGGCGGACACTCCATCTGCACCGGTTTAGCGGGCGCTCGCTGCCAAATGTAGCATCGAACACAAAAATAGCCCATTTATGACTGTAATGCTAATTAAGCGCATGATTGTAGCGGCGGTGTAAATGCCAGGATGGATCAAAAGCTGGAGGGTTTTTTTTTTTTGACACGTTCCTTTAACATACAATCCTGAAACACAGGGCCATTGTATGAAATATTAGAATATTACATCTGACAGAATGAGAGCAAAACAAAAAACAAAAAACAAAAGCTACTGGACTAAAGGAGGAAATCAATCAACAGCAGCCAGTTAGGGAATGTGTTCGAAGGACCTGTATTATCAAGCACGGACAAGTCAATGCACTTCGCATCCGAGTGGCTGACCTTCATAGTGGCGTCCAGCGTTGCACTTTTATCTCGTTTATCAGTCGAGCATGTGTGTTCATCACTGTCACAGAGTGTGTGTGCAGTGTGTATGTGTGACAGAGAAAGTGGCGAGCTGTGCACAGTTGGTTAGCGGACGCTCGCTCCCAGAGCCAGCTGCTGGGGAAGAGTGGGGTTTGCTGAAGGCATCTGTTCTGTGTGCTTCCATGGGGCGCGATCTACGTCCAAGAACGCTGCCTCTCTGCAAACCGAAGCCAAGGTATCATTATTGACACCTGTTATTTGAATTATTAATGTGTGCAAAGGCCGTCCAGACTGAGCACTTGCGTGCGTGGACGAAAAAATGTTAGGAATTCAGTTCAAATTCGACTTGATTAAAAATCAAACGTCGCTCCTGTATTGGAATATGTACAATCAAAAGCGTCCTCTCGTTCTAGATAGCTGTTTCTTATTATTTGGACGAGGCTACGGCGTGACCTACACGGCGATGCCTACCCTAGGCCGTAACCTGACACGCACCACCTCTTCAAATAAGTAACTACGTGTCACGTCGGCGCAGAGAGCGAGGTCTGTGATTGGTCGGCTCGGCAGTGTGGTGTAACATCATCACATGGTGTAACATCTCTATGATTCTTCATCACCATTTTACAAAGACTGCCAGCGAATTCCTGTCATTGCAGGAATTCACCATTGTTGCTACAGCAGAAACCCAAAACACAACAAAGAAACTCAAACACCGCCAATTAGTGTTTGGGAATAGTCACTGCAGAGCGACGCATAAGTATAAACGCTCACGACGACGTCGGCTACAGCGTTCACGCCACGCAGAAGTAAAAACCAGCCTCCCTGCATTCACATCATGTTACGTTCACATGTTATTTTTTTAAATAGTTATTATTAGACTATTTTTGTTACTTCAGCACTTTACACTTCAACACATTTACCTAAATGATGATGCGTTCCCCTGTTGAGTCCGGTTCCTCTCAAGGTTTCTTCCTCTTTCCATCTAAGGGAGGTTTTCCTTGCCACCGTCGCCCCAGGCTCGCTCATCAGGGATAAACACACATAAATCATATACTATACCATAATCATACGCTATATTCACATTTATTGTTGTATTTTTTTTACATTGTGTAAAGCTGCTTTGAGACCATGTCAATTGTGAAAAGCACTATAGAAATAAATGAAACTTGAACTTGAAACTTGAACTGATTGTCCTGTTTTTGTACTTATTGTAATACATTTTTGTTGGAAAAAAACGAAGAATTGTGTGACAGAATCGTTATCTCACTTCCCATGGAGAAAAAACGTGATTCACATTTTAGCAAGGACCCTGCTAAAGCACTAATCCCGACCTTATTAAGTCAGCACAACTAGATAATAAATACACTCACAGTACAATATGTCTTTTTCTTCTGACGAATAACTGAAGGCCATCGAGACGCCAAAAAAAAAAATTGAAAAAAAGTCCAAGCTTTTAAAGCCATCTTCAAATGTCAATACACATGGTATAATCTCCATTATACTCTATGTATATAACAATGACCTCACAATGCTACAATCCATCCACAGATACTGCAGGACCTGGATCACTGCTGTAGCAGGCAGGGCAGTGTGTATGACCTTCAGACGTTCCCCTGACTCCTCTGCCGAAAGAGGCTTTGCATATTTACCTAATATGCTTTGCCATGAAAGCGCCGGCGCTAAAACTGAGAAGAAAAACCATTCGATCCAACTTTGCTTGTAGGCTTGAGCTAAAAATCTAATTATTCTCCGCTTTCTAGAATTCTAATATCCATCTTGCCATAAGTGCAATGCACACGCAACGGAATATTCATCTTTGTGGAACGGGCGAGCGCATTTTTTCCGAGTGCGTGCACGCGCTAAGCTTTATTTGACCACATGACTGAAGGGTTGGTTTTAAAACATGTAAATCAGTGCGCAGGGAGTCTAATCATGCAGTTTTGATTTTCATCACGTATCAGACTCTCAAAGATATTTTTTTTCCCAGCCACTCTGGGCATTTTTTTGTTTTTTTTCCTTAAATGAGATGTGTAATATCGTTAGGAATTGCCCAATACTTTGGTATGTATGACCCTGTGCACATTTCCCAGCCTGTATCGCACATAATAAGCTCTATTCAAAAAAAAAATCCTTGATAGAGGGAAAAGATAGAAGCCCTCGCTGGTACCTTAGGTTGAGGGTTGTATTGGGACTGAATGGCCCTAGACACACATCGCTAATATCCGAAAGGATTATCAGCTAACAGCAGTGGCTCAATTCCAATGATGTGCTACAGACGGACAATGAGGTTTGATACTGTAGACGGCAGCAGATCGCCCGGGGGGGGTTTGGGGGAGTGGGAGGGGCGGTTTGGAGGTGGGGGGGGGGGGGATCAATATCAGCTAGAGGTTGATAACATGGTGCCATTGACTTCAGCTTATCACCTCCTGCTCGACCACAACATTGACAAGCTTAATTCCTCTTACACACATGCATGCCTACATACACACCTCCACACATCATTACCTTTTTTTACCTTTTTTTTTTACCTTTTTTTTAAACTTGTTGTTCAGCTCACCAACTGTAAGAGCTTAGAGATTTAGTAGGGGCTTAGTATTTTGTGCACGATGGTAAAAGTAGTCGCACAGAAAAACATCTGACTCCCGACGAAAACATGTCTGCAGTCAAGGAAATCTGACCAGAGTCTCACACTTTCATTACACACCAGTATAATAACAGCACGCTAGCTGAGATTTTTTTTTATGTATGTGTGTGTATGTGTGTGTGTGTGTGTGTGTGTTTAGGGATGTTGTATCTATATAAATGAGGCTGATCATTTTCATCTGAACATTAAATATATAATATGCATACATGGAAGCTACAAATGACATGATGCTACTGGTGCGATACAATTCGGCCCTGTGCCGATGCAGTGCGATTTCGATTCAACAAAGTGCAATTCAATCCAATAGAATGCAATAGAGTAAAATAAGAAAGTACGATTATACAATTAAATGGTGTACAGACGGTTTGCTTAAAATTCATGTGGCTTAAGTGCTTTCAAACAATCACAAACAGGTCTTTGTTTAAAAAGTAAATAAATAATTTTTTTATATATAAAATTTCTGTCTACATGTCAACCAGATGAGAATATTTATCACAAATTATCAATCACCTTCTAATCAATAAAAATATATCACATCTAGTAAAAACAGGTATTTTTTACCTGTGAAGTTTGGAGGTTAGGAGGCCTCACAAATCTGATCATTGCTTCACACCTATATATTTATATATCTTAATATACAAATGTATATTTATTAATAGTGAAACTATACTCAAGATAGAGCATGAAGACAAAATATTCTCGTAAATGTTTACAATTAATGTTGGTGTTTTAATTTATGTAAATTAAAACATGAAAATTAATTTTAATCATTTACATGATCATCATCATAATAAATAAACAACATGAATGGTTTTAATTGCCAGGTATGTGCATCATGGCGAATTTTGGTATGCGACTTGGTTCATTGATAAATGTTTATAAATGAAAAATCATTTTACAGTGATTTTGTTTTTTGTAAATACATGAAATAAAAGATTTTTTAATTAAATGTTTGAAATGTTAAATGTGCCCTAAATGGCGGCATAAGATATAATATAGATATATATAGATATATGATATACATATATATATATATATATATATATATATATATATATATATATACATATACACACACACCACACACACACACACACCATACACATACACACACGCGCGCGCATGCTCTGAAAAAAAGCCTATTGTACATTTTCTATCTGATCATTACAAGCACAAAAAAAGAAAAAAGAAAATCCTCATCTCTGGAGTCATCATTTAAGCAATGGACCATGCGAGAACATGTACTGCTGCGGCGTTTACTGCTTTGACTTGCAAAGCTATATCTCGCGGTTCTATCTGACCAGTCTTTCAGGAGTAAGAGCTCAAAAGGTTGTCAGGCTTCAGCACCAGCGACTGTCAGAATAAATGGCTGCATTGTGAAATAACCGTGACTTTGTCAGACTTCTTGCACAAGCACCTCAGCCTTCACTTGTCAAGTCGGGTTTCACGTGTTGAACGGTATATTAATTCTGAAGTAGATAAAGCTGCCTGCACATTCATCCTGCGCCGTGATAAGAGCAGTCCATCAGTTCTTCTTGCATGCGTTATCTGCCTGTGGGACGGATCATGATTATGCAGCTCTCGATTTCTTTTCTGTTTAATCCATAAAAAAGCCAGTGACATGGTTCTGAGCAGAAAAAAAAGCAAAGGAGAATCATTTCCCTTTCACATGAGGGGCTGATTTGCACCTCTGGGCCACCAGAGTGATACCGCAATGATGTTTTGATAGGGTTAATGGTAAAGAGGACTGTAATGGGGCAGCGATGGTAGTGGTGGTGGTGATTGCAACAATGATGATCATGATGATGGTGATAGTCAGAAATGAGTGTTTGAAGACTTGTGAGAAAGGAAATGACAGACATTTCAGACACAATGTGCTGGATGTGAAAGCAAATCTTAAAAAGTGACTCTCCAACATCATCTGCATTTTTCAGAAAAATCGATGCGTTTACTAAATAGTGATTTAGTGGTAGTGCTGCACGATCCTTGCTTCTCCATGGGAAGTGAGATCACGATTCTCTCACACGATTCTCATTTTTTCCCAATTTCATTTTCAACAAAAATTCATTGATTCACGTAGAAAAATAAATGTTGAGGCAACATAAATAGTCTAGCAAAAACTATTTAATAAATACCAATAGCGTTATGTGAAGGTTTACTATGGACTTTAATGCGCGGCCGGAATATGTACAATATATATATATATATAATATATATATATATATATATATATGGTGTGTGTGTGTGTGTGTGTGGTGATGTACAATAGTCAATAATATATATATATATGTGTGTGTGTGTGTGTACATATACTATATATATATATATTATATATATATATATATAGCTATCTATCTATATCTCTATATATATATATATATCTATACTATATAGATCTCTAGGGGGCACGGTAGCTTAGTGGTTTGCACGTTCGCCTCACACCGCCAGGGTCCGGGTTCGATTCCCGTCTCGGCCATGTGTGTGTGGAGTTTGTGCATGTTCTCCCCGTGCCTCAGGGGGTTTTTCTCCGGGTTCTCCGGTTTCCTCCCCAGGGTCCAAAAAACATGCACAGAGGTAGGTTGATTGGCACCTTGGAAAATTGTCCCTAGTGTATGAATGTGTGTGGTGTGTGTGTGTGTATGTGTGTGTGTGTGTGTCTGTGTGCCCTGCGATGGGTTGGCATTAATGCCCATAGACACCTGAGATAGGCACAGGCTCCCCGTGACCCGAGGGAAGATTGGATAAAGCGGTAGAAGATGATGAAATGATGAATGAATGAATGAAATATATATATATAGATATATATATATATTATGTAATATATATATATATATGATATATATATATATATATATTTATATATATACACACATACATACATACATACATACATACGGATCGAGAATTCTTTTCCGATTAGCCCTATTTAGCAGCACAAGAAGCATGGCAAGTAAGGAACTAGCATGGAAAGAAAGGAACTTATGTGTGAAGAGATGCGTCGATCGATAGGGACGCCAGCTGGAAGAGGGAGAGCTGTAGCTCTGTGAGCGTCAACACAACCCTGAACATCTGCTACATCAGCATTCTGCTTTACAGCTACTGAAGCATCTCTCACTCTGGGAGTATCACTCAGCAGAACCGTCTGAAGTGAGAACACATATTAATATCATATCAAAGCCCATTATGGACGTGCAATTAACACAATCAACATGAACCTCGAGCTGGAGTACAGAAAAAAAAATATTCGCGATTGAGGGGAAATGCAAGCATCATACTGTGCAAACAACCCGCTAGACTTAATGCGAATGGAAAACCACTAAACGTTGAATTTTTGAAATGCCGTGTGGGGTTTTTTTTTCCCCTGAAGGTCAACAACAGACCATGAAGTGGTTTTGGGGTGAACAAAAGTCGGGTACTCAATGTGGTGTAGTCATGCCTCGTATATAAAGCTGTCCCTTTACAACCTCAGCTGTGAGGGAACTATAGTGTCAGGCATTTCCTCTGTACTCCCCCTTTCCGTTTCATTCCGAGGGGGGTGAAAACTAGGACACGGCCCAGACTAATATCTGAATGTACGTTAAGTAATTAGTTGGACTGAAGCCTGCACGTCTCGCAGAGATGCCGGATGAATTCTCAGCACTTTAATCTAAACATTCGACGGTCCTCCGAGCAAAAAGGCGGCGCACATACCAGCATTTCAGAGCTCGGGTTCAATATGTGCTGCATCTAGAATAATGCAGTGAGTAGGGCTGGAGAGATGTAATCGTCATTATCGATTCATTCGGGTTTATGGTTTCTGTCGATGTTGAAAATACAAAAATCGATTTTATGATTTCATCTTGGTTTGACACAGCGACGTTCCTCTGTAGTTCTCCGTCTCCAGCCCCACAAATACCAAATACAACATAGCAGCGCTCTGACAAATCCAAAGAGCTCGTTTCTAAGATAGGTGTGGCTTCATCAGTTGTATGGAAACGGTTCAACTTTCAGACGTTCAATGGGCCGAAGCCCTGCTCTAAAATTTGTCTGGCAACTAAAGATACTAAGTAAAGGTACAACTACAGCATGACTAATTTATTCCAGGACCTTAAACAGAACCAGGTTATTGAATGGGGAGGTGTGTGTGGGGCGCTGCGAGATAAACCCCAAAACACCGTTTAAAAACAGGTACAAACGGCGAACACATTTTCCCACTTTATCCAAAATCAAATTTTTCTAAAAAAAAAAATACCTGAGATTAAATTTATATGATACTTCACCCAGCTCTAGTGGTGAGTTTAACAAAGAGAAAGTCATGAAACGTTTACAGTCTGGTAAGTGATGACATCGAGGTGCACAGATAACCGGAAACAACTGTGACTGTCAGGACGGTCTTCTCTGATTAATACTAGAGTGGCCTCTTGACCTTAGGCCAGAGAAAGCAGCCCCAGTGACCCTGATGTGCCCTGTATTGATGCGACTTTAAGGCAGAAAGTGTGGGAGTCAAAAGATTCTAGATAGTATTGACAAAAGACGAATGCATTGATCCCAATATGGCTCTCTCCAGACCCATTCATGGGACTGATGGGAGGCTGAAAACAGCAGAAGGAGGTGGGTATTAAACAGATGTACAGCTTGAAAACAGAGTGGAAAGCAGTGTATAGCATCACCCCAGAAGAGCTGAATCGGCAAATCCAGACCCCCGACCCCACCCCCTGCCCATTGCCCACTATCCCCGTCTACTGCCTCCGCCCCCTTGCAGTTTACACAGAAGATTTGAAACATTCTGACCATTTGAGAAACAGACAGCATATAAAAACATAGGATTTGTTGTCCTTGATGAAAGGCAATTAAACAAGAGAATCTGAGTGTGCAAGAAAATTAGACTGATTCTTCAATCAATAACAATCCAATAAGAGGAAAGACACACACATGTACACACACATATATATATATATATATACGGATATATATATAATATATATTTATATATTATATATATATATATATATATATACAGACAGACAGACAGACAGACAGACAGACAGACAGACAGACAGACAGACAGATAGATAGATAGATAGATAGATAGATAGATAGATAGATAGATAGATAGATAGATAGATAGATAGATAGATACTTTATTGATACTGAGGGAAATTTTAGGATGTGTATAAAACTATATTTTAGCACTATATCTACAGATTCATGTTGACATTGGAACCCATCGAAGCTCACAAGACCTTCGACAAAAAGTGAAAAAAGGCTTTTTTTTCTTCAGCCTTTCTGAAAATCGCCTCGCCGTTAAACAGGGTTTTGATCGATAGCTGGAAAAGAATGCCTGCGAGTGGAGCGATAAATTTTCTCCACTTCTTATTAGATGTGAAAGCTGTGGGTAAAGGGCAGGTGGTCCAGGCTTTCATCAGTAGAAGGTGACGGGTGAACAACTAAAAGAGCAAAGCTTTACTTCCAGGCAAAGCAGGTCTTTCATATGTTCAAACACAACAGTGAGAGTCTGAACACCGTCAATACTGTAAAAAGGGAAGGAGAGTAATGCATGAATGTTGAATGAGAAAATGCATTTCTTTTTTTCTTTTCTTTTTCAGTTACACATAAAAGTTTAATTGGAAAATGTTGCTCGTATCATATTAATGGCACGGATAAAGAGATTCCAAAGCAAATCGCAGTGTATTATTCCCACAAAAACAATCAACATATTCACAAGTAGAACGAAAATCAGTGTAAGAGCAACGTCTGGATAGAAGCTTTGGTTTGCTCGGGCTAAAGACCTGAACACCCGCGGAACCCGACGCAAACGAGTGTGGTGTGGGACAAGATTTAATAGTGAACGAGGGTGTGGGCAGTAATATATTTATGTGTGTGCAGGTTGTGGAAGAATTATTCTTAAAAAAATTATGTGTATATATATATATATATATATATATATATATATATATATATATATATATATATATATATATATGCACCAATATATATATGCACACACACACACACACACACACACACACACACACTATATATATATAAAATACTAAAAACAAATAAATGTACAAATAAAAGAATCTACTGCAAAAATAACAATGTCAATTAAAATGAGAAAAACATTTGCAGCCATAAAGTCAAAAGTGACTTTAAAATTGCCTATAACATATAACATAATAACATATTTATATATTAACGGGTGCAGGAGCAGGGCAAAACTTAAATACTGCGGGCGGAAGCGGGATAAATTAAAACTTCTGAGGGCGCGGAGAAAAACATTTGAGGGCGCGGGCAGCCTTGCAGTAGCGGGCAGACGCAGGATCCGTCCCGTGCAGGTCTCTAGTTTGTGTGGATGTGAGTGTTTGTGTTAAGAATGTTTACACTTATATACTTTAAGTTGGGTGATGCTGTAGTTTTGTATATACATATATGTATATACATATATACACACACACACACACTATATATATATACACACACACACAACATATACACACACACACACAACAAATTTGTATAAATATGTACATATACAGTCGATCAACAACAAAATAAATAAATAAGGAGGCTCACCACTCCATAATGATATAATTATACACCTATCATGCCTTACATATTTGTACCCCAACATATGACACATCTTCATTAAACAAATCCTCAAATAATAATAGATGATATATCAAAGCCCATATAAAGAATTATAATGATTACTACAATAAAGAATGCATTTCTTTACCACAATATATTGACAGTTAAGGAAACATTTTTTTTTAAAAACCTGCGCTTTGAGACGGCTGGAATGAATTTCAGTACATCTTCTGATCCGCTGATACGTGTATTAGTTCAAAGTAAATCTTCCCTCTGGACGCTTCCTTTCCCACACGAGATCTCGCCCAGTCTTCCTTCTATGGACACAATTCAAGTACTACTTCGATATTAACAGGAGGATGTGATCGGTAGGAGCACGACAAAGCACAAGGTTAAAACCTCAGAACCTTGAATGTGGGTTTCAGGAGACAGGCAGCATCCCAGTGCTTATATCTTAAAGAGAAAATAAACATTTGAAGGTCCTATTTAAACCACACAATTAGAAGAGCATCTCTGATGAATCTAGGTCACGGCCATGTTTGCGGGGCGCTGTCAGGGTCAGTCACGTTAGAGTGGTTCTGCTTAACAAATGTCTTTTTTTTTGTTTTTAATCACAGACGTGGTTTCCACCAACAGCGCGAACTGCAGCAAGAAGTCATGCGAATATCATCAGAAAGACTGGAGATTGGAAAAGCAGAAGTGTAACAGGAGGAGTGGATATTCCCGGGCCCTAAGGTGGCAGCAGTGAGGAGATAAGGGTCTTCGCTGAAGCCAAGCCTGCTTCTGCTTTCATACTCAAAAGGATTGGAGAGGCCAGCATGAGGTCAGCTGCCATAATACCACTGCCAGATTCAGATGGCATTGTGTGTAGTGAGAAAACAGAGCCACCTTCTCCAGCTACAGGATCCTTTAAATGCTTGCTACTGTGGATACCAGGGCTGGAAGATCCTTTCTAAAATGTGAATCACGTCTTTTCTATATGGGAAATGAGATCACGATTCTCTCACACAATTTGCATTTTTTTCAACAAAAATTTATTAAAGTACCTAAAAAACACCCCCCAAAAACAGGACAATCGGATAAAAAGTGCTAAAGTTACAACAATAGTCTAGCAATAACTATTTAAAAAATGCCAATAACATGTGAACGTAACATGATGTGAATGCAGGGAGGCTGGTTTTTACTTCTGCGTGGAGTGAACGCTGTAGCCTACGTAGCGTTTATACTTCTGCGTCGCTCTGCATTGACTATTCACAAACACTAGTTGGCGGTGGTGCTCTGATTGACTTTCTGTGTTGGTGTTTTGGGTTTCTGCTGCAGCAACAATGGTTTATTCCTGCAATTACATTAATTAGCTGGCAGTCTTTGTAAAATGGTGATGAAAAATCATAGAGATGTTTATATTTTCTCTTTGATGATATTTTCGGTTGCTTGGTTCATGTCCATGCATTGTTTCTTCGCTATGGACTTTAAAAATGGCTGTACGGAGAAATACACCGGAATACGTACGATGCTAGACCGGAAATACGCTGACGACCACAGACCTCGCGTTCTGCGTCGGCATGACCCGTAGTTACTTTTTTGGAAAGGTGGGCGTCAGGTTACAGTGTAGGGTAGGCATCGACATATAAGCAAAAACTAGCCTATACTCGGTATTGAATCGTCATTTAGAAATTAGATGTATGCATGTATGTATGGATTGAGATCGTCACTAGTCAATTAAGCATGTTGAAGCATTTAATGTGCAGTAGAACAGCTAGCATTGCATATCTAGCATCCACCAATAAAACAAGGCTTGATTTCAGTCTTGAATCAGCTCAGTGTGAAAATTGAGTGAAATTCCTCTCCTGAAACCCTTCAAGCAATCAATTATTGAGTCACTACAGCAAAGGGCTGAGGTTCAAGTGAGCCTGAACTCCAGACTAATTACCTAAAGTAAGCATTTGACTTAAAGGAAAGTGAAATGCCCATGGTCTCCTCTCGCCGCTCATTGCACAGCTGGATAGAGGATGGCCAAAAAGCCAATGAAAAGGGAGATGCTGGTGAAACGGAACGGACATGCGCACACCTACACACACACTCTCTCTCAGCCTCCCTGTGTGAGGGCCCCAGGATTTGCAGGCCACCTCTACGAAAGACAGATAATTCCACAGCTCCTTTTCTCACAAGCAAAAGCGACCTCAGATTCCTTCCCTCTCAGTAGCCTGTAATTACAAATCCTTTATTTGATTGTTCATTAAGTTGAACCCTCCTGTGGAAATTGCGATGCACACCCCATTATTAGTGGGTTCCAGACATTTCCCCTCCTGTGTGTGTCTGTGTTTTCCCCTTCGAGTGTGTGCCTCTGAAAGAAAAAAAAAAGTAAAAATGACCGGCCCGTGAGATGACAGAGCGGCGAGATGGCGGAGACTTTGCTTTAATGGTCGCCCTGGCAATAACACAGACAGTTAAACAAAAAAAAAAAAAAGAAAGAAAAAAAAAGAAAGAAAGAAAAAAGTTTACCGCCGATCAGAAAGGAAATTATGTCAGCACTGGCAAGTCGAGGCCCGCTATTATTACCACATTATTCCCGATGATTATTATTCTGGCTAACATGATACTGTGCTTGCTTTGACTATCACTGCAAAATACTCACTCTCTCTCTTTCTGCATCCATCTCTCTTTCAGCAACTAATTTTTCTTCCCTGCGCCTCTAAAAATAACCCTGAGGTTCACGAGTTATTTGGACACACCAAGCCCGCTGATGGGTATTCCCTATCCTGTCCTTGAGAGCATCCAAACCAGTAGAGCGCTTATAAGCACTGGGGAAACTCCCAACAAACTTGATCTCCGAAGCCCTGTCAACAGGCGTTAGGATCAAGGGGAGGAACAAAGAGAAAGGGTTGGGTTTTGGAGCTACTTCACAAGGGGTGTCTGAAGTGTCTCCAGAACAGGGCCATGTGTGATAGACAAAAAAGCAACAGAGATAGATAGATGAAGAGTGCACCGGTCATATGCAAGTAAACCTCCAGTAAAAAGCAGTCTGGGATCATTTATTCCATTTCATACTTTGATAAACACAGCAATTAAGAAGGGGAAGAGTAGAGCTAGATCAGGGATATGCAATTCCTTTATCATGTGGGGCCAGTTCATGAAAAACATCGCAAATTAGGGGCCCGCAGAGATATGACCTGCAATATGATGATAACAATATGAGCCCATATGTTATATTTTTGCACCTTATGACACCCAAGTAGGCTTTTTAAATTTTTTTTTACAATAAAACATGATTATATGTTATATTTTGAAACTACATAGCAACAGTGCATTATACAATGGGCTTTTATATATATATATAAACATACACACAAACCACAAACATATTCAAATGGATTGTGAAGCTTAAGAAAATCAGTGCATTGCTCAAGTAGGGAGCACGGTGGCTTAGTGGTTAGCACGTTCGCCTCACACCGCCAGGGTTCGGGTTCGATTCCCGCCTCAGCCATGTGTGTGTGGAGTTTGCATGTTCTCCCCGTGCCTCAGGGAGTTTTTCTCCGGGTTCTCCGGTGGTTTCCTCCCGGTCCAAAAACATGCACGGTAGGTAGGTTGATTGGCACCTTGGAAAATTGTCCCTAGTGTATGAATGTGAGTGTGTGTGTGTCCTGCGATGAGTTGGCATTCCATCCAGGGTATATCCTGCCTTAATGCCCATAGACGCCTGAGATAGGCACAGACTCCCCGTGACCCGAGGGAAGATCGGATATAGCGGTAGAAGATGAATGAATGAATGAATGCTCAAGTAGGATTTTCTACATTTATATAGTTGTAATTTAGAACCGCATAGCTACACATGTATTGAGTATTGTGTAGATGCACAAATCTTCTACATTAAAACAAGTGCATACGTTATGTTTTAAACTTTCATTTTGTATAACAAGGCTGTAGTAGGGTTCGTGTTTTTACACTGAATTTGCCGATTTTTGTGGAAAAATACGAAGAAAGAAATAAACATCTATTATCGTTCTGTCAGTCATCGCGTCTCACCAGAGGCCGCTGACTCACGTCTGCGCAGCCGCCAACTGTATTGAACAGACTTCATAACTGTAGCGCCCGTTTTCCGACTAAACTCTTGATATGTCTTTGCCACGCTACGCTATTTGGAGGGCCGGAAAAAATTACCCCGCGGTCCACCAATTGAATATCTCTGCCCCAGATTCTCAGGTGTCACACACGCGGCCCCTCGCCGCTCCAAGGCTTCACCGCTACAAAGACGAGGCGCCGCTCAAACCGCACTTGACTTTGCCTACAGCTGCAGCTTTACTTCCCTTCCTCCACAATGGCCACAACTGCCTCACACCTCACACGCTCAGCCCCACTGTAAGGGATGCTTGGGTAACTCGATAGCGTTCACTCACTTCCTCTGCATCAGATTCGGCATGACTTATAATTTACATTAAGCCGCTGTCGCTGTAATGAGTGACTTACTACGGCAACTGTCACTCTGAAGCCTAATTCTGGTTTCATGGGAGAACCCAAAAAAACACAGAGGCGGCCGAGGGACGACTGTTCGAAAGTGATAACAGGAAGTGATGCTTTCTGTTTTGCAGACTCCCCCTGTTTATAACTGTTTATAGCGCAGAGGAATGAATAAACATTTTGTGGTCTGAAGAAATCACCGTCGTACAAGAGGAATAAATCACGACTGACCCTGAATCGACGTAGCTCTAATTCTGCTTCACACAGAGTCTGTTATCCATTATTAGCCTGCAGCAGCACACCCTGCCACGCTTTACATCTTACCCAACGCCTGCCTCGCAACACTTTTTCCCCACTTGTTTTTTTCGGCACAAATGATCTTGTAACGGTTAGCCAGTTAACTTGGGCAGGCGTCAATTTCAATAATTACATTAAACTCCATTATTACATATAATTACATAAACTACTTTCATGTTTATACGCAAGTTAAAAAGTTACGGGTAAACAAAAAGTGATTTCTGAAACACAATATTAAATGAATACATTTTACTTGTGGCAGTGAGACAAAAATCACAAATGTATAAATAATAAATAAAATGAATAATAAAATTCATGATAAAAAAAAAAACATTGCTAAAAGTTGTTTTGTTTGTAATTTAAAGCCCATAACGTACGAGTAAACGGCAGCAGGGGGTTTAGTGTAGTAGCGCGAAACACTGGTGAGAGACTGCGGCGGGATTTAGTCACCTTCGCTGGCAGGGAAAGGATGAGCTGCTTCGCCGCCGCTCCGCCGCCGAGGCGGCACTGTGATCTGGCTCAGAACAGATGTTCCAGTGAGTAGCATAAGCAGCTGCACCGCTTCCACCCACCCACGCGCCGATATGCACACGCACGCACACATCACCTCATGCACTCATTTCCACTGTTAACACACCTTCATCTCTCACTTCAAACCAATTAAGGCTGCTGCGATGCCAGACGGCAGTGAGTCAATTAAAGGAAGCAAACAGACAACCAGAGGTGTGATGGAGGGGAAAAAAATATCATATCAGTGTGAACGGCTTTAAAAAATGATCAGCTGATATCGGGGGAACTTGTTCCACATAAACAGCTATTAGAAGCCATTGTTTGTCCTTCAGATGCCACTGAGAGATTGATTCATACAAAAGAGATTGGCATGTTTGGGGGGGTGTTTCAGAACTGTATGATGTGCGCCACCCGTGTCTGTCAAAATGGAATTTGCATCTTGACCCTTCACCCCGGAGAAGAGCCGAGGCCATCATACATGTCAAAACACAAAAGAGGCTATTGATAAGAACCACTAGGCAGAAAGATAATCCATCAGTTTTCACCATCTAGCTGTCAGAAAGCGATTGGATCGTTTACTCCAGAGGTGTTTAAGCAGTGTTGCGACTGATGAAATTTACGACCTCAGTAATATGACTCTGCCACTCAAATGCATGCAAACGGCTTTTCATTTCTCAACATTACAACAACAGCACATCTTTCTGGATTTCGATTTCAACCCCTGGTGTGTTTTACATGTCTGAGTAATAATGAACCATGACCGGTGAAGAATTTGCAGCAAAATCCTGTGAAGCTCTCTTTCTTTAGCTCTCTTGAAGCTCTCTTTCGGATTTATTCTCCATCCATATATATATATATATATATATATATATATATATATATATATTTTTTTTTTTTTTTTTTTTTTTTTTTTTAATGTGTGTGTGTGTGTGTGTGTGTGTGTGTGTGTGTGTGTGTGTGTGTGTGTGTGTGTGTGTGTGTTTTCCCCTTCGAGGAGTGATATTATTCCATGTGAAATATATACACACACACACACACACACACACACATATATATATATATATATATGTTGTGTGTGTGTGTGTATGTATGTATATATATATATATATATATATATATATATATATATATATATATATATATACATACATACATATACACAGACACACATCTTGACATACATACATTTACATACACATATACACACAAAAAGTTACAAAAAGCAAAAAGGGCTGTCAGTCAATTCAAATATCGCAATTACAAAATCACGATTAATCGTACAATTGCAACTCGTGATTAATCAGACATTAATTGCACATTTTCAATGTACCATATATGAATACTTTTCATGTTTTTAACTGTAAGATGTTAAAATTATACAAATGTCTATCAAAATCTCTCCATTTAATACATTTATTGATCATTTAATATTTATACAATTTTTTGTCTGGAAATTAGTCTTTTAAATGTGACTTTATTAGTGGTAGTTTTAATTGTAAAATATGGGACGTGGCTCCTTTAAGAATTCTGTTCCGGTTGCTTTCCATATAAACTGGTGATACATTTATGTTATACAAAAGCAAAATGCCCTTTCTTGTGTAATACGAATTTGGGAATGCGATGCGCTTGCGTAAAGTTCCATACGGTAATATACGCTAATATAGTGAGGAGATCATACCTGTTGTGAATGCGCAGCTAGTAGGCGTAATTCGGGGAAATTTAGGAAGCATGAGTGGATGCACAAGTTTAGTTTCTTTATTCATTCAACGAGCAGATCACACACACACACACACACACACACACACACACACACACACACACATACACATACACACACACACATGTATATACACATGGTGCTTATCTCATGAGAGGAAAATTCCAGCTGGTGCTTATAATACAGCATTTTATTTCATGTGACCAACTCTAATATCCTCCACCACCTTGGTTCTTAAGAGCACTGTATAGTTAGAGGGCATTCTGGGTCAACTCTGACAAAGACGTTTGATCTTTCTTGTTAAGACTAAACAGTGCTGTGCAATGTATATAAACCAGGCCAAATTTTTCAGAGCTTTACACTTATCTGCCATTAATGTGGTTAGGTCTTTATCGTCCAATTAGCGAAAGGCATAGATGGTTTAATGTAAAATTTATACTAACACAACATGTGAAAGTTGATTAGCAGTCTGCTTTAAAGCAACTTGACACTTAATTATTAACAGAAGCATGTGTGGGTGAGTGTGCATGTGACTATGCGTTTGAAGTGGGGAAAAGGAAAGAAAGAGAATGAGAGCGAGAGCGAGACGAGTGTGAGTGTGTGACACAGACAGAGAAGAAAAGGTATGAAGTGAGAAAAAGACATAGAGACTGAATTGAGATTATGTAATTTATGTCAAACACACAGTGATATAACAATGAACAATTCATACTGAGGATGTTATCTCTTTCTCTTGTACAAGAGCCTGTAAGCTTTCCCATTTTTTTTTATGATTTTCCCTTCAGTTAAAGCACACAAATAAGGACCAGGATGATTCAATAGTTCCACCTGCTGGTAGGCTTGTGTAGTACAGCCTCATTCTTATCAGTAAGAGACTGTGCCAGTATTAGTATAAACATTCATTCATTCATTCATCTTCTACCGCTTTATCCGATCTTCCTCGGGTCACGGGGAGCCTGTGCCTATCTCAGGCGTCTATGGGCATTAAGGCAGGATACACCCTGGATGGAATGGCAACCCATCGCAGGGCACACACACACACACACACACACACACACACACACACACACACACACATTCACGCACACATTCATACACTAGGGACAATTTTCCAAGGTGCCAATCAACCTACCGTGCATGTTTTTGGACCGGGGGGGAAACCGGACCACTTTGAACCCGGAGAAAAAAACCCCTGAGGCACGGGGAGAACATGCAAACTCCACACACACATTCCCGAGACGGGAATCGAACCCGGATCCTAGCGGTGTGAGGCGAACGTGCTAACCACTACGCCACCGTGCCCCTTTAGTATAAACATATTATATAAAATAAATATATTATATAAAATAACGGCAGTATATTGGACTGACGAATATGAGATCCCCATGTCAACTTGTTTTTATAGGTCATTTGGTTTCAATTAAACATGTAATAGAATTGATTTCAAATGTCAGGCACCTCTATATATATATATATATATATATATATATATATACACACACACACACACACACACAACACACACACACATACACATACACATACACATATCATATAATTAATTAATGATTAATAGAATTAATCATTATAATTCTAATTAACCATATATATGTATATATATATACATACATATATAGTGGTATAATATATATATATATATATATATATATAAAGTATATATCTAATATATACTATATATATATATCTATATATATATATATATATATAGTGTGTATATATATATATATATATATATATATATATATATATATATATCTATATATATATATATAATATATCATATATATATAAATCACTTCCTAAGCATAAGCCCTGTCTCAATACCCATTCCTTTGTTGAAATTTTTTGTGTAACAGAGGTCAGTTCGCCTCATGCCCATTGTTATTTACTGCTATCAATCATTCAGTCTAAACTAAAGACCAGTCCCTACAGAAAAAAAAACATTTTTGTCATTTTTGTCTACTTTTGTCTCATCATTTCCACATGTTTTTTGGAAAGGTTAGCTCTTATTAGATATATTTCCTTTGTGAGAAACTCCCTTACCTAGGCATGTGAAGAATGAGAAACTGTCACATTCATTGAGTGACCAGCACATTTACTATATATATTAAATGTTATTGTTGATCTCGACAGCCTCATTTTCATAATTTCTTTTAGTGCATTTTGGACAGCAGTCTTCTTCATCTTAACGTCATTATGATACTGTATACTTGTTGGTGGATGTTTAAAATGTACCATGGAGGAGTTTAAACGTTTCTCTGATTCTAAGCGCTCCCCTTTAAATGTAAGCACAATTGTTCATACAAACATATTTTCATTCCTAAACTTATTCACTTGAATCATGCTGGTTTCTATATCACATTAAATCCTTTTTCATTGTTTCATTACTTTGACACCACAAAAACCTGCCATTATAGCAGGAGTAAACAGACTTAAGGCATAAACCTCAACTTGGTTTTTAAAGCGTTCAGCTTTACTCCTGGTGTTTTGACTTGTGCCTGTCTCCGAAACATGAGACACAGTAAGACCTGCGAGCTCTGCCCAGAGCACAAGTCAACATATTTTCAGCAGTAAATATGGCTTTTTTGTCCAAAGCTTCCAGGGAGTTTTCTCCCCTGAGCTGATAGGGTGAGGGGGTGGTGGCAGGAAACTGGCTGCCAAGAGATTCATACACAGCGAGGCCACAGTGTTGAGCACCACACACATTGCCAGGACTGGAGGGCAATGATTCTGTGGTGTGACCAAGCATGTCAATAACAAGCATACAAAAAGGCAGAGAAGAAAATCTATTGACTCTGTGTGTGTGCGTGTGTGTGTGTGTGTGTGTGTGTGTGTGTGTGTGTGTGTGTGTGTGTAATAAAGTCTTTTAGAAAAAAAAAACACTGTTATATTCAGTTCAATACACAGACATGTTAAAGAGAGCACCACCACTGCTTTATCTGTACAATCCACAACCCAGTCTGAACCTGGCAACTAAGCGATTATGTATCATTTATGATGAGGTCTAGCAGGTCTACACTATATGAAAAATGCATTTTCCAGCCTTTTCCCTAAACAGTACAGCAGGAGGCAGGCAAATGTACGGATTGTCACTGGATAATTAATGACTGTGTAAAAAGCCAGCCTTATGAAGATATGATGTACATAGTATTGAGTACAAGATCTTCTATAGCTCCGACTCCCCACTGAACAAATGGAGCAAATGGGGACTAATGTAATGGGATTTTTAAACTGCACATACGAATCTTATGGTCCAGTGTCCACAAACTTATATCCATTAAGTGCACTTGTTTAAATATATTCATTCCTAATATAAACAGCTTAGCATATGATCCAATTTAAAGCATTCCTTTTAGAAATACGGTCGTGGAGTTCATATTGGTGAATCATGACGCAGGCATTCGTTCCGAACCTCTTCACATCATATCGCCATGTGCATAAGAGCATGTTGTGGCTGTATTATTGCTTTATAAGAGCAGGGTGTCTGAGATGGTGAAGAGCAGGCCCCTGAGCACCATGGGAAAAGAAACTTGTGGGATGCTGCTTTGCTATATAGCACGGAGCAGACTAAGAATCTTTCCAGACGTCTGGTACACCAGAGATTAGCATTAGTCAAGTTCTGAAAAAAAAATTTCCATTTACCCAGAGAACAACAAACTACACAGTCCTTAATGTAGAAGAAGCCAAATAAGAAATAGAGCTTTATTATATTTTTTGCAGTAATGTATACTATATATATATATATATATATATATATATATATATATATATATATATATATATATATGATTATATGCATTTTACACACACACACATTTGCACACACATGCAACACACAAAACACACACACACACACACACACACACACACACTCACACACCCCCACACACACACACACACACACACATATATATATATATATATATATATATATATATATATATATATATATATATGAGTAAGGGTGTTGAAATCATATACACAAATGTGTGTATTGAAACAAACAGTTATGATAAAAGGCAAAATCAGTCTGTAGCAAAATAAGAATTATGCAAGTACATGTGATATACTGTGTTGGGAAGGTTTTTCTTCAAATGCAATAGGTTACAGATTACAAATTACCCTATTCACGATGTAAGAAGTAGTGCAAAGTAACTGATTACATTTGATTACTTTTTTATTACTTTGGAAATTGTTTCATTGGAAATATCCATTAGAAACTTCAAAACATTTATAACTTTACAGTTTACCTTACCTTACAGTAGTAACTCAACTCTTGTTTACTGTTCGAATTTCAAAATCTTCCAGCACTTGAATTTAGTTTATATTAATTTACTTTTTAAGCACAGCCACAACAAAACCAGACTTCATAACACAAAAACAGGACACGGACACACTGGCTAGTAACATGGCAGAGGCGGGAATTGAGCCCCCAACCCTGGAGGTGTGAGGTGAACATGACTAAACCACTAAACCACTGTAGTAGTAGTAGTAGTAGTAGGAGTAATAATAATAATAATAATAATATTAACTATTAATAATTATTATTATTATTATTATTATTATTATTATTATTATTATTATTATTATGGCACGGTGGCTTAGTGGTTAGCATGTTCGCCTCACATCTCCCAGGGTCCGGGTTCGATTCCGTCTCGGTCATGTGTGTGTGGAGTTTGTGCATGTTCTCCCTGTGCCTCAGGGGGGTTTTTTCTCCGGGTTTTCCGGTTTCCCTCCTCCCCCGGTCCAAAAACATGCACGGTAGGTTGATTGGCACCTTGGAAAAATTTTTCCCTAAGTGTATGAATGTGTGTGTGTGAATGTGAGTGTGTGTGCGCTGCGATGGGTTGGTATTCCATCCAGGGTGTATCCTGCCTTAATGCCTGAGATAGGCACAGACTACCCGTGACCCGAGGGAAGATAGGATAAAGTGGTAGAAGATGAATGAAATTATTATTATTATTATTATTATTATTATTATTATTATTATTATTATTATTATTATTAAACATATCCTAGGTTTTTAAATTAAATGTTCAGATGTAACCCTATTTGTATTTGTAATCTTTAACATTTTCAAAAGTAGCTGTAATTTAATTACACATTTTTTTCTCAGTAACTGTAATGATGGATTACTACGCGTTACATTTATTTTGTAATTAAATTACATAACGCTGTTATAAACTAGTACCTCCCCAACACTGGTCATGGCACATACTTCAACCTGAATTAAAAAGTGTAGTCATTCCTTCAACTTTTACCAGAGCCACTAAAAATCTGCACTTCCACTTAAGGTTTCGTTGTACTTTGCCACCTTTGCATGGCTACAAATGAAACGGAACCTTGTTTAATCAAGATAAGTAAATGATCACGACCACAAAAAGCCTGTGTATTATATGGCTCAGACGTCCTCCAGCGTGCAGTGTCTCTTTCAAATAAATGTACAATGAAAACCTTTGCACAATCTCTGTGCACCCCACCTGCAATCCTGTGGGCTTGGAAACCATAACCTAGCAACCGTGCTAGAACTAAAGAATGGCAAGATGTGGACAAGGCATGGACAGGGAGGGGAAAAAAAAAAACGAAAGAAAAAAAAAGACCATAGAAAGTAGGTGATGGACAGATGCACTCAATGTCTTTCACCCATGAAATGCTTGATCTGAATAAGAAAGAGCTCTTATGTCTTAGCAGACTGGCACTGATTTGGATAAGGAAAGAAAAACCTCCCGATCTAAAAAAAAAAAAAAAGAAATGCATGGAGAGAAAAATAACACACACACACACACACACACACACACACCACACACCCCATACACACACACACACAAAATTTCTCCTCCAAACATCCAGGTTCTTCAGAGCCTTTTATGCCTCCTGTGCTGTTCATTCATCTTCTCCCTTCTAGTGAAGAGACTGTTGTGTCAACAGCGGCATCCGAAGAGAGGGAGCAATAAAGTTGAGGGAAGCAGGAGGTTCCCCAGCCGATTTGGCAACTCAAGCAGAAGTAAATGCCCTGCTCACAATACACTCTCTCATTCGGGACTTAATTAGGGTTGAACTTGGCCAATGACCCCACAGTAATGGAGCAGCAGGTTACTGCTATGACACCGGCCTGACTGTTCTGTCTCTAGGCGACACCTCACGTACCTCTAACAGACACCTCCTGACACGAGATTTAATAAAAGGATTATGAAAGAGATTAATCTCACTTTAATGTACTTTTTTGGAATTACAGACTGGACTGGAAAGATCTACCAACACTTGCCTGCTTCAAGCTTTAAATCAACATCAGATTAAAATGTAATACGTTTCAATAGTGCTTTTTCTGCTGCATTTATACTGCCATTATAATCCGTTTATCTAATTATACCCTTTCTGGCATCATTTTGGATCTTCGCTGGAATAAAACTGC
This sequence comes from Kryptopterus vitreolus, assembly GCA_030449085.1. Classification (NCBI taxonomy): domain Eukaryota; kingdom Metazoa; phylum Chordata; class Actinopteri; order Siluriformes; family Siluridae; genus Kryptopterus; species Kryptopterus vitreolus. The sequence goes on from JACRUU010000028.1 coordinate 15,570,598, forward strand.
AAACTAAGAAAAACAGAGAAACGTTATCATCACATAATCTGTATCCTAGACTTGGGAGATTAATCGCCATTATGGATTAATTCGAGTTTATGGTTTATGACGATGTTGAAAATATGTTACGTTTTTATCTTGGTTTGGCACTATGAGTAGTTCCGTCGTTCTCTGCCTCCCACCCCTTTTTTTTTTTACATACTAGGAATAGTGTATTGGATTCAATTTCCATTTCTGCATCATTCCATTGCATTTCCATTGTGTACCACAACATCCCTATTTAATACCAACTAATATTCTATAGTCCTTTCTATTCACTGAAAATATGGTACAATAATTTTGCACAATATATAAAAAGGCTTATCAAGTTTACAGTTTGCAAATTTGCTGTAAAAGCTTCATTTAGCAGTTAAAGCTAACGCTAATTAAAACAAATAGATATGCTATAGTGTATATAAACAAGTTTGTGGAGACACAACATTCATACTCACATTTTGAACATCCCATTACATATTTAGTTCCACTTCCTGCACTCTTCTGGGAAGATGTTCCACTCGATTTTGGAATTTGGTTATTCATGTTCATGCATATACTGAGACATGGTGTGGAGGTCCAACAGAGTTGAGGTGGGAGATTTGCAGCAGGGCAATCACAATCTCCCACCTACATCTTCATAAACCTGCTTCTCTCTCCATCATCCCGATGTTTCCTGAGGTCCCGCTAGCTACAGAAAGGACACTACTCACAACCAAAGACTCCAGTACTCATGTTCTTTCCCCACACTCTTGGGGGGGGGGGTGTAGCTCCGGAACTGTGCTACTGATCAGAAAGTGGAGGTTCGAGACCTGGAAATCACCAAGCTGCCACTCTTGGGTCCTTGAGCAAGGCCCGTATTCCACCCTGGGATATGCAAATAAAAGAATCTCACTGTGCTGTAATGTATCTGTGACAAATAAAGGCAATTCCTCTCAAGGTTTCTTCCTCTTTCCATCTAAGGTAGTTTTTCCTTGTCACAGATGTCCCAGGCTCGCTCATCAGGGATAAACACACATAAATCTTCTATATTCACATTTATTAATGTATCATTTCTTACACTGCGAAAAGCTGCTTTGAGGAAAACACTGAAAAGCGCTATAGAAAAATAAAACTTGAGCTGGATCGAGCTAGAACAGGTTTTCTACTTTAAATCTAATGAAGGGAAAATGTAATATTTCTTCTTCCACAGACGTTCTATGCAATTGTGTGCCTCAGGCTTTGTGGAAACAGTTTTTGGGGGACGGCACTTATGGGTGGAAGCGTCAGGTGCACTAATTAAAAAGTCCATAAAGTGTGTCTATGATTATGAAATTAGTTGGAGAGCAGTGGTGCCTGGATAGGGTTTCCGTTGTTGAAATATCAGTTCAGCCTGCACTACGAGGTCTGCAATTTGTACAGCCATGCCAAACAAATGTATTATTCATAGTGAGTGCTCCCACAACAGCCCTGTCTGCTTGACATCACTTTTGTTATTGACCGAGATGGCACAAAAATACATGAAATATGTTTTTCTATTGTATTTTTTTGTAAATGACTGTTTTTCCAAGTACCACTATTTTTTACTAAATTCTTATACCAAATTCCTTACACATACACACACACACACACACACACACACACAAGCTAATGTTTGCATGCTAATGATCTTGAATGCATACAAGTATGCACTGTTTGTGCTCACTTTTAAAAGCCTGAAAAGGGTGTTCATGAATGACAGTGAGGCAAGAAGGCCACAGCTTGTGCATGTGTATACGGCTGCAAGGATTCCTCGAGTAACTCGATTGCAAAAGTTCATAAAATCAAATTAATGTGCCTCAATGATTCGAATGCTTTCGCTAAAAACATACTGTATATTTCTGTCCACTCATTTTTAAACGTTCCTCTGATGTTTTTTCTTTTCACACACAGCCGGTGGTTTCTGCACGAATCTGATACAGTAACATAAGCGGTTTGTCGTGTATTGGTGTTGTGAAGCTTAAATACAACCCTTTGGACGTACATGTGTGGAACAACAGAATTTTTACTGTAAACTGACTTTTCATTCGTATTTATTTTATACAATTTGTAATTGTATTTTCTGTAAGGAAATGATTTCTAGTGCTATATTTTTTTAACTATTAAATGTTAGTGAACTCCTTTTGTCCAACAGCCACATGTGACTCACTGTGACATCTGCAATATAATATAATAATGTACCGTAATGTTTATTTCCTTCTAAAGCAATCATGGGTGGCATTTACAGATCATAGTACATTGACTTCTGAGACATTCCATTTGAAACAATTCACTTGAATAGTAAATAAAATGACACTTAAGGACACTTCAGGACATGTGTTCAGAAAGAACAAAACCCCTTCTGTCTCTTAAAATTCAAAAAAAAAAAAAGCATAGGAATTTTCTCCTGTTATTGTCCTTCTGCTAGTTTTGCTGGAAAGCTTGTCCAATTTTTGGGCAACAACACTGAAGTTGTTGCTCCACACCCACCGCTTCCTCCCATTCTACTCTAAAAGGAAGTCCGATACCAGAAACAGACTTCCATTCCAGCTCGGACTGTGTTGGGAAGGTTACATTGGAAATGTAATAGATTACAGATTACAAATGACCCTATTCGAAATGTAATAAGTGTAATGTAACTTTTCAATCACTTTATTAAAGTAACTGATTACATTTTGATTACTTTCAAGATGGATATTTCCAACTAAATAATATCTAAACATTTATAACTTTACAGTTAACCTTACAGTAGAAACTCGGCTCGTTTACTGTTAGAATTTCAACATCTCTCATCACTTAAATGAAGTTCATATTCATTTCATTTTTAAGCACAGTCGCAGCAAAGCCAGATTTCATAACACAAAAAGTTTTTCATACTGTTTTAGAAATCAACTCTTTACATAACTTTGACAGGACACACTGGCAAATAACCTGGAGGTGTTAGGCGAACGTGGTAATTACTAAACCCCTGTTTAGAGTGCAACAAATTATTATTATTATTATTATTATTATTATTATTATTATTATTATTCAGCACATCCTAGGTAAAGAAATTGTTCAGATGTAACCCTATTTGTAATCTTTAACGTTTTTAAGTAACTAATTTGATTACACGGTTTTTCTCTAACGATTTACTCTAACAGGACCCCTAACAGGAGCTGAATCTTTTTCAGATTTATAATGAACAATTATTTTTAATATTAAATTTGACTTTTATCTCGCCTTGCCATACAGAGTATTATATAATACAACATCCAAGTAAGATAGTTGAATATAAAACTGATGGCTCAAACCTGATGCTGAGGATCGACAACTTTCAAATGCATTAAACATCCTGTACATGTGAATTAAGAACTTTGGTATATATGGACAGAGATGTTTACACACTTGGCAACAAATTAAATCAACATTAAGTGGAACAAAGCTAAGCCACAGCCACACAAAACAGATGTTGTGTATAATTAAGCCGCCACAAACCACAAACCCATTTCGTTCGATAATCCAGTACTACCATGTGATTAGTGCCCTTTTCTTTTACGATTGGGAGTTTTATATGGCCCTGTTGCGTTTGTTTGTTGGCTGCTAGCTATTCTTAAGAATGCAAAAAAAAAAAGGGTGTGTTTACTGTATTTATCTCATACTTTCACAATGCTGAAGCGTAGCTTTTTTCCGGAAGAATAAGCAGATTCTGATGAACTATAGAAATAATCAAATCCTGGGGTTGAAATTCAAGTGAAATAAGTCTAAAAACATATATAACACATTGCGAAAACAAAACAGCTGCGTAGATAGAGACAGAAAGTGAATAAGGTGTGATGATTGTATAAGGCCACTGCATGGCTGTGTCATCTTTTATCCTGTCAAAAGGTTGTGATTGTATGCAGGGATAAACCACCTCAAATGTTCCCTTATAAGGGAATAAGCATTAACCCAGGCAGTGCCAGTACCAGTCATTTTAAGGGTGAATGTGTGTGACTATAGACAGGAGAACTATTTGGCTGTTTTATTTGGCATTTATTACATTATATATCTATATATATATATATATATATATATATATATATCTATAATATATATATTTCTTTTTTTTAAATGTGTGATTAACGCAGTGTGCATTTCTGTGTGAGTGATCTGCTCCTTCACTCTGCGTTTTGTTGCATTGTATACACTGAATAAATGAATAAACAAACTTGAGTCCATCCACTCACGCTTCCAAAATTTACGCCTACTAACTGCGTATTCACAACAGGTATGAGCTCCTCACTATATTATTACAGTATGGAACCTTACAGAAGCACATCAGATTCCCAAATTATGGAAGTGCATTTTTATTTTGTGAATGCAATGCACTTCCGTATAACTTAAACGTATCACCACTTTATATGGAAAAGCAACCGGAACAGAATTCTTAAAGGAGCCACGTCCCAAAACCACCACTAAAAAAGTCAAATTGAAATGAACAAGGAATTAATTAATTAACAAATAAATTTATATTAAAAGAATAATTTTCAGATTAAAATAAATATTAAATAAATCAATAATTGTATTAAAGGGAGAGATTTTGAGAGAAATTTATAATATTATAGCGTCTGTTACAGTAAGATTATTAGAAACATGAAATTATGGTACATTGAAAACGTGTGATTGATCACGAGTTGGCAACTCATGGCAATTAACTGGCATTAAATATTTTAATCGAATGACAGCCCTAATATTGATTTCTTTACACAGAAAAATAAACATTATCGAGTCACAGCCTCTGATATTTGGATCACTTACTGACTGACTTCAGCATGTGTATACTGATCCTGGCTTATCAATGACTGACTAAGCTGTGTTTGGAAATGTGCCTAATAATTTTACCAAAGCTTCTGATTTCCCTCCGGCCGCCCGTGTTTTAACCATTTCTTGCTTAACCTCTTTGTGAGGTGATTTCCAATGTTAATCCTGTTTGCCTGTGGCTTCTTGCAGATATATCAGCTGTAAAGCAGCCTGTCACAAGTCGTTTTTCTCTTTAGGGATGCGTACCAATGGATTATTTTAGTGAGGTCACAAGGCAGATTTGCAAGGCATCTGACAAATACGGATTGTACTAATGACACATGACACCAAACATCAGGGGTGGGCAAACTACGACCCTTTGGTCCTTTTAATCTTGCCTACTGAAGATTGGTACGGAATTGTCCAAATTAAATCACATCATGAATGCAATTATGACTGCATTGATTTGACCTTGTACCGTAATGCCTGAAGTTCCACCAGGTGGCGCATTAGGCACTGTGATACATTGGGTATTAACATCAATGCAGTTTATATGTTTTTAGGTTTGATATGTAAGCATCTGGTGCATGAAAGTCTATGTGGGCCCTGAGCCAAAAAGTTTTCACCCCCCACCCCTCCTTGCCATACATGAACCATGTTGGAAAATGTTTGCTCATAATCCAACTTACTAGGTGTCTGAATTTCTCCTATATAAAATCCTTGCACGGTGGTCTAATACAGTGACTGGTGTAGTAGAGAAGGGCTTAGTGCCGTGAGCCGCTCAACACTTTCCAATACATTCCTTCAGTTATTTAATTACATTTGGCCACACAACTGGTTGCACAGTGACCCCATGGTAATTTATAAAAAGTGAAAATAAATAAATAATTTTTTGATTTTTTAAAAGCCTAATTTTTTACTAAAAGTTATCTTATAATAATCAACAATGAATATATTACTGTCACATATAACTATTCAAACCCATCAATCCTACCTTAGGCCATTTGGGATTGAGCAGACGGGCCTTGACTGCATCGTCTAGTGCCGTATTGTACTGGCCAAGTTTGAGGCGGGCGGCTGAGCGGTTGCTGTAAAGGATGCAGTTCTGCGGGTCGGCGCACAAAGCCTCAGTGTACAGCTCCACGGCCGTGCCGAAGTCACCCAGCTGGCAGGCCTCGTTACTGCGCCGAACCTTCTCCATGAACTCCGCCTTGCTCATGATTGGCACTTCAGCCCCAGTGGGCGCTGCCCTGCCCAGTGCCCGGAATCCGGCACCAGTGATCTGCAAAGATGTACAAATGAGTCTACAAAAAGTACAATTTAAGCTTGAACAAATGAGGGAAATAATAGGGTTTGAAGTAGGGCTGCATGATCCTTGCTAAAATCAAGGCAATCAACACAAATTCATTGCACTTAAGTACTAAAAAAAAAAAGTACACTTTATTGGCGGTGGTGCGCTGTTTGAGTGTTTGGCGTTTTGGGTTTCTGCTGTAGCAACAATGGTGAATTCCTGCAATGACAGTAATTCGCTGGCAGTCTTTGTAAAATGGCGATGAAGAATCATAGACGCGTTTATATTTTCTCACGTCTTTTGATGATCCTTTTAAACTGCTTGGTTCATGTCCATGCTTTATTTCTTCACTATGGACTTTAAAAACGGCTGTACGGAGGAATACGCTGGCAAGCCGACCAATCCCAGACCTCGAGCTTTGCGTCGACGTGACATGTAGTTACTTTTTTGGAGAGGTACGCATCAGGTTATGGTGTAGAGTCGACATCGACCCATAGTCTGCGCCGTAGCCTCGAGGCAGAAGTAAAGACCAGCCTGTATTCGTAAGTGAAGTGCCGTCATTTTGAAATGAGATCGTAAACATGTATGAATCGAGATTGTGATTTTTTTTTTTTATTAATCGTGCAGCCGTACTTTAAACAAACACTGCAGTGTTTCTGATATCAAACACTAAAGCGATTATTCTACTCAGGTACAAAATACTAAAGCATGCAATTCAAATGTACTGCAATCGTACTTTGTGAACATGTGCACTAGGGGGCAGAGTCGCCTATGCCAACCAGAATATCAGAAAGCAACAAAAAAAACCTACAAAAATGGCAATGAATAAAAGATTTATCCTTATACCGCATACTTGAGGAGCAAGTGTGTGGAGAGTACACATGAAGATGAAGTGTCGGACTATAAATTTACTGAATTCCTGAAGTGGAAACATTGCAAGCTAGTGTGTCTAATGCAGCGTAAAAACTGCAAAAGAAAATGCATTTTTACGTATTTTCGCATTGCCAAGGTACAAAGCTTCTATCACCACATTGTCTATTCCATGCCTCAGTGCTACTGAATATACAGATTGGTGTTGAGGAATACTCCGACTCCTTTTTGGCATTTACATTTATACATTGTATTAACAGAAATTTGCTATGAGAAGGATGATCCGTGCTGTTTAATGTCAACCTTTTTACAAAATGTGAAGCTGTAAGCAGATACTGTGTTGTTGTTTGTTTTGTTTTTTTATTTATCCTAGGTGGCCTATTGTGATTGTCGGGACTTGGGGAACTATTGTAAGTTGTTTTGCCACATGCAAAGATAAGGGAGCAGCTGCAGGAAGTAGGGAAAACACACAGACAATGCAGATGGAAGTCTCGATGCTTTTGGCTGCAGTGAACACAGTGGTGGCTGCTGCTGACTTAAGAGTATGCAAGAAATTTACAGCTAGCCACCTCGGAGCTTCACATCTGGAGTATCCCCAAGAGCAAGGAGGGACGGACAAAAGAGGGAGGACTGTGGCATGCCTAGGGAGAGAGAGAGAGAGAGAGAGAGAGAGAGAGAAGGAGGGCAGAAGCTGGGATCTCTGGCACAGGCCACACCTCTCCTCTAACGGAACTGGGATAGCGCAGTAATTACTTCCAGAGAGAGAAGGAGAAGGGGGGGGGGGGAGGTCAGAGCAGGCAAAAGTTATGGCTACAGGACGAGTAAGAGAAAGTAAAAACACACTGGAGGGAATTTGAGAGTCCAAAAAAAGTAAAAGAAAGCGGATCTTTTTTTTTGTGATAAAAAGAACTGATTAGAGGATACGGTCATAGTGAGTACAAAGTGTGGGTTAGCATAAAACCATGAGAATAAAGGTGCATGAGACAGGATGTTTTGGGGAGTTAAAGGACTATCAGGGTCAGTGTGAAGGGAGAGAGAGAGAGAGAGAGAGAGAGAGGATGGAAGGAAAGCGAGAGAGTGAAATTGAGGTCAGGAGGAGTGTGAGAAGGTCAAGGCAGCAAGGATCAAAGAGATAAGCGGAAAAGCCAAAATCATACATAAGCACTGTAATGTTCTTTAGTTCTTTAGACTTTTCTAATCGTACATATAAATTTGCGCCTACCTTGTGTTTATCTCCTCAGGCGAATGAGTCCTAGAGAGGTCTAAAGCATTCTGTATGTACAGATGGTCTGCCTGAGAATCACTGTAGTGAGACTGCAGCGAGTATTATCCAGGCCAGACACAGATAACAGTGCTGGGTGTGTTTATGTTGGCTGTTGACCACATGGACACGCAACGAGACTTAATGAGAGCCTTGGCGGTGGTAATTCTGTACAGACAAATCTGGGTACCACCAATTCAGGCAGTGTGATTCAACCTTCAGCTGAAGCAAGAAAAGTGTAGAAGACATGCTGCATTAAAAAAACACAAAGTCGCTTCTAGCTACCTGAATTTGGTATTACGTTCCTACTAGGATATAAAAACACGCTCGCACAAACAAACACACACACACACACACACACACACACACACAAATACACCAAGAGGCACCAATGCACATCATAGTGGGTGTGTACAGACCCACCACATGCACAAACATGCCACACGTGTAGAAGCCAAACCCATTCAACGGTCCAAACATAACAGCTATAAACGTTCCACAGACACAACAAGCAACAGATGAAATATAGAGCAATTAAACTCGCTTGTAAATTCTTAGCCAGTTGTACAGAGGGATCATTTGCTTCGTTTGTATGTGTCAGATGACCTTTCATAAACAGTTTATGCCCTCACAAACAACCTCTGATCGGACGATCTGACCGGGGTGATGGCAGGGCTGTAGGGTACGAGCCTTGCTTTTTTTTTATTTTATTATTTTTTTTTTTTTAATTCTTCATGTGAATTGAGATCACGATTCTCTCACACAAGTCTCGTTTTTTTTTTTCAACAAATATTTATTGACCGAAGTACAAAAATAAAAGTGCTGAAGTAACAAAACTAGTCTAACAATAACTATTTAAAAAAATACCAATAGCATGTAAACGTAGCATCATCTGAATGGGGCAAATAAGGCTGGTTTTTACTTGTGAACGCTGAGTGAACGATGTAGCTGACGCCGTCGTAAGTGTTTATAATTCATCTATATTCACATTCATTCATTCATCTTCTACCGCTGTATCCGATCTTCCTCTCAGGCGTCTATGGGCATTAAGGCAGGATACACCCTGGATGGAATGCCAACCCATCGCAGAACACACACTCACATTCACACACACATTCACACACTAGGGACAATTTTCCATGGTGCCAATCAACCTACCGTGCATGTTTTTGGACCTGGAGGAAACCGGAGAACCCAGAAGGAAAACCCCCTGAGGCACGGGGAGAACATGCAAACTCCACACACACATGGCCGAGACGGGAATCGAACTCGGATCCTGGAGGTGTGAGGCGAACGTGCTAACCACTAAACCACCGTGCCCCTCTATATTCACATTTATTGTTATATTGTTATTGGTTATTGTTAAAAATCCAGCCTGTACTCATTTAGAAATGAAATCGTATACATGTATACGGCTCGAGATGACAGTACAATGTTTCCATCTCAGTACAGGTATCTAAATAGATCACATATTTAAATGAGACTAGATTTCGGAATGTTAAATATTACCATGTTACATCTTATCAGAGAGACGCTACATCATTTTCCCCAATCATCTGTAGTGCTTCCTCACGTCACATACCTAAGTGAGGCACTAAGTCAAACTGCAGACTCTTTCCAATAATATTCCGTGTCTCAGCTCATAAAGAAGGAATGCTCAACCTGCTTCCTGGGCCCCGGCTCTGCAGAACAAAACAAAGTGCCGACACACTTGCTGTTTCGGGTCAAGATCCGCACAACATTGAAACTCTCATTTCTAGTACCTCCACCTGTACAGTCCAACCTTTGGCATTGGGCTTCGTTTCAGCTTCGTTGCTCAGATCATGGGGCCAAAGCACATTCCCAGGAAAATTCTCTTTTGGCGTGTTGCTGTAGGAGAAGTGAATGCCCACTTTCTTTAGGAGCTGTACAGATTTAGCTTTGACATGGCATGATGTAGATGTGGAACAGCTGCTCGTCTGGCTGCCCATCAGCCAAAAAAAATCCCAAAACATGGAGCAGATTTGAGAAGTTAGCCTTTTAAGGGAAGCCAAACAGCACGAATCAAGAGTAAATCAGATGTTTATGGATTGTGATTATACCACATATGTGGAATAGTTCCATGAGGAATTATCAGTGCTTGCATCTTTCCAGGAGGAACAATGCTGGAGAAACTTTAAAAAACTATACCAAAGTAACTAATGGAGGGGACACGATTCCTCGAGTTACTCAATTACAAACATTAATCGAGGCAAATTAATGTGCCTCAATGATTCATTTAGTCCATTTTAGACCTGTGACTATTTTAGCAATCAATTAACGATTATTACATCAATTAATCGCGCATTAATCTGCTAAATAATCTGCTAAATAATCTGCTAAATACCGCAAATGTAAATGTAAATGTAATCTGATAAAAAGTACTTTTTCTTAATTAAAGAGCAATACACTGCATAAGATAGAGAAAATAAGATGGTCTCTAAAATTAACGAGTAATTTTTCTTTTAGAAAAATGTATGTTCTAAGATAAAATGTAAAATGTGATTTCATTCTGTTTGCCGTTGTGCTTTGTATATTTTACCAATAAAAAGATATTGCAAAAAAAATAAAAAAATTATTGCTGATATTGCATACAAGATTGGTTAGTGGTTAGAACGTTCAGAGCCTCATACCTTCAGAGTTGGGGGTTCGAGTCCCGCCTCCGCCATGTGTGCTTGTGGAGTTTGCATGCTCTCCCTGTGCCTCAGGATTTTTTTCTGCAGATTCCCCGGCATTCCCCTTGTGTGGGGAAAGTGTGTGAGTGTGAGTATGAGTATGAATGTGTGTGAGAGTCCTGCGATGGATATATATATATATATTATATATATATATATATATATATATAGTATATATATATATATATATATATATATATATATACATTGCGTTCAGAAAGCTCCTTCGTAGTGTCCAAGTAGAAAGGGAAACTACTTGTTTAATTAAACTCATAATTATTCTCACTCATGTACAGCATTAATTTATTAAATCTTGCATAGTACAGCGATGTGTAATTCCTGTCTCCAGAAAATATACTTGAAATTTTCTACGGACAAAATCCGCGTATTTATCTCCAGTTTAAAAAAAACATGCTCCATTTCCTGCTCTACACGCCACTGAGGATCCCTGATCCGTACGGATAACGACTCTCAGTCTTTTTTTTAATATATAATATTTAATGATTACAGGATGAAAGACTTTTTTCCCCTGCGATATTGGTTTTTAAGTAATTTCATAACTACACAGAGCAGTCATGTGATCATGTGAGGACTTTAAATAACTTTAAAAATGCCTCGCGCAATATTCATATCTTATGTATGGGAGCATTTCCTTACTCTAACTTTTCTTCTTACAAATGGAAAGTCAATTATTTATCTCCTCACCAATTCTGCTGATCCGAAAAAATGATCCGATCCGCGATTCAAAGCCCGTAACGTGATCCGTGAGATTTTTTTGTTCCGTAGCAACACTAATAAATACAAATGTAAAATGATCCAATTCTTTCCTCCACTTTTTTCATTCTACTCCTGCCCTCCACAGCACTCCAACTTAAGCGGGTGATGCGTCAATAACAACGGTCTGTGGGAAACGCAGTGCTACATATATAATTCAATGGATTTCAATTACTCGACTTACTCAAGGAATCATTACAACCCCAGTCAATTCACAGAGCACCGTGTTTCCCACGGACCATTAATACTGATGCATAACACTCTAAACTTGGAGTTCTGTGGACAGCTAGAGGATACTATAGAATACAAAAAAATTCCTGTTTCCAAAGTTTGGGATCATTTCAAACTAAAACTTAAAACTACACCAGTACAGTGGACTTACCGATGTTACTTGCAAGGAACTTGCAATTGATTTTTATATTTTGATTTAACAGTGATTTAACGGTTTATCACAAAAATTACTGTTTGGATCACGTTTCAGTCACGGATCGGAAATGTTATGTTAACATTAATATAAGAAGAAATGTTACAGCAAGGAAATATAGGATATGTGAATGATACTAGCTGCACCGCTAGCCACTGTTATAGACTTAATATGTCTCATTCACATGACTGCTCGGCTTTATCGGCAGCTCAGCAATTGCATTCTGCAATCGTTAAAAAAGATATTTATGTATATATTTTTTTATTCATCTGTGAAAATGAATGAGGAATGACTTCATTTTAAGAGACATGTAGTATTTTCTCTCTTTTATAGTATTACTCTTTAATAATAGTACTTAGCAGACTGAATTACTAAAATAATCAATATCAACAGCCGAAGTTCTTGGTGATCAATAGAATAGAATAGCCTTTATTTGTCACTTATACATTACAGCACAGTGAAACTGATGGAGGAGAGCGCAGCGTCCGCCCCCCTGGAGCACACAGGGTTAAGGGTCTTGCTCAAGAACCCCCCCTGGGCATGGCTCGAACCCCCGACCATCCGATCAGTAGCCCAGAGCCTTAAACAATGAGCTACACCCTCTCCCAATTATAAGTCAATTAAAGTTTGAATTTTAAAAGCACGTTTTACTACATCCAAATGTAATGAATTAAGCTAAACAAACAGGAAAATAACCCCGCCCCCTCCTCCAAATTCTAAATGCTTCACACATATAACTGCCCTTTTCTGTCATCATTTAGAATTCTGCTTCCCTTTCTCCAAAATTCCTCAAATCTCTTAATCCCTCCAACCGCGGTATGTTTTATTATTGTAGCAGGGTGTGAAGATCGACAATTTTCTTTCAAAGTCCGTATGAAACGTAACTAAATTATTCAGGCGACCTTCAAGTCAAAATGAATTATCACAAACATTTCTTCCAAAAATAAAATAAATAAATAAATCGACCGGCACATCGGACCTACCGGAAATGTTACTATAGAAACAACAACGTATTCACTAGATAATATAAACCCGTGTGATTTGACCTACAGTCAGAACGGTTTTAAGATTCCCAGCCTGAGTGAAAAAGAAAAAACACAGGAGGATCTGTTGCTCTCAGACAAATCATAAAGTGGCTGGGAAACATGTTACGCTCAGTAGACTGGAAGCACAGCGGGAGATGCATAGACAGCACTGAGAAGCTGTTCAGTCAGAATCCTGCTCCAGTTTCAACACCTGTTATATCAGCACTACAGTAGTGAAGTGTACACTGTGGCATACTGATCACTGAGGCGATTTTTCTACAGATGTCTCCAACACCAATTCAGACGGCTGTGATGCTATGAGGGCTGATATCTAAACTGCATTTAAAAATTATTGTGGTCTACCGATACATTTGCATTTTGTATGTTATAACGCACCATGGCGGCACGGTGGCTTAGTGGTTAGCATGTTCGCCTCATACCGCCAGGGTCTGGGTTCGATTCCCGTCTCAGCCATGTGTGTGTGGAGTTTGCACGTTCTCCCCGTGCCTCAGGGTTTTTTTTCCGGGTTCTCTGGGTTGTCCCCCCGGTCCAAAAACATGCATGGTAGGTTGATTGGCACCTTGGAAAATTGTCCCTATTGTGTGAATGTGTGTGTGTGTGTGTGTGTGTGTGTGTGTGTGTGTGTGTGTGTGTGTGTGTGTGTGTGTGTGTGTGTGTTTGTGTGTGTGTGTGCCCTGCGATGGGTTGGCATTCCATCTAGGGTGTATTCTGCCTTAATGCCCATAGAGGGAAGATCAGATATAGTGCTATAAGATGAATGAATAGTGCACCATGACCCAGGAGTGGTGTATATGACCTAAAATCATATTACTTTTATTACTACTATGAATAATAATTAATGCAGTCAATCGATTCAAACATTTAATCGAGATAATTTCCATGACTTAACTAGTGATAAATCGCACATTCATTGGACGTTTTCAATTTACCATAAATTAATACTTTGTTTCTAATATTTTAACTAACTAACTGATGTTATAATTATATACATTTCTATACAAAATCTCTTCCTTTAATACAATTATGAATTATTTAATATTTATTTTAATCTGGAAATTATTATTTGAATACATTTACATTACATTTACAGTATTTAGCAGACGCCCTTATCCAGGGCGAAGTACAAGAAGTATATAATATTAATTTATATAAAAAAATTATTAATAAAATAAATAATTTATATTTATTAATTATTCATTCATTCATTCATTATTAATTAAAATAAATGAATACATTAATATTAATAAATATTAATTTACTGTTAATGTTATGTTTTAGTGGTGGTTTTAATTGTAAAATATGGGACGTGGCTCCTTTAAGAATTCTGTTCCGGTTGCTTTCCATATAAACTGATACGTTTAGGTTATACTGAAGAGCATTTCATTCACAAAAGAAACATTTTTCCGGATTTGGGAATGCAACTTGCATAAGGTTCCATACGGTACTATACGCTAATATAATTAGGAGATCATACTGCGCTAATCACATGTTAATTTGTTGGCCTGTGCGATTATATGATGGCAAAATGCAATAAGTGCATTCGTCAACCAAACACATACTTCTTCTGAGAACTTGTTGCCGAGTTTCAAAGCAAATACAAAGAAGACAACAAAACAAAGAAAACAAGACCAAACAGTCTCAGTTCGGCGACTACATGTGTGGCGTGTGGTCACATGACTTATCAGTGTAAATCGCGGAGACCAGATGGATGCTGAGCAGACCGACAATGAACTGGCAGCCAAAAAAACAATCCCTCTGTTATATGATGATATATTGGCTTTAAGAGTATCGACAGTGAGCAAGTGCTCACTAGTGTCAGCTGGGTGAAGGAGTTGGGATTTGAACCTGCGATCTTCCGGTCCAGACACCAATGCCTTAACCACTGAACTACCACCTCCCTAGAAGACAACTCTGACCCGGGAACCCGTACATAATTGTGGATCGGTACACCTTCAGCCTGGACCTCGATTTTTCCAGTATTCGGTCTCTCTCTCTCTCTCTCTCTCTTTTTTTGGTGTTTGTTAGATTCTGGCTAAACACCTCCTGCCCCAGCTTTACCCTTCCCTAACAATACTCCACTCTCACACCATACAAAGTAAGAACAATTATTGTTTATGGCAGTATCCAGAATTCATATTTTTTGATAAAAATTTACATATAACGTATAACGTTTTCCTGGGAAGTTTGCAACTTCCCATAAAAAATGTTAAACAGGTTTGGACAAAATGATTCAAATTAGGCTGTACCTAATTAAATACATTTTGTTTTGCAAAATGTTCTGCAATATTGACTTTAATAATCGCAATATGACATCTTTCTCCAAATATGTATGTATTTGTATATTTTGATATTTTTATTTGTGTGTTTTTATATTTTTTATTATTATCTCTCAAAAGTTAGTACATCCCTCACATTTCAAAATCCATCATATCAGGTCTTCTCAAAGGACAATACTATAGATTTTTTTCTTTTTTTATTGTGGTTAACATGTAGCTTGTATAGCAGTATATTACTGTCTTCTAAAAATACATTTATTTCAACCCAAATAACTTTGTGAATGGAGATCCTAAGATTCAACCAACTAGTGAGTCAAGGGAGAAGATTAAAAGGTAAACAGTTGTGAGCCTCAAAAGGAGGAAACACTGAGCACAAATAAACATAATCCTCTTTTGCATTGACAATACTTGCTGGAAGTGGCTCCTGGAGAAGGTCCAGGACACCGACAAGATAATCGACCCAGTGGTGTTTGATCAAATAGTTCCAATAAGGACAGCTGAGTGGGTCAAGTGTCAGCGCCCGGTGTCACTGAATCAGGTGCTCCAAATGGCCGAGGGCCATATCTGGGGATAAGCAACCCCCATCCCATCTTCCCTGGCTCTCTCTCTCTCTCTTTCTACCCCATCTATTCCTCCGTCACTCCTCAGAAATGTGAGCCAAGGTTTATGTCCTTATTACCTCCTCCTAACTCTTCTATGTCTCCGTTCTCTTTCCCACAGGTAGGTGATCCTGACAGTACAGTTGTAGGATAGGAAAAAATGGGTTTCCTTGCTCTGTGAGGATCCAGGAATTTCCATAACCAATGCACCATGATCGTGGTGGGGTGTCAGTTCGGGTCCCTGGTGTGCCTCAGCTACAATATTGTGAAACAGCTGGGGAGGCATCGATTCCGTAGCAATCAACGTCAGCTCTGCGTCAAACAGAAACAAACAGAGACTTCCCACCCTTTCCTCCAACGAAATATTCCTTGAGGAATTCCCACTAAAGCAGACAACACTCCGACAAGCCTTTCAGCAAGTAAGAATAATCGATGGTCAAAGCTAAACAATTTGCTCTCATATCCATATTTTACAATATAATAAGTATATATATATATATATATATAGTATATATATATATATATATACACACCACACATATATATATAGTATATATATATATATATATATATATATATATATATATATATATATATATATATATATATACCCACACACACACACACACACACACACCACACATACACACCACAAACACGTTACTATATCAAGTAACACAGCACATTCAAAGGATGAGACAACCTACTTGTTAGTCCCAAAGGGGAGTGGGAACTTCTCAGAATCCGATCATCAAGCACTCAGTTCACAAAAACACTAAAAAGTCTAATGGTTCCCCTTTTTTGGCTGGGCATTCATGGCAGTATACGCAGACGGTGTTGAGCATGACGCAAATGTCAGCTGGTGACTCCCCCGGCCAATGGAAAAAGATCCATTGTGCCTGTTACCAATAATCAAGGTCCCATTCAAAAGAATTTTATTGGGCCATAAGAGTGGACTGCATGAAGTTATCATTTTGTGCACTGGTAGAAGTGTAAAATGTTTACATCTTTACATGTTGTTAAGGCTGTGATATATGATACATATAAATAATGACAGGACTTGCTGTGTAAACTCAAAGGTAACCACTGTGTAACCACTAAGCCACGCAATACCCAAAAGCAGTGCTTTTCCACAGCATTTCCAAATCCACTGCTGAAGACATTCTTCCGTTTCAGTCATTATTCCAAAAGAGATCCTTTGACTGGAAAATGGACTGCATTTGTCACGAGCCCTGCATAAGCACATCTCCACTGAGTTTTCCAAATTCAAATTATCATATGGCCATAAGCCAAATGGCATGCTAGTGTCATTCACAAAAACTGTAATATGGCATGCTAGTGTCATTCACTGGTAATTCACAAGTAATAACAAAAGACAAACGTCCTTGACCTGAGAGCAAAAATCCACACATTGAGTCAATTAACATAGGAGACCCATGTGCAATTCCCAACTGTGTAATAGGGCCTTACCGCTGAGTTAATTTACATCACTTGTATTACTACCCCCAAATTATTCGCAAAAGTGCCAAGGACCGCTCACTTGAGGGTAAATAGCGAGTCAGGGAAAGAGACTATGAGGTTAGGTACACAGGTAGAGTTGATGTACTCTAAATATGTCACCTCAATTTCCTTGGAGGTAGGCAGTCGTGTTCCTCTAGCAATGACGGGAGATAAATAATCGATTAAGCAGAATTTGTGGTTAAAAAAATCGATTTTACAATTTCTCCTTGGTTTGACACACCAAGCTTCCGTAGTTCTCCACCTCCCGCCCCGTACCAAATACAACACGGCAGTTTCTAAGATAGGCGCGGGTTTATCAGTCGTATGGAAAAGCTTCAGGTTTGCAAATTTAGTCATTTTAAAGCCAAAGTAAAATTTGTTCGTGGTTCGTGGTAACTAGAGGCAACTAAACATGACAGGGCAAACCCCAAAGCACCGACTAATAACAGGTAAAAATAGCAGACATATTTTCCCCACTGTATCCAAAATAGAACATCGGATTTCCGTGAACTGACGAATCCGAAGAGCTTGTTTCCAAGATAGGCACGGTTTCATTCGTCGTATGGAAATGGCACATTTACGGTGTAGAATCGTACATATTCCGACGTATTCCTCCGTACCACCATTTTTAAAGTGCACATTAAAGAAACAAAGCACGGACATGGACCAAGCCACGAACAGATCATCAAAAGAAGTAAGAAAATATAAACACCTCTAAGATTCTTCATCACCATTTTACAAAGATTGCCAAAAACTGTCATTGCAGGAATTCACCATTGTTGCTGCAGCAGAAACCCAAAACACTAACGAAGAAACTCCAACACCGCACCACCGCCAACTAGTGTTTGGGAATAGTCACTGCAGAACGACGCAGAAGTATAAACGCTCACGACAGCATCGGCTACGTGCGTAGGCTGTGTGGTACGTTCACTCCCCGCAGAAGTAAAAACCAGCCTCCCTGCATACACATAATGCTACGTTCACACATTATTGGTATTTTTTAAATAGTTATTGTTAGACTATTTTTGTTACTTCAGCACTTTATCTGATTGTCCTGTTTTTTTTTTGGTTTTTGTTTTGTACTGGGGTGCAATTTTTTTTTCAAAATGAGAATTGTGTGAGAGAATCATGATCTCAATTTCCATGGAGAAAAATCGTGATTCATATTTTAGCAAGGATAGTGCAGCCATAGCGTCTGCTAAATTCTGTAATTGTAAATCTGCATTAATGAATGGAATGAATATTTACAACACTTTTTGACAGTCCTGAGAAGCTTGAGTTGGAAAATGGAACAGAAAATCCAAAGTATAGCTTTTAGGTTTCCACATGGGCCATGGGAAAGTGCAGATATCAGCAACCCCAACCTGAATGAGTTTACTACTGTATGGTTAGGAAGCACAGACCAGTCAATGGAGCATTGCCCGCTAACTTTCAAACATCTAAAAGCTTCACTCTATGGTGGACCACTTATAAATTCCCTATTTAATTTTTGTTAGACTGACATATCCAACAGGGGCCTGGGAGCCGTGCTGTCCCAGGTGGTAGAGAGGGACAAGAGCGCCCCTCTGCTGTTAGCCAGTTCAGCATTAGCAAAATAAAATGTTGGCAATTGGATGGGCAGTCTTCACCCTTCAGTACCATCTGCTGGGACTGGCCTTCACGCTCAGTTCACACCACACTCCACTCCAATGGCTCCATGGCAGGAAAGATACGAACGTGCAGATTACTCGTTGGTATTTGGCAATTCAGCTGTTTAAGTCTGAGGTGGTCCAAGGACCGAGGACACAGATGGCTATGGCCGACTTTCTCTCACATCAGGAAGGAGTCAGCTGCAGGTCGGAAGACTCCCCGGTCTGAGTTGGGCAGTAGGTGTATGTGGCAGCATGTTCATGGCCAAGTGGCGGATTGTGAATGGAGGGCAGAACCAGAGAAAGTAAGCTGTAAGAGATTCAAATGATGAATGTGCTTTACTTCATTGATTGAGGGAGAAAATAAATAAGAGAAGAGAACCGAGAGAGAGAGAGAGAGAGAGAGAGAGAGACACACACACAAAAGTGTGTTTGTGTCTCTAAAACTTGAAAATGTAGCTGCGGCAAGATAAAACCTTTTTCCCCGTTTGTCTTCTGTCTCCAATTCCTGCCAGTGAGTGTTTGCCCACTTCCTGATTTCCTATTGTTTTGCATGTTTGTCACACTCGAATGTCTCAGATCATCAACAGATCATTGTCGTGCTGCAGAACCCAAGTTCACTTCAGCTTGAGGTCATGAACAGATAGCCGGACATTCTCCTTCAGCATTTTTTGGTAGACAGCAAAATGTATGGTTCCATTTATCACAGCAATATAAGAGTTCCAGGTCCTGAAGCAGCAAAACAGCCCCAGACCATCACACTACCACCACCATATTTTACTGTTGGTACGATGTTCCTTTTTCTGAAATAAAAGGTGTTACCTTTCAAAAACAGAGTATTTTCCCAGAAGTCTTGGGGATCATCAAGATGTTTTCTGGCAAAACTGAGTTGAGCCTTTATGTTATATTACATACATTTACGGCATTTGACAGACGCCTTTATCCAGAGCAACTTACAGCTAATTAATTGAGGGTTAAGAGGGCAAACACTTTCACACAGCGCCATGTAGTTCTGGATTTAGTTTTCCCTCAAGAATAAAATCCTTCATTTAAAAACTGCATTTTGTGTTTAGTTATATTATCTTTGATTAATATTTAAATTTGTTGGATAATCTGAAACATTAAAATGTAACAAATATTCCAAAAATATAGGAAGCAGGCCAACAATTTTTTATACCACTGTAACGTTAATAAACACACGCACACACACATATATACATACACATACACACACACACACACACACACATATATATATACATACATACATATTAGAGCTGTAAAAGTTAACGAGCTAATGCAAATTCACATTAACGGCACTAATTTTATTAACACACAATAGCGGCCATTTCTATCTGCTGAACTGCTCCTTCACTCTGTGTTGTGTTGGCGAATGAATGAGGCCCAAACAACAAGGAACAAAAATTAACGAATGAAGAAATTTAAGTCTGTTTGCCGTCCCTGATAATTTCAGGATTTATCTCAGTCACGCTTATCGCTTGTAATGTTAGGATGGAAAAAAGACGTAATTACTGATTTATTTATTAAAAACACATCCACTCACGCTTCCTAAATTTCTCTGAATTACGTCGACTAGCTGCGCATTCTCTCCTCACAATATTAGGATATATTACTGCATGTAACCTAAACATATCACCAGATTATAAGGAAAGCACCCAGAACATTACTCTTAAAAGGAGCCACAAACCACATTCATCAATTAAAACAGCCACTAATTATTAATCGAAATAAACAACAAATTCATACTAAAAGAATAATTTCCAGAGTAAAATAAATATTAAATAATCAACAATTTTGAGTGAAATGTATATAATCAAGACATTTAAACTGTTAGAAACATGAAACATATTAAGTTAACTCATGGCAATCATGTTATTAATCACAATTATATATTTGAATCTATTGACAGCCCTATTGACGGGCGTTAAGTGAAAATGAGATGGGATAGCATGTTGCTGTAGAATACTGTGATATGAGTTGATTTGCACACAATTTGGAATAAAGAGTGAAGTGTCACCAGTAAAGCACATCCACATTATCACAAATCCTCCTCCATGTTTCACATTATGAACCATCCATTCATTCATTCATCTTCTACCGCTTTATCCGATCTTCCCTCGGGTCACGGGGAGCCTGTGCCTATTAAGGCAGGATACACCCTGGATGGAATGCCAACCCATCGCAGGACACACACTCACACACAATATCACACACATACATACATACACTAGGGACAATTTTTCCAAGGTTCCAATCAACCTACTGTGCATGTTTTTTGACCGGGAGGAAACCGGAGAACCCGGAGGAGGCACGGGAAGAATATTCAACATATAACAAATATGTCACATGTACATTACAACAGTGAAACACTTCGCATATTCCCAGCTTGTTTGGTAGCCGGGGTCAGAGAACAGGGTCAGCCATGACACAGCTCCCTGGTTAAGGGCCTTTCTCAAGGACCTAAGTGTGGCAGCTTGGCGATACCTTCTGATCAGTAGCCTTAGACCACTGAGCTACCCCCCCCCCTCCACGATAAACATCCTTTTATTTATCACATATACATTACAGCACAGTGAAATTCTCTATTAGCATATCCCAGCTTGTTTTTTTGGAAGCTGGCATCAGAGTGCAGGGTCAGCACAAGGGTTGATCTACACCCTTCCTGTTTTACATCACAGGTAAACGTATCTGATCTGGACAATCTAAAATATATAAAAACATATCCTGGGTTATTAAAATATTTTTTCTACATAATTCCACAAATGTACTTTCATGTAAAAAATAATACAATTTAAAATAGATATTTATATTAGATATAGTAATAATATGTAATGTATTGTGTAATCTACACAATAAATTCAACTATTTATCTAACCTAGTAATATTAGTTGTTTTTAAGTCACCAAGGTTTGGATTAAATCCATTCAAATTGAATTATTCAATTATTCAAATCATTATTGCCGGCATTGTAAGATTTTTGCTCATGACATTTCCCTATAATGAAGTCTCCACGTCATCAGGTTTGTCGAGGATGACAGTTCATTTTGAAAGACTTTTATTGCTTTACACACAGATTGTGTGAATGTTCTGGAGGCACAAGTGTCTTTAGCCACATGTATAAATATATAATAAATAATACTAATACTAATATACTAATACTAATACTAATAATATACCAAATATACAAATATAAATTACAATGTTAACTACTGTACATTGTAAATGAGAGAGCTTGGATTGCTTCAGCAAGGGCTTCTCAGATTGCTTTTATTTATTGTTGCAGGGGATATAAAGCACAAGGAGCTGCAGCAGCAAAATAGTGCACGAGTGCAGAAATTCCGGGGGAGTATTTGGGGTCAATTTTCTGTGGCATGTTAATGTACTTTCCTAATTTCGTTATTGTTTAGGTCAATTTCCTAGAGAAGAAAAAAAAACAGCAAGCCTAGCTTTCATTCTTTTAAATACAGTGCAAACCACTGGTAATCTATATACTGTATGATACTGTAAACAAGATACACACTATAAGGACAATGTGGGCAATACATACAATACAATACAGTATGTAGATAATACATATGTATTGAGTTGTATGTCGTGTAGACAAAGCCACCAAACCATACAATATCGCAGATCTCCCTTTCACTCTTGCAGATACCATTCTATCTTACTCTTCTTCACCATGCCTTCTTCACTTCTCTAACACACTCTTCATTGCTTTGCACTTTTGACCCCAGGTCCTTTTGAACCCGTCCACCTTCACCACCTCTTCTCCCTGCAACTGCAACACTCCACTGCCTTCCCTCTCATTCACACACATGTACTCTGTCTTACTCCTACTGACTTTCATTCCCCTTCTTTCCATCTGTACCTCCACCTCTCCACACGCTTCTCAACCTGCTCTCACCACAAATCACATCATCCTCAAACATCCACGACCTCAACTGTCAACTGTCCATCACCACAGGAAAGGGCTCAGGGCCGATCCTTGATGCAATCCTACCTTGAACCAGTCTGCCCTTCTTACTGCATATCTCACTGCTGTCCTACGGTCCTCATCATGTCCTGCATCACCCTCACATACTTCTCTGCTACACCGGACTTCCTTAGAAAATACAAAAAAGTCCTCTTGGAACCCTTTCATATACTTTCTCTAGATCCACAAACAGACAATGCAACCCCTTCTGACCAGGGCTACACAATTAATCTCTAAAAAAAAATCTACGGTGTAACCTACGTGTCGACGGCTACCCTACACCATCGCCTATGCCGTAACCTGACGCTCACCGCTCCAAAATTGACGCAGAGCGCGAGGTCTGTGATTGGTCAGCTTCGCATCATTTTTCCAGTGTAGCATCGTGCCTATTCTGGCGTATTCCTCTGTCCCACCATTTTTAAAGTCCATAGTAAAGAAACAAAGTATGAACATGAACCAAGCAGCCAAAAATATCATGGAAGAAGTGAGAAAATATAAACATCTCTATGATTCTTCATCACCATTTTACAAAGACTTCCAGCTAATTCCTGTCATTGCAGGGATTCACCGTTGTTGCTACAGCAGAAAGCCAAAACACCAAACACACAAACACCCAAAACACCGCCAACTAGTGTCTGTGAATAGTCACTGCAGAACGACGCAGAAGTATAAACGCTCACGACGGCGTCGGCTACAGTGTTCACGCCACGCAGAAGTACAAACCAGCCTCCGTGCATTCACATCATGCTACATTCACACGTACATTCATATTGTTATTTTTTAAATAGTTATTGATAGACTATTTTTGTTACTTCAGCACTTTTTTTGTACTTGAGAGCAATACATTTTTGTTGAAAAAATATTAGAATTGTGTGAGAGAATCGTGATCTCTATTCCCATGGAAAAAAATTGTGATTCACATTCCAACAAGGATCATGACGCCCTACATCTGACCCAAATCCTCAAAGCAAATACCGCATCCGTGGTACTCTTCCTCGGCATAACACCTTACTGCTGTCAGATGGTCACCTTTTTCCTCGGCCTAACTTCCACTACTCTTTCCTCTAACTTCATGGCGCGACTTGATCATCTTTATTCCCACTGCACTTCCAAAATCTAGCAATTCATTATCTCGCTAAAAACTCCATTGCCAAATCTCCTAAACATCTCCACACTTCTACTGGTATGTCACTTTAGTATAACTGAGTAACATTCATTCATCTTCTACCGCTATATCCAATCTTCCCTCGCGTCACGGGGAGCCTGTGCCTATCTCAGGCGTCTATAGGCATTAAGGCAGGATACACCCAACCCAACCCAGCCAACCCATCACAGGGCACACACACATACATTCATAGACTAGGGGACAATTTTCCAAGGTGCCAATCAACCTACCGTGCATGTTTTTGGACCGGGGGGGGGGGGGGGGGTGGGGGGGGGGGGGGGGGACCGGAGAACCCAGAGAAAAACCCCCTGAGGAGGCACGGGGAGAACATGCAAACTCCATACACACACATGGCCGAGACGAGAATCGAACCCGGACCCTGGCGGTGTGAGGCGAACGTGCTAACCACTAAACCACCATGTCCCCCACTGAGTAATATTAATATTAACAGCTTTCACAAATCCCACAAGGGCATTAAAATGAAAGTAAATTCATTATTTAATACAGGTGTACACAGAAATAAAAATTTCTTCTCATTGGTAGAAAAAGTTGAAGAAAATGTGATAACGACTGATATTAACTGACTAGAAAACAAAGTCAAGGATAACATACATATCAATCAATCAGGAAGCTAAAGACAACAAAACAACAACTTTAAGAAAAGTATGTAACGGAATCTACACATTTGAATGAGATGGTCGAACAGAAACACACACACACACACACACACACATTCTTACTACCCTTATGAGGACCTCATATTGATGTCATTTTTCGCAGCTTAATAACCATATATTTCCTTCACCACTTTATTTTCAGCAACTAAGAAAAGTTTTAAAGATTATTTTCTTGCAAGGAAAAAAGAAAAAGCAGTTGGGAATCAAAACTAAGTGCCCCCTAAAATAAGTGTTACTATACTGCTGGGGAACTTTTGTGCTTAACAAGATCTCTCACAAACACACACGTCTCTGATATGTTTTGTTTTGTTTGTTTGCAACACAGGACATTAATAATATCCACAGCAAGTCCACAGTTTAGTTATGACAACATCTAGTGCAGTTTCCTTTCTGAAGTTTCCGCTTTTAAATTGTAAAATAAACCTGCTCTAAATCTCCCATACTGCAGTAAAGGGGGTTTCTTAAAGCTCCTCGGCTAACAACTAAACCCTAAATGGAAAAGTAGAGAAAGTTAGATATATGAAACGGCTTTAATATGGAACCGGGAGCTGAAATTCTCGGTGTTGGTGTTAAAGTGAACTTTTCTCCTTCTCCTACACTGAGGAAGGACCAGGGGGAAGCAGAAAGGAAAGGTACCACAGGGCGACTGTAACGTTTAGCTCCAGGAGACGCAACGGAGCGGCTTCTTAGTCACAAGACCCGAATACAAAGTATCATATTTCACACTCGCACCGCTTTTACCTTCTCACGTCGCGTTCCTTGTTTCTCCATCCTGTCGCTCTTAGATTCCCATCCACACCGGCGAGCTTTCAGCCCATGATACTGCAGGGATCTGTGTCCGAGGCGAGGGGGAGAGAGAGAGAGAAACCGAGGGCCGCTCAGAGCCAGGAGGGTGAAGATGAAGTAGAAGAAGAAAAAGCCCAGACTTTAGAGGCGAGCGAGCTGAATGCAGAGAGAGGGGGGGGGGCACACATGCACGCGCAAGGGTTTTATGCACAAATCGTCAGCAAATCCGAGTAAAGAAAGTTATCCCTGGGAAAATGCGCCATGTTGTCAGAACTTGCGGATTTTGTTGTTGTTTTTTCCCTCCTCCCGGTAGAAGGCGGTTCGGAGTGACATGGTTCTGGCGGTGAGGCGCAATTAACTATTCGTGACATCAGGCCGGGGTTGAGTTACCTACTGTAGCGCGCGTTCACAACACACACACGCGCTGAGAAGAGTCGCGCTCATTAACGAAATTAAACCCGGGACTCCCCTCTATATTCACGGGCCATGCTATGAACGGATAAGAGACTCACTGCCACTTTTTTTGTTTACTTCAGTTAAAAAGTTACGAAACAAAGAAAAAGTGTCCCCCTGATCGATATTCTAAATCTGTTATCCATGCACTTGTAGCGGCCCGTGCGTTTCATACATGTCTCATTTATTCATTCATTCATTCATCTACTACCGCTTTATCCGATCTTCCTTCGGGTCACGGGGAGTCTGTGCCTATCTCAGGCGTCTATGGGCATTAAGGCAGGATACACCCTGGATGGAATGCCAACCCATTGCAGGACTCACACACTCACATTCACACACACATTCATACACTAGGGACAATTTTCCAAGGTGCCAATCAACCTACCGTGCATGTTTTTGGACCGGGAGGAAACCGGAGAACCCGGAGAAAAAACCCCCCTGAGGCACGGGGAGAACATGCAAACTCCACACACACATGGCCGAGACAGGAATCGAACCCGGACCCTGGCGGTGTGAGGCGAACGTGCTAACCACTAAGCCACCGTGCCCCCATACATGTCTCATTTTCTTTACATCTAGTTTTTATTTGTATTTGTCTGCTCCTGTTCCAGTTTGTGCAAGAAGAACGCTGAAAAATCTATTAAACTGTGGTTTCATCTGGTGAGGATGACAGAAAAAGAAGTTATAAGATGGTAATGTAAATTATGTTTTTTTTTCCAAGATCGGAAATCTAGTGTATAAGCAAGTAGGATGTACATGCAATATAGGTTTTTTTGGCACATCTATTGATAAGAAGTTTTTTTTTTATGATCTTTGTAATAATTTGATATGTTGTTTTATTTTATGTTGCATTTTATTATTATTACTTGATTCTTTGGTGATTTTTTTATTGTTTCCCTTGATTTCTGGCTTGGATATTTTTTTCCCTCTGCTTCAGTAAAACACTTAACATTACATTTGTGTTGTGCAAGGTTTTGTAAAACCTTGCACAATATATACCATCATTTTAAGGGTAATTTCTGCTTCAGTTTTGGGGTTCAATATTTTCTGGTGCCTTTGGACACAGTGTGGCTTTTCAAAAGACATCCTGGGATGAATGGCATTACTAAAGCAAGTAAACAACAATAAACAAGAGGCCATCTATATTAACCTCCTAAAATGAGCCATAGGTTTTCTGTGCATTTTGTACATTTTTGAAGTTACTGTTTTTTTTCCTGGGAGACTTGAAATGAAGGCAAATTGCGGTTGTGTAAAAGCAGAAATAGTTTATGGAAAAAAGGTGTTTTGAACTATATGTGCTACATTTCATATACATCTCCGTGTGACTGGTGTTCCCAGGTCCTCAGTGTAGAGACAGTGCAAGAACGAGTGTGATGAGTTATTGCTAGCTCAGAGACGAACCCAGACACACACACACACACACACACAAACACACACGGTATACTTTTTATAGTGAGAAATGTTCTCCTTTTTTGGCTGTGAGTAATAGATCCTTGATTAAAACAAAATGAAAGTACTTTTATTTACAATATTTACAACAGTAAACATTCACATAACATTTACATCTATTTTATTTACATTAGCTACAGCCAGATGCATGTCTTTATAGTTCAGCATTTATTGTACGGTCTGCACCACTTGTTTGTCGGGCGTTTTGGGATGATGGAGCTTGGAGTGCATCCTCAAACACTTTCTGTGCAGTCGGATCGGAGAGTCTTTTCTCTTGGCTCGTTTGGGGTTCATCCGCGTTGCTTTGCGCCTCGGCGCCGCCAGATGTCGCCAAACGGCCGCGCTTTTGCTCCAGCGCTCGACGAGCGGCGCGTCATGGGATAAAGAAGAGGTGGAGCAACTGTTAAAGACAAGAGAGAGAGCAGTGTTTTAAAATGGCACCCTGGTCATTCTTCATCCTTTTTAGCACTTTGTAATTAGCGCACTGACTTGCTCTGCACGTTTTGTTCTTTTATTTTAGTAGCCAGAAATATACATTTATAGATTTTCTTGGCTTTATCGCTGAATGTTAAAAAAAAGCACACCCATGTGGGAAATACTCCAGAATAATAAAATCTACTATAAAAATCTGGTTAAGAATAATGAAATGATATGACAATATGACAGTGTGTGCAGTTAAAGGACAACAATTAACAATGCATTTGTGTTTTTGCCTCAAATAAAGTGCTTTTGCGCTTAAAGTTGATTGTTTTCATATTACTGCATGTCCTCATGTGCATTATACTGATCATGCAGCAGGAGATATTGTTCACTTTATTCCATTAATACACAATTTTTTGTTTTTTAAACCGTTTTATTCAACACTGTGGAATGTCTAAAGTTATGTCTTGTCATGGCTTTTATTTATAGCAGCTTAAATAGTCACTCCCAAATAGTTATATTTATATAAAATAATTTCCAGATGCCAAAACCACTCAAGGCTATAAAAGATAATATACTGTCTCCTTATCGAAAGTGTTGCCATACCAACGATTATTTTCTCTAGAAAAAAAAAACATTTTTCAAAATCTTTTTCATTAATTTATAAGGCAATATGTTCCTGTTACTATAGAAACAACACATTATAACTAGTATTGCAACACAGCCGCTGATATAGAAATTAATCAACACCTTCAGGCCATTTCCAGTGTGGAAAAAAAAAATCCCACAAAACTCAGATAGAGTTTTGAGTTCAGATAGAATGCTGAATAATTTTTTTTTTCCTGTGGCCACTAATGCATATTGTTTGCACAGTACATCTGGTACTGCACTGTCAGAATCATACATTCCAGCTTGAGTTTCCCAAAATAGTGCACTATACCGAAGAAAAGATGTAAATGCACAGGGTAGCTGTCAACATTCAGACTGCATTTAATACCATGTGTATTCCATGCAAAACAAAACAAAACAAAACGAGTAAAAGTCATCTATATAAGTTTTCTATTCGGGTAAACTAACCTTTCGTTGCCAGTGCAGTTCCGAGGCAGAAAGAAACAGGATTGGGACACAAAGTCCAGCAACCAGAAATGAACCTTGTCAACTTCATCCTCTTCAGCGAGCACTCTGGCAAGTCTGTTGAACAAACAGCAAACTTCAGCTCGTATGTGTGTCTGCCAGCGTATTTACAGTACTTGCTATTTAAATGCAGTATATGTGTCTACCTGGCTGTGCAGTTGCAGTGGTACAAGGTGGCATGTTCAGCATTGTGTAGGCCAAATTTCTCCTGCAGTGCAGGGATCTGATAACGACACGTGTCCAAGTCTTTATAAACCTCACAAGTTTCCAGACGATCTATAAAACAAGCAGGTTAAAAAATAGGAGAAGGTCTTTACGTGCATAAATGCAGGGCGGAAAAAAATACAATTCAACAGACACGTGTCGTACCTTTTTGTGTGATGTACGTCTCAGGGTTAATGTGTAACTTTGTGGATTGTTTCTTTGGGTGAGTTTCCATCTTTGGTGAGTCTGTTTGTTCTTTTGCTGAGTCTGTTTGTGCTTTTGCTGAGTCTGTTTGTGCTTTTGCTGAGTCTGTTTGTGCTTTTGCTGAGTCTGTTTGTGCTTTTGGTGAGTCTGTTTGTGCTTTTGCTGAGTTTGTTTGTGCTTTTGGTGAGTCTGTTTGTGCTTTTGCTGAGTTTGTTTGTGCTTTTGGTGAGTCTGTTTGTGCTTTTGGTGAGTCTGTTTGTGCTTTTGGTGAGTCTGTGCTGATCCGTGACGTCCCTATTACTTCTCTTATTGTTGATTCTGTTGTTTTTGAGTCGTTTTGTCTTCTCAGCGAGTCAGTTGTACCTGTTAATGATTCGTCTGTAGATTCTGATGTCCGTGCCACAGGGGAATCTGTTTGTGTTTGTACTGAGTCTGTCGTTTCTGATCGTGGTAAACCTGTCGTTTGGACACGTGGAGAATCAGTCGGTTCGGGTTCTGTTGTGGTTTTCCCCTGAGCCTCATACTCCTGAGATGTATTAACGGTAACAGATATCCTTCCCGGCACAGACACTGATGAATGCTTTTCATTGACCTCTTTATTGACATTATCAGATGGAATTGCCAAGTCGTTAGTAACTGTGAGATCTCCAAATGAGACCGTGTGATGAACGTTTATATCCAGTGTATCATCTTCTAATACTTTAAATGTGGAATTGAAATTGGTTGCATCCTTTACCAGGGCATATGTAGACATCTGAGAGTGTTTACACCTGTGACAAAAATAGCAAAAGAAAGATTCTTTTTTATAATATAAAACCATGTAGTTTTACTTTTTAAAAAATCATTTTTTATGCACACTAATTATCGAGCAGATACAGTATACGTTTATGTTCCTCACATTCAGTGTTGGGGAGAAACTAGTTACATGTAAATGCGTTACATAATTTAATTAGAAAATAAATGGAACAGTAATTCATTACAGATAATTATGTAAATATTGCAGATTACAAACTGAACAATTACATTTAAAACCATAAAATTTGATTTTGAGCTTTAAACTTTTTTTTTTTAACTTAAAGTGCCACCTAGTGGACAAATGAAAGAAATCTCATATGTAAAAATAAGATATGTAGAAAGTAATTTCTGAAACAGTATTAAATAGTTTCTTGCTATGAAGTCTGGCTTTGTTGTGGCTGTGCTTAAAAATAAAATTAATATACATCTAATTCAAGTGATGAAAGATTACAGTAAACAAGAGTTGAGTTACTATTGTACGGTTAACGATTATAAATGTTAAATTATTTAGTTGTAAATATACATTAGAAACTTCAAAGTAATCAAATGTAATCAGTTACTTTACTTTTATAAAGTAATTGAAAAGTTATACTACTTATTACATTTTGCTAGGGACATTTGTAATCCATAATCTATTACATTTCCAAAGTAACTTTCCCAACACAGCTCAGCCGCTTCTGCATTGATCACTGATATGCTCTGGCTTTCTCATTGTCATGATAGCGAGGGAATAGCTTACATGCCCCACCAGGTCCTTTCTGAACATTCGATTCGCTGTGAAAATTCGAAGCACTGCATCTTGAGGACGTTGAAATAGCCGTAACCCACCATATTAGACATGCTATCATTGGCGTTATGTAGGCAACGGCGAAATCTGGAAGAAAAATCACAGCGGCAAATCGCGTTATGATGACATAATAGTCTTATTTCTGTAGAGGCTCGTAAATCATGGTCCTGGAGGCTATGTAATAAATACCTAAAGGTGAAATATGGATGTTGTGGAGGTG
Organism: Kryptopterus vitreolus; assembly: GCA_030449085.1. Lineage (NCBI taxonomy): Eukaryota > Metazoa > Chordata > Actinopteri > Siluriformes > Siluridae > Kryptopterus > Kryptopterus vitreolus. Next base: position 15,602,033 of record JACRUU010000028.1, read on the forward strand.
TAATGAAATAAGACTTACTTGCTGTCGCAGTCACAGTGTGATAAAGTGAAGAAGTTCGTGTTGAACACACCGTAGCCGAATCCAAAGGAAGCGATGGTTTGTTCACAGTGGTCGTGTTCTCTACAGCACTTATCAGTCTCCTCATATAACCCTACAACACAAGACAACAGGGGTATCAACATCCAAACTGACCCACAAATAAAGTTTGCATTATATCGTAATTTATACATTTGTCTCACCCAAGTCTGAAAAATCGGATGCCTTGTTCCCGGAGCCGCACCACAGAGTCCCTGGAACCAACCACGCTCGCTTTGAACGTTTCAGCTTTTGGGACCCTTCCCGATAAATTATTTCGTGGCCCATATTTTGAAGGTCTCTGGTCCTCCGTACAGTCCCTCTCAGGTCTGGCAAATGTCCCACAGCTACACAAGGGCCATCGGGTTCAACCAGCACACTGACGTTGAAGCGTGCGTCTGGTTTTTCTGACACATTCCTGCATTTTAATGAAAAGCTTTTAATGACAGCAGGGTTGTTGCTTGTAATACAGTCCACCAGGCTGTTTTCTTTGCTCCAGATGCTGTCAAATAAGACAAACGATCTCCCGCCGTCCACTGCAGTCCGAAGAAGGAACATATAATGCGTCTGTCCATTGGAGACGGAGTTTATCCAGAAGCAAAAATTGCCATCTCTTGCCGATGTTTCTAAAAGATCACCGGCAGAGAAATCGAGGAAGGCTGAAACGAGGCACACTATAACCACAACGAGGCAGTGGCCATTCATTTTATATTCCAATCCCGGAAATAAATGGTGAAAATGGTTAGAATTGACTTCTTGTATTATTTTAAATTATTTATTACATGAAAAGCAGGAGGAATCTATCGAGTGTGTCTAACACAGCTAGTCTAGCTATGAGTCAAGGCATAACATCCTGGGTGTTTTAAAGCATAACTTTCCTCATATTGTGGTCCTACCTTGACGTCAGTGGGAGTGACATTATGCAAGACTTTTTTGAGGGATCTTTTTTTAGGTGTAGTGCCAGTTATGGTAAGACACACACACACACACACATACACACACACCCACACACACACCCACGCCTGATTCTGTGAAAAATGACATGCACACACTCATGGTGTGAGGCATCAAATATTTACTCGTACACTTTATTATGTCTTATCAGTCAAACTTTCATCTTCTATCATTAACAACAATAATCTTCCTGGATGACGTGCCTTTTAACAACATGACAACAAGACAGAATTCAAATTCCATGGGAAATAAAAGCACATCTGCTGCACATCTGTCAAGAAGGCAGAATAATCACAAAAGGTTGAAATGTCACCCTTCATAGTGAAGAAGTGTTATGATATTCTTGTCACGTTTACATTAATATCGGCTTTACATTAATATTGACACCCTTTTTTTGTTTGTTTTTACTTTACAAATCAATGATGTAATGCCACACTGGAGATGGACTATAAAGATAAGATGAAAGAAGCCAGGCGCACTTGGAGAATGCAGCCGGAGTTTACATAGAAATGCAAAGTTCACGTTGGTTCCTCTTGCGTGTCCGGCTGCACAGGCTGGTCAAAGCCTCACCTGATTTCACACGAACATTTCTGTCCTATCACCACCGAAAGGCTTGTTAATGATTAGCTGTGCATCCTTGAAAATAACCGTTAAGCAAACCAGGTTCTAACGACTAGGAAAGGGTTAAATTCAGCTTTGTTAAATAAAGTACATTTGATTATTCTGTTAGAAAAAAAAGTGTACAGAGGTTTGTTACGTGTGCCATAACTTCGTACTTTACATTTATGATGACAGCATCTTAGTTTATGGCAAATGTAACTTTTTCTGTTTTCAAGTTGCAGTCGTAGAAAAAGGATTTAAAGTGTTGTTAATAGTCCTTTTTGTAGTTTAAGTTTACAAACCCTGAAAAAAATGCTAAAATGAATTTATATACATATTTTTTTGCCAGTACTAATCCTACAACTGTGACTGATAAAACAACGCTTCACTGATAAAACAATGCTTCACAACCAAAGCATTTTTTTATCATGTGCCTTGTGTAGAACATGGACAATGCATTGAAAGTATTTAATAGTATTTAAAAGTAAAAAAAAAAAACAAAAAAACAAAAAAAAAAAAAAAAATAAATATAGATATATATATATATATATATATATATATATATATATATATATATATATATACATACATACACACACACACACACACACACCACACACACACATTACATATATATATATATATATATATATCTTTGTTTCTTTGTTTCTTTTTTCTTTTTTTTCTTTTTCTTTCTTTTGGAAGCTATTATGTTGAAATCATAAAACTGCTCCCCAACTGCTCCTTTCGGTGTTTTAAAAAGTGCAGCGTCTGGACAGCTTCATATCTGAATCCCCTGCCAAGCTAAATAATGAGGCTAAACACATATTGCTTTGTCAACAATGCTTTATGTCACTCAAGTTGATCATAATGACATGTCAGGTTCCTGTAGTGCTTTATAACAAATCAAACATCCAGAGAAGGGGATGCAGACAATAAAACCTCTGGCCTCAGATGAAAAAAAAAGAAAGAAAAAAAAAGTCCATGCTCTGCATTCTTATCACATAATATGGATGTGAAGTGTAACTGTGCGTGCTGTGGTGTTATTGATGCTCATTGTTTTCCCCAAGAGCAGGTTTTCTCAATATTTTCCTGATAAAACATTCACTGGACCCATTGGTAAAACCTTCCACCTGTCAATAATATACACATAACGCATTCAGCTTCTTTAGAATGCATGGGATTGTAGGTCATGTGATTGCATGTTACAGTCTAAGGTATAGATGTAGTTTCCGCTTGGTTTCATCGAAAGGCACACCTTGTATTTTTGTGCGAATATATGTAGCAAAATAAAATCACAATATAATAAATCATCCTACTGACAATGGGCATCTCAGAGACGTCGTCCTCATCCAGTAGAAAATGAGATTGTGTCACGCGCTGTCAAAGTCGTCACTTGACCTTTGTGCCAGATCTTCTGAGACGGCTGAAGGTGAAGCCAGAATCACCACAGTGCAAACACTCACACCCTGCTATTGCAAGAGGTCTGTCTCCGCCATATCATCACTCTTTATTAGTCCATTTATTATTAATGACTTTATTGGCTACAGTAGGATAATACAAGTGTATACAATGGGGGGGGACTAAACAAAACACTGAATATATACCAAATATTTGTAAATCCTCTTGTAGCATCAGTCATAATATAACATGGGCAAACATATTGAGGAAAGTGTCCATGCACAAATAACATTTCTGAATAGGCAAGCATTTGGTCTGTGCATATAAACACAAGTTCACGTTATTCAGAGCTCCGGTACACCTGCACATTCATGCAGTGATATGTGAACATTCCACAAAGTGATGATTTCCTGTGATTTTCAGACACAGTCTCTAGAGTTAAAGTAGAATGGTGCATGGAGGGGGGGGGGCATGAAATGATCAACAGTTATGTGTATGGAAATATCTCTATGATAAGTAATATTTACGACTGTAATGGGAGGAAAAGTTCACATCAAACCGTGAGGTGGACGGGCCACAGTCACATCAGGTTCCACCTCTGTCATCCAAGAACAGGAATGTGGCACTATCATTGGAATATCCTCAAAAACATACAGGAATGAGGAGTCTGGCAAAAAGCCCAAGCTATTGACCAGTTTAGCCTCATATTCTTGTTTGCCAGGAGTGAATCCTGATCAGCTGCGGCGATATACGTTACTTTCTTTATGCAAAAAAAAACAACAATTTCCAATTGAATTCTGACTCACAGGCTACCATCAGCCAAATGGTGGTTACGATTCTGTGTAAACCCTAGATAATGTTTGTGAATGTATGTGAAAATCCCAGGAGGTCAAAAGTGTTTCAAATATTCAAACTAATCCATGTGGTGCAAACACAGATGCCGGGGTAAAAGTCACAGATGTCACACTTTACTCTTCATTCCGGTGTTTGCTTGAAGCTCTTGGCCTATATCTGCAGGTTTACCTTGCATTGTACAGTACTACTGCCACATGAGCGACTAATTAGAAAACTGCATAAGTGCAGATGTTCCAGATTTAATAAATAACAACTACATATTCTTCAGTGTATGCTTTTATCCTACAGTGCCAAGTACAATTCTGTATCTGAACAATTTTGGAGGAAAAAAAAAAAAAAAAAAAAAAAAAAAAAATATATAATATATATATATATATATATATATATATATATATATACATATATGCATACATACATATATGCAGTGTTGGGGAGTAACTAGTTACGTGTAACGCCGTTGCATAATTTAATAACAAAATAAATGATGTAACAGTAATTCGAACAGTTCGTTACGTATCAATGCTTTATTACTTATTAATATATTATTAATAGATTTTTTCAAGGATTTGAAACATTTTTTTTCTTAGAATGTTAACTCAAAGTGCCACCTAGTGGACAAATGAAAGTAATCAAAAAGTCATCAAATGTAATCAGTTAGATTTTCAATAGGGTCAATTCGTAATATGTAATCTATTACATTTCCAAAGTAACCTTCCCAAACACTATATATATATAGATATATATATATATATATATAGATATATATATATATATATATATATATATATATATATATATATATATATATATGTGTGAACCTTATTACAGCAACCTGTGTACAAGATGTAGTTTGATATGTAGTATCACTTACTGTGCAGAATGCTTTAATCATTTTATTAGAGCCATCATTCAGTCATATTAAAGACAAAATTGCTTATGCTCAAAATTCAGAAAATACTGTAATCACATCACATTTAAAGTCACATTTAGTTCCTCGGTATCTAACAGAACACAATTTTTTTTTCACTATCCATTGCAACAGTGGATTAGATTCAATGCAGTTAGATGGTTAAATATTATCTAATCCACTAATTACATAATAGCTCATTGTAAGAGCATGAAGCAAGAAGTGCACTATCAGACACAAAGTCAGGCTAATTAGCACAGTAGGAGCACTTTTAAGAGAGGGAAGAAAGGAACAGTGGAAGACAGGATCACAAAGTGAGACCTATTAGGGTATGGAGATCGGCATATTTCAGTCATCTGCCTCAATGTTGCTTTGATTGAACAGCACGTGCCAGCGTTCTATCTTCTTATCTTTGTTCTTTAGGCACTCGTACCAATGCTTTAGGCATTCTCCTTTGGCGGTGATACCAAGCTGGCAGCCTCCTGTGTTTCAGACAACATACAATTTTTAGAGAGGAAACAGACAAATGTATAAGAAAGAGGTATTGAATGGGAAATAAATCTTCCCTGTGCCAAGTATCTATTTGCATTCAAGGTCTGAGAGAGAATTAAAGACATTTATCTCTCATGCAACTCATCACAGTTCACTGTGCTTTACACACGCCAACATGAAGCACTACGCTTGATGTCAGAGTCTGCATTGTATATGAATTAGGGCTGTCAATCATTTAATATATTTAATCGTGATTAATTGCACGTTTTACATTTCACAAAAGAAAAATGCGCTTCCATAATACGGATTTGGGAATGCGATGCCCTTCCTTAAGGTTCCATATGGTAATATTCCATACCGCGAAATCCGATAATTCATAATTCGGGGAAATTTAGGAAGCGTGAGTGGATGCACTGAAGTTTCGTTATTCATTTGTTTTTTTTTGTTCTTTGTTGTTCGGGTTTCGTTTATTCGCCAACACAACACAGAGTGAAGGAACGGATCACTCACACAGTAATGCACAATGTGTTAATCACGCGTTAATAACATTAGTGGTGTTAAAGTGAATTTGCATTAACTCGTTAAATTGGACAGCCCTAATTTGAATCTAATACAGAACAAGGGACATATATGCATTGGGATCTTTTCAGATGAACAATACTTTTTAGATAATTACAGATACACATGATGTCATCAAATGAGACAATTTGTTATCATTCATTTTCGACACAAATGATCGATTAATTTCCTCTCGTTTGTTCCAAAAATTCCAAAAGAAAAAAAAAGACCTCTCCGGTGTCAGAAAACATTTATGACTATAAAGTTATGCTTATAGTATTGTCTTGGACTGTAACAATCCCATATCAACATGCAGATATTTTAATCAGTATATCTGGGATGTCTGCTATGCACAAACGTATTATTACAGAAATGATATTGTATTGAAACCAGCAGGAACTTCTGTCAGAGCTGCCATTACATAAAATGTAAATTAATCTGAGCCTACTGAATTAAACATTAACACACACACACACACACACACACACAGTGGTGCATAATGTAAAAAAATTCCAACCTGATATTCTCTGACTAATATGAGAACGTATGGAAGATTAGTTTGAGCTGTTAATGCAACAAGATGAAGATGAACAGTCTATTATTTGATTTCTTTTGAAAATTGAACACGAGCTGGGGCATTTTTCTCATTACGTAAATGCTAAAAATGTTTTTGATTGCATTCAATAACATTAGAATCAATAGCATATGGTAACCTGTATTAAATATGAAAAATTTATTTTTTATGCCATGTATTTTATGCTGGTCAGTGGAAAGCATACATGAAAAAAAAACCATGTCATTTAAAAACAAATACTACGTAATATAATATATACTACATGTCTCAATATACTGTATAATATATTATAATTTTCGGAAAAAAGTCTGACACAATTTCAGTATCTTTCACCAAAATCAAATCCACACTATCAGTAAAAAAATAGTAATGAGGAAGTTTTCATTGTACTGCATTATCCACAAGTGTGCAGTGTGCAGAATTCCTGCCATATTTTTTTTTAAGCTAATGATTACATTTTTAATGGGGACGTGAATTCCTTTCCATATTCATCAAGGTCACGGCCTTCATTATCATGACTTTGGCCTGTGGATTATTACATGCATATTCCAATACACGATTTTTTTTTCCCCAGTAGTTTCGGTGTACACCATAAAACGAATAAGGAAATGTAGTGTATAAAAATAAGAAGAAGAAAAAAGAGAAGAAGAACTTTGAATGATTATTATGATTTGTAATAGAGATCACTATACCTATGAAATCATTGGCCTTTCCTATGTCATAATCCCAGACGGAGATGTCCAAAGTCTTCTTCGCTAGTTCACTGTGTTTGATCTCGTATCTGAATTCCTGAATAAACAAACAAAAAAGAAAGAAGATTTTCGCGTCGGTGGCAGAAGCCATTTCGTGTTTCGTGAAAGCCCCTTTGTTTTAAACCGGCAGGGACTTGTAAAAGTTTTCTCAGGGTGTCAGGTGAATGGTGCTTATTAATAAAACTGAAATGTTTTAGCGAGACAGATAGAGCGAAAGCAAACCTCATTAAATTCAGGGTTGAGGGTCTTCTTTTTGATCTGCGTCTTATTCTTGGCCTTCTTCCCCATGTCAGGTTTCAGGAAACTGCAAAGCAGCATGAATACAATAAACGTGACAATCTGCAGTTCAGCTATGAGCTACGCCGATTAGCTGTGAAGGAAGTATCATCTATGACATAAACTGTAATGTGTGGGGCAATGAATGGCATTTAGCTTGACATCATTTGCATACAGACAGCTGATTGTGAGGCTTTATTTCCTTTGGAAAAGGGCAAAATTGCATGATGTGTATGTTTATATCTAGTGTACCTCATGGCCTTTCCTCCCATGATGAGAACAAGATAGGAGTTTTGATATTGACGCTTTAAAGGTTGAAGGTGTCATTTGTTTTTAATCAGTTGTTTTTAATACGCACATCTTGACATAAGGATCAGAGTAGCCGTTGGCATCCATGGGAGCCAGATGAGCACAGCGGACAATTCCCACAATGAGGTGACTTTGCTGGCTGTTGTAGGTGAGAGACACCAGAATCCGTCCCCTCTCCTCTGCGTCGTCCCCCTCATTTATCTGCACACGGCGGCAAAGAACACCGGGTTTCAACTTCAGCAACTTATATTCCTTTCACACATTTCATCATTAAAGGGAACATTAGCTGATGCACACTTTAAACGCAGTCCCTGAACACAATGTTTTCCTTCAAATTCCTGCACTTTCACTGAATCTGACGACCTGTTCTGATTTAATGTTAGTCATTAAATCTATAAGGATTTATAGTACGTTAGTGAAATAGTATATAGTTACCAAGGCTGTCAAAGTTATCACGTTACCGCAAATTCACTTTAACGGCAATAATTTAATTAGCGAGCGATTCACGCAGTGTGCATTACTATGTGAGCGATCGACTCCTTCATTGCCAGACAACAAAGACTTCTCTGGGCACTTTTCATTCATAAACGTATCACCAGTTTATATGGAAAGCAACCGAAACAGGAACAAAATTCTTAAAGGAGCCACGTACCATATTTAATCATTAAAATAACTGCTAAAAATTTACATTAACAATGAATTAACAAGAAATTAATGTTAAAAGAATAATTCCCAGAGTGAAATAAATATAAAATAATTCAACGTTTTATTTGGTAGACAGATTTTGAATGAATTTTATATATTATCCTTTGACACTTTATATTTATAACATCTGTCACATCTATAACATTTAGTTATAGTATTAGAAACATGAAAAGTATTAATACATGGAGAAATATGTGATCAATGAGTTATGAGTTGGCAATCATACGATTAATTGGGATTAAATATTTTGACGGCCCTAATTGTTATATATGAATAGTCAGAAAAAGTCAACTCCACATCCCAGCTTGAAACGGCTACTATTGTAGTGTTAGTGACATCTGGACATGGCAAAAGATTACAGTACATACCAGTAATGGCTACATCCCAGTACATCCCAGTAATCTAACTTTCTAAATATGATTATTGGTGCCCTCCTTTATTACAAATGTTTAAATCAATGTGAGCTAGATATGCAGTTAGCCAATCGACTATAAACATTCATTTCTTGTATATAGAACAGATGTACTAAAAGCAAAATTGCACTCAACACAGTTACTGTGAATTTATATTCAGTTTATATTCTGTGATTATGTTTAAATTACTCATTTGCCTGTGCAAAAATGCCCTTCTATGTCTGTTATGTACAGTTTATATACCTCCTCCTCATACAACGCCATACCACGCACGGCCCCTCCAGCAGCTGTTCGCTTCAACCTACATGTGGGAGGACCGAAAGCAGACCGTGAAATCCAAGAGCACGCATCACGAGCGTATCTGTAATCTAATAACATCATAACGGCAATATTGCAGCTTACCAGGAATAACCCTCTCCAAGCACACGTTGAAGTTCTTCTTCTGGTTCGCCTTGAGCTTCTTCAGCACCACGCGCGTTTCCCCAATGAACTCGTTATGCCCAAACTTGTCTTCATCGCTCACGGAGAGTCTGACAGGGAACAGCAATAGCATTCTTAATAGCATTCTTAATAGCATTCAATAGCATTCTTAGCATTCTCACAAATGCCAGGACTTTAATTAAGCCGTTAATTTCACGCTTTAAACAGTACAAATCGTTCTGTATCTTTGTTTCCTTGTATTTGAAAACGAAATTTTTACTCAATGAACTGAAATAAATACGCAATCAGACCCCGCTGATAGTGTTTGTAACTGAAGCGGATTCGCTGACGAAGCATTCGGAATGTTAGAGTATTTGCCGCACTCAGTAAGGAATCTGATATCTCTAAAACATCAGCTCTATTGTCATTTAGCAAAACAGAGACTAATGTTAACTCAAAACATCCTTTTAACACCAAAACTTGACACTTTAAATGAGGTTTATGTGAAAATGCAATGGAAAAAGGGTTTTCTAAGAATTCACACACATAGCGAATATTCTTATCCACTTCTTATTTCAATCTTTGCAGCATTCATTCATTCATTCATTCATTCATCTTCTACCGCTATATCCGATCTTTCCTCAGGTCACGGGGAGTCTGTGCCTATCTCAGGCGTCTATGGGCATTAAGGCAGGATACACCCTGGATGGAATGCCAACCCATTGCATGGCACACACACACACACACACACACACACACATTCACACTCACATTCACACACTAGGGACAATTTTCCAAGGTGCCAATCAACCTACCGTGCATGTTTTTAGACCGGGAGGAAACCGGAGAACCCGGAGAAAAAACCCCTGAGACACGGTGAGAACATGCAAATACACACACATGGTCGAGACGGGAATCGAACCGGACCCTGGCGGTGTGAGGCGAACGTGCAAAACCACTAAAGCCACCGTGCCCCCTGCAGCATTTATATTCAAGATAAATTTCAATATTGCTGTCCAGCTGAAAACAACATTCAAAGCTTCAAAACTGACCTATTTGAAGTAATAATGAGAACAAACCATTTCAAGTCCTTGACATATTTCTGGATTAAACATTTTTTTTTTTACCCTGATTTGCTTATTATAACTGCACACACCCTTTTCAGTTTGATTAAATAGCATTAATGATCATATCATCCTGCTCTCTTTCTTAAATAATTAACCTCAAACTTTTACATTTAGTATAGAACGAAGTCCTAAATATAACACAATTATAACATTACCTGAGGGTTTTTCTCTGCATGTCCTCATTGGTGATGCCGTGGTAGACCAGCGTCTCATTCCATGCTGGATTCAACGTGTTGCGTAGGGTCTTTGTGCGTAGCTTGCTAGACTAAGAAAAAATAAAAGAGAAATTTTTCTTGTTTACTTTTTTTTATACACAAATGAACAAAACTGGCATGGTATTTATACTTCAATCTTTTTCTTTTTCTTTTTTTTAATTTAAATTCAAATGAATATGTAGTACGGAACTTGCTATGCATCACAAGGGATTCTAGGTGCACATTGCTTTCATAATTACAAGTATAGAGCTTTTTGTATTTTCAGGATGAAACCACAATGAGTAAAGAAAGTATGATCTGTCAATATAATCATACATTATTTAAGTATATGAGGGTCTTCAGTGTCCTGGCATCATTCTCAATTAGACCCTTTCCTGGGCTCATGGCAAATAAGTGCTGACAAAAAAAATGATATAAAATAAAAGACATAAAAAAAGCATTTAGTTTCTACCGTATTAGAAGCTTATAGAAGATTCTTAGACTTGTGGACCCAATTTGAGATCATTATTTGGGATTTACATATAATTCATTAATAATTATAATATATGTGCAAAAATAATAATATGTCCTAATCAGTGCATGCGAAATCGTTTACCTTGCTAGCACCTGGAAGCAAATGCAGTTTGACATATGGGTCAGCAAGGCCATTGGAGTCCATTGACTTGAGGCCCTGAACCAAGAAGACAATAATAAAATAACAATAAAACAAGTTCATTTCATAGTCTTAGATTCTTAGTCTTGGATTTTGTAATTCTATAGATATTTTTATGTCCCCTTTTTTATTATAATGACAGTACTCAAACAGTCATCTATTCTTGTTCAAATTGTGTTATATGCACACTTACATCAAAATGAGATATTACACATACACAACATCTGACCTTTTGTACAAAGCAGATATTATGACCAGTTTCATCAATTTCTTCACATTTAAATAGGGACCTAGTCAGTATATTGTATGTTAAATTTAATTCCTAAACCTATTCTTTAATCACTTATGAAATAAATTACCGGATCTTATACCTTAAAACTCTACAATCCATCTGCCTATATTATATCAATACTGTACAACAGTCGTATAGTTCAGCAATTGTACAATGACTATATAAGCAATTATTCTTCAGTCTGTTACATAGATTACAATCAGAAAACAGGAAATTTGTATGAAGCGTTAAAATACTATTCCAAATCAGAAAAACAGCTTCTCTAGGATAAAGGGAAAGTACTAATTACAATAATAACAGGAACCTGGCTCTTGTAAACCTAATTAATGTCATTGCGAGCCCCTGTATTTGTCTGACTCCGTCACGTCAAAATAAGGGCTGTGATAATTGTCTATTACATCAAATCATCCGATTGAAGACAAACCTCTTCCAACAACACCCTTATCCTAACATTTCTTTTTATTCTCTTTTTATATCTCACTGTCCAGAAATCTCACTGTTCCAAAAAAAAGTCAACTGTCTATGCTTGTGTACTTAAGTTTCTATTTACCCTTTATGAATGGTCGCCATGGATAAGGGCGTCTGCTAAATACTGCAAATGTAAATGTAAATGTAATGTCTGTGATAGACATGCTTGAGCATTATATACACATGTTGTATGAGTTAATTAATGAATTAAGCTTCTTATTAAGAGCAATATCTTGCAATCATATCATTCAAATTCCAAATGCCAAGGATCAGAGAATTTGACAAACATAAAATTATACTTTTTCATCAGCCAGGCCTTTTTATTATTATTATTATTATTATTATTATTATTATTATTATTATTATGCAAAATCTTGAATAACAAACTATACATGGCATATATAAAACCCAAGCCATTATTTTGAACATCCATAATAATGAATACAGTTATGTGAGAACTTACCTACCCAACCCAACCCAGCTTATCCCACAAATACTAAGAGGGACCAGGCCACTCATAAAGAGAAATCAACAAACAAACAAATGCTCAAGATTTGGTATGTTATTGATATTGTCTAAAGTGGTGAGATAATAAATGTTGAATTGTACAGATAGGTTGCAATTCATCATTCATTCCATTCCTTCTGGAAAGCACCCGATAGAATAACGGTTTTACTTTTTTCAGGATGATAAACAAGCAGCACATTGCAAATGCAGTGAAATGATTTGGAGACAAAAACAACTAATAAAACACGGATAACAATGAACCGGCCTCCACAGACCTAAATATTATACAAGCAGCATGGAATCACCTGGAAAGAGAAAGAAAATAAAAGACAAAATCTAATGGAAAACTCTGGAAGTGTTGCAAGAAGCCTTCAGGACAGTCTCCCTTCTCCAAAAATAGGTCAAGATGTGCTTGGTAGTTGGTTTGCTAAATCTTTAAAAATTGTGTCTTTTTGTATTTATTTGCTGTATTGTATATCTTTGCTGTATTTTTGTTTGTATCTTAATAAAGGGAACAAAAAAGATGAGCATAAAATCTACAGTCAGACATCAAGGACTATATATATATATATATATATATATATATATATATATATATATATATATATATATATATATATATATATATATATATATATATATATGTGTGTGTGTGTGTGTGTGCTCATACACACATGTACAGTGTGTGTATTTGTATGTGTGTGTATGTATATTATATATATATATATATATATATATATATATATATATATATATATATATATATAAATGGACTTCAGAAGAGCTTCTTACTGCTGGAAATACGATACCTTAGCTCTGATGATATTGCAGTGCAGAGTGTTATTTTCTTCCTCGTAGAGCAGACTAAACTCTAACATCCCCAGTGTGGCTGAGAAAGGGCAAAAAAATAGCAGTGAGAAGAAATTGAACCTGAAAACAAATTCCAAACTATAAAACTAAATCTACTGGCCTGCAAATCTAGACTGGGGTGAATTCCATAATAATGAATGCTGTGTATTTGAAAACTTACTGGCATCATCAGAGTCGTAGTCGTCTACCTCCTCGACAGTATCTGCAGTGTGAGTGCTGTTTGCAACTGGAGGTGGCATAGTAGGTATCGTCCTACTGTCCGTCTGAGAGACTCCTTTCTCAAAGATAGTTATGGAAACATATTGCATGAGTTGTAATTTGGCCATCATGTGTAATTCAGTTTTTAGTCCAAGCAGAAGTCGTAATTACAGGTCTTACTCAATAAAGCATAGAGGAGATAAGGAATGATCAAAACTCCTCTCATAATGCGAATTACAGTCACATTTTAGCTCTTTTTCTTTCTTCTTCTTCTTTTTTTTTTTTACCTCTCTGCATTAGCAAGCTCGGATAAGACGGCTGCAAAAGACTGGCACACTTGACAGATTCTTCTTTTTTCCATGCTGTCAGATTAGACTGTCTCACCGCACCCGATTGAGTTTGAGTTTGAATGATCTGAGCACTGACAGGCAGCTCATCTTGCGCAGGAGGCTTCATTTCTGCTGAGTTGAAACAATCAGGAGAGTAATATTACAATTTTGGGATTCTTATCCTCTTTTATACATTTCAGACTTAATTAAAATCTCATGCCAAATTACTGACTTGGAATCTGCTGCTTTCTGACAAGCAAGAATGTACGTGTGTATGATAAATGTACCTTGGCTTTTTTCGTTATACAAACTACATAGTTTAGATACCTGTGGTCTGTGTTGCAAACCCGGACCCTGGCGGTGTGAGGCGAACGTGCTAACCACTAAGCCACCGTGCTCCTTTATTATTATTATTATTATTATTATTATTATTATTATTATTATTCAACATCCTCGGTTTCTGATGAAACCCTATTTGTAATCTTAACCTTTTCATAAGTAACTGTAATTTAATTACACATTTTTTCTAAGTAACTATAACGAATTACTGTTACATTTATTTTGTAATTTAAATATGTAACACCGTTACATGTAATTAGTTACTCCCTAACACTGCCTGTGGTATATATTAGTTGTATGCCATTAAACATTAGCCACATTTTACTGAATAGAATTGCACTTTTGAAGGACATTTTAACATTACAGTAAAGTTTGTAAAACCGAGAACCTGTAACTTCATACCATTTACAATTATTTTCACTGGAGGTTGTGAACAGTTTGCAAATGTAACACAATGAAATAAATTAAAATGTGAAAGTCTAACCTCCATTCTGTGTCTTGACATATGAAGGAGCAGTTTGGCACTGTTGGGATGATGGTGATGATACCGAGGGAGCAACTGTGTCAGCAGGGCGAAACTGTTTGGGCTTTGCAATCGGTAAAGGTGCAGGTAAGGTCTGTTGTGGCATCCCCTTGAAGAACCAGGCACCAGACTGCTTTAACATCTTGGGGGGAAAAATCAGAGAGCAAATTTACATATGCATAATCTTGCAATCCCCTAAACATTCACATGGATGGTTAACATTCTGCAAATGGTCTTTATACAAGAAGGAAGACGTACAATAAGATTTATTCCTGACTTCTAGGGTAACAGTTCTTCAATGCATATTCGTGGCGAGATCTTTCTATACAGGGCTTTCCATTTGGTGTAATCGAATTATCCCATATATAAAATTAATATTACTATAAGTCATGATTTTTCCATGGAATCTTTCAGTCTTTGGGATTCTAGACAGCAGGACAAAGCTTCAATACTACTAATGAATTAATAGTGTCATGTGTCTTTATAAAATACAGGGCTTTCCAATCTTACATCAAACCTTTAATGATAAAGCCTGGACACCAGTGGCATAGTAGGAGTAGGATTTGGAAAAATCCTGGATTAAAAAAAGAGATTCGCAGTGACTGGTGCTAAAACCAGCAACGAGAATCCAAGTGTGCTCTTTAAACTCACAATGTACCATTCTGGGTAATGTACAAATTCACCCTCAAAGCCCCATAATTATGTGGATTGTTTTTTTTTTTTAAATATGCATTGAGAAAGTGAACCATGTAGTCAAACACATTGTCAGTTTCATCACTTTTATATGAACACACATTAAAATGCAACAATAAATGAGGAAGACAGTTGCTCAGTGGTTAATATTGAATATTAATGTATATTTATATTTATATTTATTAAAGGCTATTCTATTCTAAAATGGGTATACGATTCATGTTCTAATGGAAGGAACTTGGCTACAAGCTTGATATGAAAATTTAGACATGATTTAGCAAAGTCTTACCATATTTAAATCACTCATACACATTCAGATCTGAGAGCAACGCAGTATAATAAGTCCCACAAAAATGTCTCCCTTCTTTATTTAGTTTTTTTTTATCATCCCTCTGTTAGATTTCTATTCAAATAAGGTACAATAGCACGCTATCTTTGAGTGTATTTTCCTGATGTAATGTGATGTAAAAGTGTTTGTTTGTCCTAGTGGTCCCCATGTGTCCAAATTTAGAGAAGAGAGAGGCCATAACAAATAGCAGTAGGAGTTTGCACAGACTGCAATTTGCCATAACATTTTTAAAAAGAAGGAACGAGTTGTTTTTTTTACCGTAAATTTTAATTACTGAATATTCCAGGAAATTTCCAGCCCTTAGTTTTATTTGCATATGAGAGTGACCTAGATTAGAGACAAATTAAATACTGGTGGGTTCTGTATCAAGATATTGTGTTAAGGGATGAGGTTTGCATGCTGCTCTGTGACAGCAGTGACTCAAAGGCAATATGGTGAAAGAGCCGTCTAAAGTCGGAGGTGCTGAACCTGTCAGGCAGGAAAAGACAAGCGTATACATGCAGGATTTCTTTTTTAGCATGCTAATCAAATAAAAACCAGTGAATCCCCATGCTATCCCCTACTATGTTAGATAATTCATTCATTCATTCATCTTCTACCGCTTTATCCGATCTTCCCTCGGGTCACGGGGAGCCTGTGCCTATCTCAGGTGTCTATGGGCATTAAGGCAGGATACACCCTGGATGGAATGCCAACCCATCGCATGGCACACACACACACACACACACACACACACACACACATTAGGGACAATTTTCCAAGGTGCCAATCAATCAACCTACCGTGCATGTTTTTGGACCGGAAGGAAACCGAAGAACCCGGAGAAAAACCCCCTGAGGCACGGGGAGAACATGCAAACTCCACACACACATGGCCGAGACGGGACTCGAACCCGGATCCTGGCGGTGTGAAGCAAACGTGCTAACCACTAATCCACCATGCCCCCCTATGTTAGATAATGTGTTGAAAATAGATATGATCGCGGTTCCAACTACAGATACAAATAGTACACACACTATATGTTTTTGTTTGTTTGTTTGTTTGCATAGAAAGTTTTAAGTTTTTAATACTGTAATTAACACTTAATTAGACACCTAATTGTCTAGAATTTTTTTATGTTTATATCTGTGTGTCATTTATTACTGTACAGCTGCTTTGACACAATCTGTATTGTTAAAAGCGCTATATAAATAAAGGTGACTTGACTTAACTGTAACAGGCGTTCTAATTATATACATTTCTCTCTAAATTTCTCCCTTGAAAAAGATTAGTCGTGTTTAATGTTTATTTTATTCTGGAAATATAATTAATAATAATATAATTAATATTTAATATTAATTTCTTGTTATTTAATTGTTTTAATTGTAAAATATGGGCTCCTTTAAGAATTCTGTTCCGGTTGTTTTCCATATAAACTGGTGATACGTTTAGGTTATATGGAGGTGCATTGCATTCATAAAAGATAAAATGCACTTTATTCCGTAATACAGATTTGGGAATGCGACGCGCTTGCGTAAGGTTCCATACAGTAATATACGCTAATATAGTGAGCTCATACACTTGTAGGCGTAATTCGGGGAAATTTAGGAAGTGTGAGTGGATGCACTGGACATTTCTTTATTCATTTTATTCTTTTTTGTTCCAGGTTTTGTTCATTCACCAACAACGCAGAGTGATGGAGCAGATCACTCACATAGTAACGCAATGCATTAATAAACATTTGTGCCATTAAAGTGAATTTGCACTCCTGTGGAACAAAGATAACGCCAGAAAAATATAATTTAGTCCAAGATATTGAGTGGCCTTTTACAGCCCTCTCACCTGACTTTACTAATGCTATTGTAATGCCACAAACACACTCCAAGATCTTCAAGTTCAAGTTCAACTCAGGAGTTTCTCAGGATGCTCTTGATGGTTCCTCTGTAAAAGGTAGTGAGGAATGTGTGGTGGAAGATGTTCTTTCCACAGCTTTCTCAGGAAGCTGCTGGGACACCCATGTTATGGAGCCAGTGTTGCGGGACAAGTTCTCTACTTGTAGCACTTGAATATGGTGCTTTCCATGATCTCCACCTCTTTTCTCTGACTCATCGTTCTTGCTGAGACTCACCACAGTCGTGTCATCAGGAAATTTAATGATGTGGTTCGAGCTGTGTATTGCTACACAGATGTGGGTCAACAAAAAGTCAACAGCAGGGGACTGAGCAGACAGCCCTGAGGGGCCCAAGTCCTGAGTGTGGTGGTGTTGGAGGTGCTGTTCATGATCTGGACGGTCTGATGACTTCCAGGCAAAATGTTCAGGATCCAATTGCAGGGGGACGTGTTCAGGTTCAATGGGTAAGCTTCCCAATCAGGTGTTGAGGAATCGTGGTGTTTAATGCTGAACTAAAGTCTCTGAACAGTATACTTGAGTCCTTGTTTTCAAGGTGAGTCAAGACCAGGTGGAGTGTGTTGGAGATGGCTCACACTCCATCGCGGTCACATCGTTCTGTGCTTCAAAACGGGACTAGAAGCTACTCGGTCCATCTGGAAGTGAGCCATAACTGTTGCAGGCAGGTGGTGATGTCCTGTAGTTAGTGATAGCTTGGATGCTCTGCCACACACACACACTGTATGTCACCGTTGAAGTGTTGGTGGATGCTCTGACCATGTGCCCGCTTTGCCTCTCTGATGCCCTGAGACAGTTTGACCCTCTCTGTTCTTGGGGATGCTTTGTCTCCTGACCTGAATGCAGAGTCTCGGGTCTGCACGCACCAATTGCTGATGTAACTGGTTACTGACGATGTGTACTCCAAGTCACCATTGCAAATTCCCTAAACATGTCCCAGTCAGTGAATTCAAAGCAGTTCTGAAGAGCAGAGATTGATCCTTCTGTCCAGGTTGTCACCTGCTTCCAAACTGGTCTTGAACGACTGATGAGTGGCCAAGGTAGGGTTCTTCCTTAGCATTAGCACTAGGTGAAATGTACACTCCGAGTAATAGGACATCAGAATAGAATAGTCTTTATTTGTCACATGTACATTACAGCACAGTAAAATTCTTTCTTCACATATCCAACTTGTTTGGACGCTGGGGTCAGAGCACCGGGTCCGCCATGATACAGCACCCATGGAGCACAGAGGGTTAAGGGCCTTTCTCCAGGATCCAAGAGCGGCAGCTTGGTGAAACATGACCTCGAACCCAGACCTTCCGATCAGCAACCCAGTGTCTTTAACCACTGAACTCCCTATAGCAGATGTACTGGTCTGTGCTGGAAGAAGAGAGACAGACAACAGTTTACCAAGCAGAGCCATCTTTGATCCACTTTCACTTATGTCCCTCGGTGCTTTCCTTCCCTCATTCTCAACCCCAGTTTCACGATTCCTGACGCCTTCTCCTGCTCCTGACATCACATATGCGAAATCACATTTCGGCATGCTTTCCTCCGGCGTCCTTCCATCTCTCCCGCAGATCAACATGTTTCACTCACGTCCACTTGGGTTTTCTCGTGGCCCAGCACACCTTTTTCTCACCAACCTGTGCGTCAGTCTTCCAGGTCCCGCTATGCTTATCGCCTTATGATGGCCTTATGAGTTCTTACACCTTTCTGTGCTGATTAAACACACAGTCCACCGCCACGTGTCTTTCCACAGAGCTGCATTTCTGTCTGGTAACCTATCCAGCCAAATGGCACCATCCAGAATCCATGTCTCCAAGAAAACAAAGGCACAGCAGTGTCTGAACTCGGCCCGTGTAGGTTTCTGGAGTCTTATGTAGTCCAGCTTATTGTTCAAGGAGCAGATATTTGCTAGGATGATGGAGGGACCACCTCCTGGTTATTTATATAAATAATATAAATGTAGGGCACTCCGGATAAGGGCATCTGCCAAACAGCATAAATGTTAATTGTTGAATTTTAAAATCTAGTTTAGTGGAACATCTTTCCGTTAGAGCTGAGATTAATATGACAGGAAATAGGGAGAAGTTCGATATGCAAATAGACTTCAAAATAGATTGTGTTGGACAAAGTAAACACACCACACACCTGAGTTAGATTACAGATACACTCATTAAAATATGAATCCAGTAAATTAAAAGTGTTTAAATTACAATTACAAAAGTTAAATTACAAAAGTAAATGACTTGCTGCATTCCTGACTTCTCAGGCTTGGCCAGTATACCACTTTTACCCTGAGCTTCTTTAGCAAGGCAGTGGTTTGTCAGTAGTGGTGGCAGTAGTTGTCCCAGTTGCTGAAGGGTGAGGATCATGCTCATGTCACAGAACATGTTGGCATTCATTGTTCCCTCAATGAACTGTAGCTCCCTATGGGCAGCACTCATGCAGCCCCAGACCATGATACTCCCCCCACCATGCTTGACTGTAGGCAAGTCACACTTGTCTTTGTACTCCTCACCTGGTTCCCACCACACACGCTTGACATCATCTGAACCAAATAGGTTTATCTTGGTGTGAACCCCAACCCCTTCAATCTCTGCAGCAATGCTGACAGCACTCATACACCAATTTCCCAAACAACCTCTGGATATGAAGCTGAGCATTCTGGCAAGGCTTGTTCTGTGTGCAACCTGTCCTATTGTATGGTCCTGCAGCTCAGTTTCAAGGTCTTGGCACTCTTCTTATAGCCTATGCCATCTTCATGTAGAGAAACAATTCTTTTTTTTCAGACGCTCAGAGAGTTCTTTGCCATGAGGTGCCATGTTGAACTTCCAGTGGCCAGTATGTGAGTGAGGTAATACACCTGCTCCCCATTCACACCTCATACCTTGTAACACTAATTAGTGACATGATACAGGGGAGAGATTTTATACATATATACCAAATTTATAAATTTTCACTTAGGGGTGTTCTCGGTTTAGACATGAATGGCTGTGTGGAGTTATTTTGAGGGGACAGCAAACTTAAACTGTTATACAAGCTGTACACTCACTACTTTCCCTTGTAGGAAAGTGTCATTTCTTCAGTGTTGTCACAAGATATAATAAAATACAAAAATGTGTGGGGTGTACACACTTGTGTGAGACACTGTAAGTATCATTTATCATCATAAATTTTTCTTCAAACAGATACAGCAAACCCTCAAATATAATGGTAGAATAGACAATAACAATAAATGACAACAATTCCAAAATAAATTCAGAAATTTTGGATGTTAGCTCACAGTATTACTGAAAATAGTCACATATCAGTGCAAACTAATAACTTCATCACCACGGCTCTGTTGCCACTTGACGTTGCTTGTGTTCTGTTGTGAAAGAGCTCAATGGCTACCATCAAAATGTAAATTATCCCAAACATCTCTCTAGTCCCACCACCTTTTCAGTGAATAATCTTTCCAGCAGACTTGCTGTAATCAATAAAACGTAAAGCCTTGTGCCCACTCACACTAACGGTACTGATGGCCTGCTTTTACAGCTGGAAGACGAATAATGATTTAAAATCTCACTATCTGGTATCAGCCGGAAGAGAGCGGGTTTCCTTTCAAGGTTTCTTATTCATGTTGTCTTTTTTGAGTTGTTCACTGACACGGCTGCCTCGGGCTTCCTCATTAGGAAACTAAATCTACTGTCGGATTGGCGTAAGGCTGCTTTGTGTCAACACTTAAAAGCACCACACACACACACACATACAAATGTATTTAATAGGTTTGTATAATCGTACAACACTTGAATGTGAAATTGATATTTATAATAAAAAAAACAATATAGGTCGAGTTTTTTTATACACATTGTTGTACAAAGTGTTGACAACAGGATTTAGCAGCATTACGAAATGTATATGATGATTTCTGACCTCTTTGTGTTCACTGCATATCTTGCACAGCCATACAGGGCAGGAGCGACTGTTACAGCGGATACCACACTTGGTGCATATGTGCTGTGGAAAGCAAGAAAACAAACAAAAAACTCATATGCACTTAAAAGTACACACATATTTGGCCTGTGCAGGTGCAAACACATTCACAGAGGTCACATAGCATCAGCTTTCTGTGCATTTCAATCTCATAAGGCATCACTGGAGATGGGTTTCAGGGCTTATGAAGGATATTGCCTCGAATTTTAATGGTATGTGTACAGCAGTTACACCAGAATGTTTGTTTAGTAGCATGCTATTACAGAGTACTGTAAATACTGTGTGTATAATGCGCCCACAGTTTAAAAGTGAATACCTATTATTATTATTATTATTATTATTACTATAATTATTATTGTTGTTGATGTCTAGGACCATGCATAATGAACCATAAACCTCATAACACTGCAGTGTAGAGCAATCATTTCAGCCTTGTAATGATGTACCACCGACCAGTAATTCTTGGTCTATGATAAATGTGCAGGTGGTGAGGATGGTGAGAATTTCCTCATATGCTGTATTTGAGCGTTTAATCTGTTTTGGTATGTACAAGGATATTGGAATATTGGAATGTGTAGGTAACAAATATATGCGGTTACAATGTTGAAGCGAAATGGATTTTACTGGGATCAAGTGTCCCGGATCTATTTACAATAGGACAGGTGTGTGGGGAAGGGATCAATGTATTCTGTTGAATGCATAAGTATTCACCCCCCCCTTTACCCTAGTTAGTAATGGCATAAGTAACTGATTTCAAATTGAATAAAGATGTGTAGTTCGTTAAACTATCAGGTACAAATACACATGCTATAATAATAATAATAATAATAACATTATTATTAATTATTAATGTTCTTGATTATTCTATTTTATTTTACTTCCAATATGCACCAATTATTACATAATAATAATAATTCATTACATTTATAAAGCGATTTACATTATCAGAGGGGGATCTCCTCGTCCATCACCACCGTCCACCTGGACGATGCAATGTCAGACATAGTGCGCCAGAACTCCCACCACACACCAGCTTACTGGTGGAGAGGAGGCAGAATGATGAAACCAATCAGTAGATATGTGATGGTCAGATGTGTACATGATGGTCAGAGGCCAACGGTGTGAATTTGGCAAGGATGCCGAGGATGTGCCTCTACTCTTTTCTCATAGGACATCCTGGGATTTTTAATGACTACCAGGAGTCAGGACCTCGGATTAACGTTTCTGTTTGCTTTTTGTCAGTGTAGTGTCCCTGTCACTATACTGGGATGCTGGGACCCACACTGGCGCTCACTATCACCTCTTCCAGCAGCAACTTAGTTTTCCCAGGAGGTCATCCATCCAGGTACTGACCAGGGCTCAACCCTGCTTAACTTTAGTTGACTTTCCAGTCTTGGGCTACGGGGTGATATGGTTACTGGTTATTACATATTTTCTTATTAATGTCTGATTAAATGTTTTACTACAGCACTGTGAAATGCTTCATTTCTTTCTCATACATTATTATTATGTACCAGGCAGCACATGTAAGGTGAGGTGATAGCCCAGTGGTTAAGGTGTTGGACTCTGGACCGGAACATCACCACTACCACCAAGCTGCCACATGTGGGCCCTTCAACAAGGCCCTTAACCCTCAATTGCTCAGTTGTAAGTCGCTCTGGATAAGGGCGTCCGCCAAATAAATGTAAATGTAAATGTAATACTTCATATTAACCTGTATAGAGTAGAGTAGGTAACTACTGTAGCTACTTCTGTGTTTAGAAATGGTTTGACTAAATCAAACCAACAAGATATTACTGTAGCTGTACGATCGACCTTTTTACCTTCTTGCAGTCCTCACACATGACTGTGCTGATCCCCATCACACCAAACTGCTGGCCACAGAGCAAGCATTGCGATAAGCCATCACCGCAAGCCATGCCCTTCATCGTGTCCAGCCGGTTGACCAAACGCCTGCAAGACAGAACAGGGATAAGCTCATTAAACACTCCTTCAACCCCTCCTTAAAGCTCGTTACCACTCCTGCTTTAATTCTGCTGATCAGAAGGAATCGAAAAGTCGCTTTTGCAAATTAAGTGTTGAGGTCAGGAGACTGGGAGGAATGCATCAGCAGATCAAACAGAGCCAGAAGGCTAAGCAGATAGATTGATACGAAGATGTAGTTTAAACGTTCACTGTTAATGGCTTGCAGAGCAGTCCGGATCTTCCTGACTCACACAGTGATTGTAATGGAGACAAAATACGGTAACATCCTGAACTCGCTGAGAGAGATTTGCTTGTGCTGACTCATCAATCACTTAAGAACAAAGATTTTAATAAATTCATATTTTTTTATACTTTCCATTTAGATCATTCTTTACATTTAGATCTATCAGAAATGTTTTTTTTTCATCTCCAATGGAATAAAAATCATTTTGCACTATCCATACAGGAAGCAGACTTAGAGAGACTCAGAGCAAAGGGCCAGGCACTTACCACTTAAAACGCTTTAACCCTCATCCATTGCTGGTGTGTTAGAGGACAAAATGTTAAAAAAAATGTAATTTCCAAAATTTCTTTTCCTGTTCTTTTTGTAAAATGAAATAATAAATACTTATATGCTATAATTTTTCCACATTTATTTTGCTTAAATCTGTTCATCAACCTTCTGATCAAAACTACCAAATATTCAAAGAAATCTGTGATTTACAATTAGTGGCATCACAGTTATGGGGGAAATACAAAAAAGGATGGAATATGTTTTTTTTTGCTCATTGTTCACAGTTTTGAATGTGTCAATATTAGTAACAAAACTGACTTTTATGCATTGTTATTTTTTTAACATCAGATTAAGCCATTTTTTTCCACATTTATTGCTTGCTTGACATCAATTATTATAACGATATATATATATAATATATCATATATATATATATATATATATATATATATATTATTTATTTATTTTATTTAATTTTTTTTTTTTTTTTTCTCTGGTTTCCTCCCGGTCCAAAAACATGCACGGTAGGTTGATTGGCGCCTTGGAAAAAATTGTCCCTGGTGTATGAAAATGTGTGAATGTGTGTTGAATGTGAGTGTGTGTGTGTGCTCCCTGCGATGGGTTGGCATTCCATCCAGGTGTGTATCCTGCCTTAATGCCCATAGACGCCTGAGATAGGCACAGACTCCCCGTGACCCGAGGGAAGATCAGATATAGCGGTAGAAGATGAATGAATGAATATATGATAATATATATATATATATATCTATATATATATATATATATATATATATATCGTATATTATATATATATATGCATGCATTGTTGAGAATTAATTACATTAATTACATTGAGAATTAATTACATTATCTGTTTTTACTTAATGGTGCCACAAGACCATGAAATAGCGTTGTGTATTGAAAGCTTAGGTTACGTTTCATTCTATGTCGTTTTCAATGGAAAATTCCTTATATCCATTATAAGGATTTTTTTAAATGGATCCTTATAGTAGGTGTGTGTTTACACACATGTGTGTCTAATGTATGTCCTTGAAAGTACTCTAACAATAGATTTGCGACTATTTTCTATACTGGATGAGGTTTAAAATAGAGGCGTTTACATCCCAGAGATATTTACTTTATCCACTCTAATCTTCTCCTGAAGAATCCTGCCTAATCCAGCCTATTCCTGTAAGAATTCTGTCCAATCCAGCTTATTCCTGTAAGAATTCTGTCCAATCCAGTCTATTCCTGTAGGAATTCTGTGCTCCAGGGACATGGAAAAATTCTACTCACCCAATCCGTTCTTGCTCCATGGCTTCAATGAGCTCGGCCCGGGCCAAGACGCTGTTGATGATTTCCTTCTCCTCATCAGTCAGCTCCTCAGTTCCAGCGAACTCCATCTGTCCAGTGTCTAGCTGTCAGTCACCTACAGCCATGAACAAAAAGCAGAATGCCCAGACATAAACACAAACTCGTATGTAATCAAATTTTTTACAACGGCAAAACCATTCGTAAGGAGACAACAGCCTTGACAAAGAAATGTTATTCATTAGCTATGGTCATATTTTACTTGCAAATGAGACAGTCAATGCCATTCACTACGTATAAGCAAATAAACCATGACATACTGTAATATTTCACATATTTATCAGGCCATATTGTCAGTTCCTATTACATTAGGAGCTAACACATATTATTACGGCTCTATTGGCTGAAACACTGGCATTTTTTAGCTTTATAATGTCAAGCACGCACATTGGACCATTAAAACAGATTATTATCTCGTAAACATGCAGAAGTTCCTGGACTTGGTTATTTATATATATATATATATATATATATATATATATATATATATATATTACAATGAATGTTTTTTCAGCATGTGGAAGTCAAACTCATTAATGTATCCCTATGAACTTGAATTATATACGGCTAGTAAAACAAATTATATGTATATGAATATCCCCCCATACACTAGGGCAGTATTGTATATAAGAATATTGGCTGAAAACAGGAGAACAAATGGACCACATAAGGGGGGGAAAACATGGTTCATGGCACCCGGTTGTGTGGAATGTTACTAGAGTTATTGATCAGAGTTTTTTTTGTTTCCATAGAAACAAACCCATTGCCGCGATCAGGTATTGCTCGCTTCAGAAACCTGATTCTCTGAATGCATCATCAAGTTTAATCTTGTCCTTAACGAGAGCGAGCGAGTATTCAATGTGATGTTCATTCTACCATTTAAAAAAAAATCGCTGTGTGTGCCATGCGGGTTTAGTTCTGTTGGGTGTTTGGGGGTCAGCAGGGTGACAGCCTCAGGTCATTTTACCAGATGGTTGGCTCATCAAGAGTCCATTAGATGGGTGGGAAGAATAATCAACAATGTTACAATGGCTTTGCTTTATGGAAGATGACAAAGTGAGAGCGAGGAGAGAGAGAGAGAGAGAGAGAGAGAGAGACCCTCTTAACCGTTTCAAAGCCTAAAGCCTTATACTCACTGTAAATATGATCCAGAGTGTAAAGGCCTGCAAAGTCATCAAGCTGGTCGAATTTAAAGGACACTCGGCCCTGAAGCACAATAAACATGCTTAGACTGATATATTTGTGATGTGCTCAGTGCTTCTCATGCTAATTTGCTGCCCCATGTGCTGTATTTTCATTCTTTTCATTAGAGGTTAGCGGTAGCGGTAGCGGCGGCGGCGCTCCCCTCCGGTGTCACAAAGGGACGCTGCAAGTGCAGTCGCAATAGGAGGTATGTTTATTAGGAGGGATGAATTGAAACAATCTCAAACATGAATGAAAGAAATATTTCCTGCAGCTCAGGTTCCCCAGAAAGATGTGTGAGCACATGGTGCAATGTATCAAATGTTCTGCCCTAGGAAAATAATAAGCACATAAACCTTCTCACTATTGGAATTAATTATTCATAATAACAAATCTGGACAGTTTATCTGCAGTGAATTCTAGATTAACACTGTTTTTGTTGTTTTTAGTTAGCCCACTTATCAGGAAGAGGAACAGCTGTGTAGCAGTTGTCGTCCCCCCACACACACACACACACACACACACACACACACACACACACACACACACACACACACACACACACACACACACACACACACTGCTGGATTTATTTCTTTCTTTTTGAGAAAAACATTTCAGCAGACAACAGATGTTTAATCTTCAGTGAAAGCTTAAGTACAAATGTTTGTGTGCATTGAAGGATGATTGTGATTGGTCATTATCTCACTGGATGCTACTAGCTACCATATGCTCCTACATCTGTAAAGAAATGTAGTGAAATATGTCCATATGATCAGAAATAAATGTATTACTGTTAGAAACGCATTGAGCGTGTAAGTGTAACGTCACATTGTATGGATGCAATCCCTATGCTAATTCTCACCTGCAGCTGTTAAGTAGGAGATTGGTGATGTAAGGTAGCAGATGTATTCTGTATTCTCATACTACTACAATAGCCATTAGCCTAATTCTAAATATTTATCAGATTATGGAGTCTTTCATAATTCAGTTTTTCAAATAAAAAAAGAAGTATTATCATCTATTGTGAAAATCTATGTTCAATATGTGACAAAATTATTTCTTGCATATTGATCATGGGTGTTATTAGTATTAACCTGCATGCCAAAGCTTTAGCTTTAATTCTGCAACAGGACTCAGGATGGTCTTGTCATCTTTGCAGTTCAGCGATCAAAATTGCTTAATCCAAATTGTTATTAGTATCTGCAGAAGGTTTAATAGCATTGTGGGTAATGTAGGAAATGTTTTACCTAGATAAAAATAGACTATGCTGTCAATGAAATGAAACATAAACCCCAGAATTTCATTGCATAAATAAATATTAAACGTTAACTGGTAAAATGTTTATTCTGATTATACAATATTCGGACAAAAAAAATCACACTGCACACAAATGTCAGATTGTAGATTCCAAACCGTCTCATTCCTTTGTTTTGTGTCCCAAACTACACAAGATGGAACAAAATATTCCAATTTTTTTCAGATACACTAAACATTCCAATTGAACCAGATCCTATTTTCATTATATTTGGAGTTTTCCTGAGACTTACACAGGTACAGTTTTTGTACACAACAACAGTTTTTCATAGGGGCTAATCTCATCCAAAAAAACCATGGGTGATGGGTTGGCATTCCAACCAGGGTGTATCCTGCCTGTAAAGCGGTAGAAGATGAATGAATGAATGAATGAATGAATGAATGAATATATATATATATATATATATATATTTTTTTTTTTTTATGAATGTTTAATTGTTAAAATGTAAGTTATATATATGTTTGTCTTTTTGAAGTGTATTTACACAGTGAATGTCTGCTAGAATTGCCAATAATAAAACATTGAAAGAATCGACGGACATTCCTCTTGTTCCATCAGAAAAAAAAGCCGTAAAGGGTCACACTGAGGTCAGAATTGATGTGGTTGGAGTCCTGGCCATGTCGATGTCCTCCTGCGTCGTTACTCTAATACACTAAACTGCCTAAGCGCCTAACATAATGCTTGCCATTTGCAAGACCTTTTATCTTATTTGGTAATTAAGGTCTATTGAACCGTGGGTGTGGCCAAGTCCACATGTGCGTCGTTATGGGAAAAGTATATTGAGTTCAGAAAGGCTGTTAAGTAAATAGTGTGCTGGATATTTTCAGCACGGCTTCTTCAACAGTGCACTTTTACAAAGAGAGTTAATTCTTTATAAACTGCTTTATTCAGGTCAAGGTTACAACGGGTCCCCGAGACCCTAATCAATATTCGGGGGGAAAAAACCTATAACGGAAATTTCTACACACTAATACAATTATAAAGTGGGGCACGGTGGTTTAGTGGTTAGCACGTTCGCCTCACACCGCCAGGGTCCGGGTTCGATTCCCGTCTCGACCATGTGTGTGTGGAGTTTGCATGTTCTCCCCGTGCCTCAGGGGGTTTTTCTCCGGGTTCTCCAGTTTCCTCCCGGTCCAAAAACATGCATGATAGGTTGATTGGCACCTTGGAAAATTGTCCCTAGTGTATGAATGTGTGTGTGTGTGTGTCCTGCGATGGGTTGGCATTCCATCCAGGGTGTATCCTGCCTTAATGCCCATAGACGCCTGAGATAGGCACAGACTCCCCGTGACCCGAGGGAAGATCGGATATAGCGGTAGAAGATGAATGAATGAATACAATTATAATCAAAAAAAAAGAGAATGGTGTGAAATGAGAAGTGAGATGACACTTTGGCCTGTGTGTGTAAGTCAGTGAATTAGTGTAATTGTATCCAAGCTATGAGGGTGAAATAAAAAATAGACCCTTTATTATATGTGTAACTTGAGAACATTTATTTTTTCACTCGTTTTCAGTCCGGAGCAACCAGGCATGATGGGATTACACAAATAATTGGATGCCAGTTCATCAAAGGGCCACCATGGATAGTGTATATTCATGCTCTCATTAAACATATTTCCAGTCTACTGGTGAGTGTGTAAGGAAATTGGAGCACTGAGTTTTATAGCGAGAGAAAGCATGGGGAAACGAGCTGAATTCTAGATTGCGCAAATAAGCAGCAAATAAATGAATTCTTGTACTATTACAATCCGCTAAAAATGCTTCCGCCTGGAGCTAGGAAAATAAAGAAGATATGTTTTGTTGCTCGAAACTCATGACACGTTTCGACCACCTCTGCAGTATATTCTCCTACACAGCTGCAGTGAGATAAAATTAACATGTCTGCGCCGTGCCTTTTGACATTACAGTATGCCCATATCATGAATGAGTCAGTGTGCTGATCTTTCTCGCTCAACCACTTTTAGTCACATTCAGCTTTTGCCCCACGGAGGCATGCTAACCGCTGATTGAAATGTCGAGGAGAGAGTGCTGACAGTGAGGGCGACCTAGCAGAAAGACGTGACTGATTGCTGTCTGGGGGTGGAGGGCAGGCAGAAGCAGGGAGGGAATATGGGAAGGAAAGGGAGGAAAGAAAGTGAAAAGCAGGGAAGCAGCGAGAGTGTAAAGAAGAGAGCAGCACAAATGAACGGAAACTGCGCCACACTCGACGTCGTTGTCACTATTCATCTCATCTGAGCTTTTTCCGAGCCTGCGAAATCGAAAGGAGCTGGGACTTGTGCCCCTCGATAATAGTTCAAAATTATATAAAAAAGAGAGGCGTTTTCTGGCTTTAGAGCAATACGGTTCCTTTTGTTTTGCATGCAAATCATTTGGATATTAGTTTTAGATCTGCACTGTTCTAAGTCATGTTACGTCTATATATGGTGTGTCTGGATGTTACATAATAACACAAATGTGCAAAGATTATGGTGCAAATATCCTGCCAAAAAATTTGCCTATAGAAATGGCAGAAGGCTGTCTTTTTTTTCTCTTCTAAGATTTCCTGAATCATACATGTGAGTGTCTGTTTCATTATAAAGCCCCGTCACACATGAAATTCAATCTGGATCTGTGCTCTTGCAATGGATCATCTGTTCTAGCCAAAGAGATTGTAATTTACAGCCAATCACGGAATGCCATTTACTACTGCGAAGGAATTTCGAGACACTCGATTGTATTGGAAATGTATTATTCACACCGTATCCAACGTCATCGCTTCTTTAGGTTCAAAGGAAGGTGATGTACTAATTATTCCGATGTAATGGGTTTGAGGACAGGCTGAAAATTACAGTAAGGCCAAGCACATCAATCCAAATTAGTCCAGGAGTATACAGCAGCACTACACTCGGGTAGATGTTGAATTTCAAGTAGGTGTTCGATTCATGAGACTCAATATGACAGATTTCCAATGAAATCTGGTCACATATAACACAGAAACCAGGGTAAATCATAATGAGCTGGAGAAGATTGTAAGGTCACTCTTGTTTTTAGCTTGGGTTTGTAATTATAATGCTGCATTTCATTAAATGATGTATAAAGTGCAAATCACAACATGACAGTAAAGCAATGACAAATACTATTTTCAGGCCCGTTCCAGTTCTTGGTGGGTTTTTTGGTGCACCACTATGGGCTTACAGCGAGTTTTTTTGCACAAGCAAAATTGCACAATTTGCACATTGCGCGGCCAAAAACCAACGATCCGAAAAACGATTGTATGGGCTAAACTGTAACTATACAGAATATACATAACCTCTGTTTCCTGTCTCTATAGTTATTGTTAGTATATAAGTATAGTTATAGTTATTATATATAGTTATAGTTTGGCAATTGCATGTGTTTGTTTCTCACTTGAGTGGCCCTAGTGCCAATCTTTCCACCCAACCACCTGTTCCATCAAGCCCTGTGTTATTTGACTTGACAGAGGACCATAATGGTGCGGAAAAAAACCCCGGGGGCATCCAGACAGTGTCTGGTCCCTTTTAATTTTAACACCTGCTCTTCTAATCCTTCTTTCCAATCCCAGACCTTCTGTTGGTATTTCTCAGTCACCAGTGCAGCCAAAAATCCAACGGAAACAAAACCTGTATTTGACTAAGTTTTAATTGTGGATTGGAAGGGAAATGAGGAAAGGAATTAAGCCCACTTAAGGATAAAAAGACATGGAGATTTTCATTTGGAACGTTATTCAATGGATACGAGGGGAAAAGTAGCAAGATGGAGACGATTCTAAATTCAATAACTGTGTTACACAAACACAATCACGCAAATCAAAGGCCCAGGAAAAAAAAAAAAAAGATCAGAAAAGAACAATAGAGTAGAACTCAAAGAATCAGATGATTAATTTGTCACTTTTGACAATACATGTGTTGAATTGTGCATTTTGGTTTCCATGGCAAATATCTGATATATGCTTGTATTTGTATGGCTTCTGTTTTAAACCTGCTTCTAACCCTGTTAGTCATTGATTTTTTTTGCACCTTTTCACATTCATTCATTCATTCATCTTCTACCGCTTTATCCGATCTTCACTCGGGTCACGGGGAGTCTGTGCCTATCTCAGGTGTCTATGGGCATTAAGGCAGAGGATACACCCTGGATGGAATGCCAACCCATCACAGGACACACACACACACACTCACATTCACATACACATTCATACACTAGGGACACCTTTTCACTGTTTATATAATTAATGTGCGAATGGCTGCATCTTGTTTATTTTTTTTACCTTTTATATGTTTAATTCTAACGATTGACTGACTGCTAAACTGCCTTATGAAATTCCCTACACTTTTGTCCAAGCCTACAGTAAGCACGTTTCCTTTTTTTTAGCAAAATATACCATTTGTCATGTTTTTATAAAAAAAAAACAGACATTGTTAAATCAGCACATTTTCAAAAAAATGATTAATGTATCCTTTCGAAATAAATGGAATCTATCCTTTTCTTGCAGGCTGCATATTTAAATCCTTTTCCTTCAAACATAGACTCCTTAGTCTCCCTAATTACATGCTAATCCATTGAATGCTAAATATAAATACAATTCGACTCCGAATAAATAATTAAACAAATATTCTACCAGATTCGTTGCCAATTGCCGCCCACTTGCTAATTTGCCCTATCGCACGACGCTGATCGTCAGCGGAGGTCGTAAGAGAACAAGTTTTCCACTGCAACACATTAACTCACCATATATTTTCAAACTGCCAGTTATGCAATGGCTGTCGCTGATTAGCTTTTTCTGATTATTAACATCTTCATGCAAATATATATATGTATATATATATATATACATATGTGTAATATATATATATATATATTATATATATATATATATATATATATTATATATATATATATATATATATATATATATATATATATATATATATATATATATGCTAGCTATATATATATTCTATATACAGTGGCAAGAAAAAGTATGTGAACCTTTTGGAATTTCATGGTTTTCTGAATAAATTTGTCATAAAATGTTTATCTGATCTTCATCTAATTCATTGGTATTGACAAACACAATGTGTCTAAAAATAATAACACCAAAAAAAATCCAATCTTTCTTGTCTTTATTGAACACAATCATTCAACATTCAAAATGGCAGTGGAAAAAGTAAGTGAAACCTTAGAATGAATAACTGGTTGACCCCCCCTGGCAGCAATAACCTCAACCAGGCGCTTCCTGTAGCTGTGGATCAGACCTGCACATCGCTGAGGAGGAATTTTAGCCCATTCTTCCTGGCAGAACTGCTTTAGCTCTGTCATATTCTTTGGACGTCTCATGTGTATGGCCCTCTTCAAGTCAATCCATAGCATCTCTATTGGGTTGAGGTCTGGGCTCTGACTTGGCCACTCCAAAAGGCGGATTTTGTTTTTCTGAAGCCATTCTGTTGTGGACTTGCTCCGGTGTTTTGGGTCGTTGTCCTGTTGCATCACCCACTTTCTACACAGTTTCAGCTGATGTACAGACATTCTCACATTATCCTGAAGAATTGTCTGATATACTTGGGAATTCATCTTCCCCTCAATGATTGCAAGCTGGCCAGGCCCTGATGCAGCAAAGCAGGCCCAAATCATGATGCTTCCTCCACCATACTTTACAGTTGGGATGATGTTTTCATGACGATATGCCGTGCCCTTTTTTTCTACGCCAGATGTAGTGCTGTGTGTTTTTTCCAAATAGTTCAATCTTAGTTTCATCAGTCCACAAAACATTTTGCCAATACCGCTGTGGAGTGTCAATGTGCTCTTTTGCAAACTTAAGGCGTGCAGCAATGTTCTTTTTAGTAAGCAGCGGCTTCCTTCGCGGTGTCCTGCCGTGGATACCCTGCTTGTTCAGTGTTTTACGTATTGTAGACTCATGAACAGATATGTTAGCAAGTTCCAATGATGCCTTCAAATCTTTGGCTGTCATTCGGGGTTGTTTCTTTACCTCATTGATGAGTGTTCGTTGTGCTCTTGGTGTCATTTTGACGGGGCGCCCACTTCTAGGTAGAGTAGCAACAGTCCCAAATTGTCTCCATTTGTAGATTGTTTGCCGAACTGTAGACTGGTGAATTTCTAAAGTCTTTGAAATAACTTTGTAACCCTTGCCAGCTTCATGTAAATCAACAATTCTTGATCGTAGGTCCTCTGAAAGCTCTTTTTGGCGAGGCATGGCTCACATAATCAGCAAACTCCAAAGGTTTGAGGGGTTTTATCAGTCAAAGTAGCTGTAGTCCACACCTCCAAACTTATTATCTTAACAATATATAATCTTATCCAGGTGTGCTAAAACCAATTAGCTCCAATAAGCTTTTTTGAGGTCATTAACTCAAGGTTTCACTTACTTTTTCCACTGCCATTTTGAATGTTGAATGATTGTGTTCAATAAAGACAAGAAAGATTGGATTTTTTTGTGTTATTATTTTTAGACACATT
This sequence comes from Kryptopterus vitreolus, assembly GCA_030449085.1. NCBI lineage: Eukaryota > Metazoa > Chordata > Actinopteri > Siluriformes > Siluridae > Kryptopterus > Kryptopterus vitreolus. The sequence goes on from JACRUU010000028.1 coordinate 15,636,558, forward strand.
GTGTTTGTCAATACCAATGAATTAGATGAAGATCAGATAACATTTTATGACAAATTTATTCAGAAAACCATGAAATTCCAAAAGGTCCGCATACTTTTTCTTGCCACTGTATATATATATATATCTAGCTATATATATTATATATATATTCAAGCACAAATAGTCCGAGATAAGCAAGTGAGGTAATGCTAGGATTTTTCTCTTTTTTTTAACAGAATGTACAGCAAGAATCATCAATCTGTCACTACAAACATCTTGAGAACAGAGTATTGGAGAAAAATCTGTTCATTTTTGTCAACAAAGAATAATGACTCAGTTTGGCAGCAAAATGTCTTGGAAAGTTTCCACTGGAGGGATTTTGTCCATTCGGTTTCCGTTCAGCCACAAAAGCATTAGTGAGCTTCGGGCGCTAATGTTGGGCTTTTCAATTTGGCTTGCAAATCACCCATCAAGCTCATCTGAAAGTTTGTTGATGGGGTTGAGGTCATGGCTTGGTGTAGGCAAAACACATTCTTCCAATCCCCTTTCCATGCATGATTTCTGATAGGGCTTTGCTTTTGTTCTGAAAAAAAAAAGGAAATGCCACAAAGCGGGAAGTTGAGTATTGTCTAGACGGCATGCTCGAGGGCCTAGTCACAACCATGAAAAATTGCCCAGGACCATTACTCTTCTGCCACCACACTATACACTAGGCATTATGCATTGAAACAGGTAATGTTCTCCACACATCTACTGCCAGGCACTGAGGTGTGACTCAGAGCTCCAGAAAAAGTCCAGTGATGAGAATTTTACATCACTCGTGCAATGCAACTCTGCCATTGCTTCCACAGGCTCATATACAGTTACTTTCGTATCGTATCAGTGTTTGTTAGTTCAATCTTCTGATAATGTTTGTCTTGTTGTAGCACTGTATCACTGTATGTGCTTAGTCTTTGTATTTATGGTTGTTCTTACTTCTTTTTTTTTTTTATCTAGCATTTTCAGTTCGCATTAACTTCGCTTAAGCAGGGACGGTGTACGGCAGGAATTTGATAACATGCCAGTCATTGATGGTTTTCCGTTGACAGCCTGTGAGTGCTGCAGTTCTTTTAATACCTCCGCCTCTGTGGAATGGCAAAGGGGTAAACAGTCAGCAGGGAAGGAAAGCAAATTCAGCAGGACAGGAAGAGAGGAACTCTCTATAAGCAATAAATGAGACAGTATCTGTGGAAAAAAAGCTGCATGGCCTTTGGGCAGATAAATCATGAGGATAAAGACTGAAGAGCCAAGGTGGAGATGGTGGGGAATTGAAAGGAGACTCCTTATACTATAATCCAGGTGTGCTGTGAAAGAAAACAGCTGCGTGATTGAGAAAAAAAAAGAACCTATGCACATTCACAATAGACATGTTTATGCTTTCCTCTGCTGTGCAGATCCAGGAGTCAGTAATGGAACTTTTAGAAACGTAATAACGCATGTTTACATGACCGGCATTTACGCGTCTACTCGTATTATTGGTGTGCATGTAAACTGGAGTGTTCCTCAGAAACACCGGTAATGATGTCACCTGGCATAATCTCCAAACATCTCCACTTCTCCCGGAGACAAAGATGAAATGATTGATTGAATAGCAGCAAGAATTAGGAGGAAAAAAAGGGAAAGCTTGAAAAAATCAAGCACACACCCTGCCGGCGTGATGGAGGGAAATGGTATGATCAGTGTTGATATAGCAACCGATAATAAGTCAAGACAGGAAAGCAGGCAGAAGAGAGGTGTAGTGTAGAGGTGTAGAATAATATAATGCCTTCATTTCCAACTGTAGCATCGGCTCCGTTACCTGACTCGCAACTTTTATTCTGTGTTTTGTTCACACTCGAGACACTGCGGTATCGATGTCTGACCACGGATCCTCAGCTGTTTCAGGTCGACTCGTATTACTGTCTGGCATTATTGAGGACAGCGGTGTCAAGATGTGTGTAGAAAGAAAAACACCTGGGGCATCCAGACAGTGTCTGATCTCCTGCAACTCCAACACCTGCTCCTCTTTTATTTTGTGAAACCGCCAAAGCAACAGAAATCCATATCACTATATAGGGAAACGAGTAATAAAGTGCTATTTACGTTTTTTATTTTGTTTTTTTTTTGGGGGGGGGGGTAAGGAATTATGAAAAAGATATCTGAAGTATACGAGGGAAGAAGAAAACCATGTGCAAAGCCCGTGGCATCATCACTCTTTATTTGGGTCACAACAAGCAGGGTGCGGAGATTAGAAAGGATAGGAATCGCAAGGAATGTGGGTATGAATGAAAAAAAGGTTTGGAGAATGAAAAAGAATATGAGAGATGAGCAATAAGGACACTGGAAAACTCCAATCAGACATTGCTGGGTTTGATTGTGTTTAATGAACTGTGATAGCCGTGTCAGGCTGAAATAGAGCTTATAGGAATGAGCAAAGGCTGAGCCAATCAATAAAAGGACATAATATAAAAATATATATTGGACATAATATATATATTAAAAAAAAAAGATATCTTCTACACCTCCCAATTACTAAATACCTCATTTTGATCCAGTCAGACAATTTTAAGATGAAATGCTATATGCAAAATAAACAACCATAGAGCATTTTGAACACACCTTGTATGGAGGAGGTACCACACGTTCCAGCAAAAAACAGGAAAATTAAGCTACAATCTTCACTGAACATTGACATCTTTAACTGTTCTGTACAGGCGAGCCCATCGCAGCCTCAGATTCCTCTTCCTGACTGACCAGGTCGTTTTCTGTTGTTGTCTGATGTATTGTGAGAGCTTTTCTGCTTACCGTGTTTGTAAACAGTTACCATCGACTTATCTTTTCCAATTACTTTTTCTGCTGCTTACTGGATGTTTTTTCCCCCCCCTGTTAACTCGAGAGACTGAACATCCCACGAGATCAGCCACTTCAAACAAGCCCATCTGGCACAAACAACCATGTCGCTGTCACCGGAATCACATTCTTTTTCCTTCATCCTGACGTTACGTGAAGCTTTTGTGAAGACCTGCACTTAGGTGTTTCTAAAAGTGGCTGGTGAATGAATATCCGCATGGGAGGACGTTTCAGAACTCAGAACTAGCAATATCTAAGCTACCCCCTCCATTTGTAGACAAATGTTTGTGGATATGTGACCCGATCTTCTCTCGGGTCGCAGGGAAGTTGTGCCTATCTCAGGTGTCTTCTGGCATCAAGGCAGGATACACCCTTGTATGGAATGCCAACCCATCGCAGGGCAGGAATCGAACCGAACGTGTTAATCACTAAGCCACCGTGCCCCCACCATACAATTTGTCTGTGCTTTTTAAACATCCCATTCCACATTTAATTCCTATTTTCTGTTCTAAGAAGTTGTTTTTTCTGGGGTTCAGTCAGTTTTCCAAAGGTGTTCAATCAGGCTGAGGTCAAAGCAGACCACTCCCTCTCCACACCATGTAAACTACATCATCATATTCGGGTGCCTTATTATTGCAAATGGGTGTAGGTCCGTGGTTTAAGGGGCCGGTATCGCCAAGATGCCACCCTTGGGTCCTCGTGCAAGGCCCTTAACCTTGTGTGTTTCAGGGGTATATCATGGCTGACCCTACGCTCTGACCCCAGCTTCCAAAAACCAAGCTGCAAAGAAACTATTTCATTGTGTTGTAATGTATATGTGACAAATAAAGGCTCTTCTCTATTGTTCACATAAAAGTGTCGGATTAAATGTTTCACGTCCAATTAATTATATGTACAAAGCAGCATTATAGCTTTATAAAGAAAACATAAAGCTCAAAGAGATTCTTTTATGTCTTTCTGGGGAATCTTGTTATGTTTGTAGACTACTAATGTATTGTTTTTTACTATTATAGAAGGTTCCCAGAACCTAAAAAACTTTTTTTTAAACGATACGCATGTTAATTTTGTACAGTTGGGCTATAATATCTTTACTGACCAGATAATGAGGTTATTAGAGACTCCTTTGTTGTGATGAATCTTAGAGAAATAATTGGTGTGTGGTGGGACTACACCCCAGGATGCCAGTCCATCACAGCATACCCTGTACACACTCTTTCACATCCCAAAGGATTTTTTGTTTGTTTTTTTGCCAGAGAACACAGGACTATTTTTTTTTTTGCATATATTTTATGCTCGGAGATGTGCATGGTCTAATGTATAAAGTAGGGTAACCACCACAGTGCTCACCATTAGCTCAGGGGACTTTGTTATAGATGGAATAAAATCCTTCTTGTTTATGAGGTTGCCAAGTACAAGCGATGCATGGTCTGCTACAGTACGTTGCTGGGAGAAAAACCCTTGTCACTTAGCATCCGCTGCTCGTTGTGCTACAGACGAACTGTCAGTAGCCCAGGGAAGGGAATGGCAAATTGACATGAGGCAGTGTGTGTGTGTGTGTGTGGGGGGGGGGCAACCAGCACTTTCACTGACTGTGTAGGATGACTCTGGGCTGAAATTTTCAGTGTGTACGCAAGACTGTTTACACGCTGCATGTCCACTACGAAGCTCTGGAGGAATGATTCAAAGTATTTAACAGTCTGTGAATAATGAATGATGAATAACGAATGAATGAAAAGTGATGAATGCTTAATACTGTATATATTATAATGCTACCACATGCATCAGTATTAAAACCTAACAGATCGACCTCCCACCTAGTTTCAGTCGAAGGAAGAAGCTTACCATCTTATTACGAACCTCAGCCGGTTCATCCCTTCATTGCCATTCGGGAAGACTTTTCCTGTCATGAGATTACAGTGTGCTTTCTACCTAATGCTATTTAACAAAAAGTGGTGCCTGGTGTATAATGAAACACTGTGAGGAATTCTCTTGACCCTCTATCACAGCACACACCTCTGGCTGTAGCGTGTTTATTAACGCCATAGCTGCCGTTGCCTCTGTGGCAGGCTTTCCCAAGGGGGAATTTTGGTGGAGGCGTCGCTCCAGAGCCAACAACACATTTGTCACGAAAAAAAAAAAACAAAACAACAGTCTTGTCTGTTAATTTCATTCTGTCGTATCGATCTATTAGTGCTCCCTGTGTGTCAGGAAAAGCCCTACTACAAGACATCAACACGATGCTTGTGATGTGACACAAGATGCCGTTTGAGCAGCTGTTCGGTCTCAGGTCCCTATTAGTAGACGAGTGCCTTGTTTCCTCTATGCTACATTTACTACCACGGCTCCCATTGCTCTGACTGTAGTGCTGTCAAGACATAACATTTAAAAAAAAATATTCCTGACATCATGACCGGAAGTCGTTCAACATGGCTATAATCCTTGCATCGTTAATGATGTCCACTTGAGTCTAGTGGTTCACACATCTAACAAAAATATTGGGACATCTAATCTTTCCAGATAAATATTGCTCTTCTGTTACTACAGTTTAAATTGTTAGATGTCGTCTTTGTATATGACATCATTACATTTCTCCATCACTTTCTAATCTGTGCCCAAATCCAGCTCCATGAATATATTGTTTACATAAGATAAAGTGGAAGCTCTTGAGTGGGCTGCTTTAGTGATCGGATCTCAACCCGACTGCACATCTTTGGGGTGGATTGTAATGCTGATGTACCTCAGGTCTCTTTACTCTACTTAAGAGCCTGACTTTACTAACACCCTTGACCACAAAGCACTACAGCCACACATCTAGAGGAACATCTCTGAAGAAGAGTGGAGATCACTTTAACAGCAAATAAGGACCACAGTGCATTGGAAAAGTGTTCATAGTCCTGGTTTCCATATTTCCACATTTTGTCACGTTATAACTGCAAACTTAAATGTGTTTTATGGAATTTCATATGACAGACGAAACACCAAGAGAGAAAAGGAAATGAAAGGAAAATGATACATGATGTTTACGAATACAAATCGGGAAAGTGTGCATAAGTATTCATACCCCCTTTACTCTGATACCACTTAAATAAAAACCAGCGCAATCAACTGCCTTCAGAAATCACCTAATTAGTAATTAGAGTCTACCTGTGTGTACTTAAATCCCAGTATAATTACGGCTGTTGTGCGAAGGTCTCAGAGGTTTGTTAGAGATAATTAGTGAGAAAAAATGCATCATGAAGATGAAATAACACATCAGACAGGTCAGGGGTTGCATTGTGGAGAAGTTTTAAGCAGGGTTCTGTTATAAAAAACATATCCCAAGCGTTGAACATCTCATAGAGCACTGTTCAATCCAAAAATGGAAAGTGTATGACACAATTGTTAACCCAGACAATTATTATCCAAAAAGCAGCTAGAAGGTTCATGATAACGCTGTAGGAGCTGCAGAGATCCCCATCTCAGGGTGGAGATTCTGCCCACATGATAACTGTTAGTCGTGAACTCTACCAATTATGGAAGATTGGCAAGAGGAAAGACATTGTTCACAAAAAAAAAGAAGTTTGCAGTTTGCCACAAGTCATGTAGGGGACACAGCAAACATGTGGTGCTGTGGCCTACATGCAAAATGCTATGTGTGGTGGAAACCTAACACTGCAGCCTGAACACACCATCACCACCGTGAAACATAGTGGAGACGGCACCATGCTGTGGGGATGCTTTTCTTCAGCAGGGACAGGGAAGCTAATCAGTGTAGATGGGAAGATGGATGGAGCTAAATACAGGGCAATCCTGGAAGAAAACTTATTAGATGCTGCAAAAGGGGCGGAGGTTCACCTACCCGCAGAACAACAACCCTAAACAAACAACCAGAGCTACAATGAAATGGCTGAGATAAGAATGCTCATATGTTAGAATGGTCCAGTTGAATGAGTTAAATCCTGTTGAGAATTTGTTGAAAAGAATTGACATGGAAATTGCTGTTCACAGACGTTCTCCATCCAATCCGATTCAGCTGGAGCTGTTTTGCAAAGAAGAATGGGTAAAAATTACAGTCTCATAATGTTAGACCCAAAAAGACCTGCAGCTGTAAATGCAGTGAAATGTGGTTCAACTAAGTATTTACTCAGGGGGGCTGAATACATATGCACGCCTACACTTTTCAGATTTCTATTTATAAACAATCTTCAAGTATGATTTTTCTTGCATATCGATTATGTGATACTCTGTGTTGGTTTATCACATAAAATCCCAATAAAATACATTTCAGTTATAACGTGACATCATTTTGGAAATGTTCAAGGGGTTATGAATACTTTTGCAATGCACTGTAAATGGAACAGGGTGTTCAGAGGAATCTATGAAACCTATGGTCAGGTGTCCACAAACTTTCGACAACATAGAGGATTACCTGACCTATTTATTGTTAAGACAGTTACGCCCCAAATAGTTTATTTTTATATTTCACTTTATGGCAACTCTCAGCGCATTAGCTCAGTCCAGCATTGCACATCGCTTCCATCATCAATATGCATGAAGCCTAATGTACCTTTTCAATCAGAAGCCACACTTACAACATAATAAAAAAATACAACAAATAAAATTGTATTTAACTTCACCTTCCACAAAGGCAAAATACAAATATATAAATGGCATATATATATATATATATATATATATATATATATATATGTATATATATATATATATATATTTTTTTTTTTTTTTTCAAATTACAAAATGTACCAAATAGTCTTTGACGACCAAAGAACCACAAATCTAAATAGGACTCAACATATTTCAGTCTAATCCATAATTAAATTGGCTTGAAGTTTTATATGTAAGATCTTTTGTTTTTTTTTAATGCTAACAGGCTCTCCACTGGTCTAAAAGCTCACAGCCTCTTGAAGAGTCATCTCTCCTTATTTAATACACCGATCATGAGTCTCCTGAAGGTGTGTGCAAATCCCACTACTGCTGCTCCAAATTACTATTGTCGAGATGCTCTGCACGGCACAAAAAGTCCTCCGTGGTCACACTCCGAGAATGAACAATGAGACCCAAAGGTGTGTTTCAACAATCCATTATAAATAACATTATATCATATATAATAATAATAATAATAATAACAATAACAATAACAATAATAATAATAATGTGCAGCTCTTTATTTATATTTAAATATTCATGTGAAACAAATCGTGAATATATTCTTTAGATACTTCTATATAATTATTATAAATGAAACAGTTGCCAGTCACTATCACAAAGGAACTTGCCGAACAGCGATTACAGGCTTATTCAGAGACTTTTCTGATTCATTCCTAATCGTTTGCGTGCCTCGGCACTGCTGGGAAAAAGTAGCAATATTAATTGCTCCATCATTTCCGACTCTTTATTCATGTTACGTCAGCAACTAAATCAGCAACTTGCATCCTCAAAATTCATAAACTGATACTTTGCCTGTTCCTGATCAGAAACTCCAAAACATCCACTAATGGAAAAAAGAACTTGGTGGACATTGTGAGGGAAACTTACCTTGTGACTGATGATTTGCCCTGCGTTCCGACAAAGGAAAGGATGTGGAGAGCTCACACCGCCTGTTTCAGCTGGAGCTAAACGCCTATCTGTGTCTCCTGCGCACACTGTCTCCTCAATGTAATGCTGCTCACAGAGAGAGAGAGAGAGAGAGAGAGGGAGAGGGAGAGGGAGAGAGAGAGAAAGCGGGAGAGAAAGAGAGAGAGAAACCTCCACCCCCTCCTCAGCCGACTGCATTAAATCACAGAATTGCTAAGCAAAAAAATCTCTTACCTACCGTGCACAAAAGCATATGTGATTTACAATGAAATATAGTGCTCTTAATTGCTACTACAAGATCATTCCCAAGATAATTGCCACACAACCCCCCCCCCCCCCACACACACACACACACACACACACACGCCCCCCCACACACCACCACCACATTGCTATGCCATTATGACTAATCGCAAAAGAAATCTCTGACAATCTGATATGGCTCTATTAAAACACAAATACACATGTGTAGTGTTCACATTGCACTGCTGCCATCACAGTCTCAGTCATAAGTCCGGCTTCTATTTAAGACAGGAAACAAACAAGCACTTGACAGCGGTTCAGGTCTTTGCTCGAGGACCCAAGCGTGGCAACTTGACAATGCTAGGATTTAACCTCGCGGACCTTTTAATCAGTCAAGTAAAGCTTTAAGCACTCAGCCAGCACTCTTTTATAAAAACACATCTCTGTTTTTTTCCCCAACAAATGCCTTTTAATTTTGCTACAAAATAAGTAACTTCTAAAATCTCTATTTATTTGTAATTATTATCCATACCTATATACTGTGGAATGGGATCGCGGTGACTTAGCGGTTAGCACGTTCACCTCACACCTCCAGGGTCAGGGGTTTGATACTCACCTCCGCCATGTGTGTGTGTGTGTGTGTGTTTGGGTTGCATGTTCTCCCATTGCCTCAGGGAGGTTTTTCTTCCAAAAACATGCACAGTAGGTTGATTGGCACCTTGGAAAATTGTCCCTAGTGTGTGTGTGTGTGTGTGTGTGTGTGTGTGTGTGTGTGTGTGTGTGTGTGTGTGTGTGTGTGTGTGTGTGTGTGTGTGTGTGCTCTGCAACGGGTTGGCATTCCATACAGGGTGTGTCCTTCCTTGATGCCCAAAGATGCCTAAGATAGGCACAGCGGTAGAAGATCCGGTAGAATGAATGTACTTCGACGATGCTCCTATAACTGAGAGACAGCAATTGACCTGCATCCATTCCTGCCCTTAGTACCATTGAATTCCTTCGGGATTATTTGGAATGACACTACAGTGCCAACAAATCCCCACAGCCACAGTGGAAAATTAAGTGGAAAATCTTCCCAGAAAATGGAGGATATTATAGAGCTAAATCTGTAGCGTGTTGTTCAAAGAGCCCATGTGAGTGTGATCGGGAAACATTTATCCACAGCAAACTGTGTTTTACAGCAAAACAAAAAACAAACCTCACGTTCAATTAATTGTAATAAGCCATTCAATCATGTCCTCCATAATATAGAAAGTTTTCTTTTTATATCCAGCGCAAGCATTCAGATCCCCAGTGAAGTGACTTTAAAATAACTTTATTAATCAAAAAAAACTTTTTTTCCCAGAGTCAGTGCTTAACAATATCAGACGAGCATAAAGGAGAGACAAAGCTAGAGGAGGATATAAATACAAATAAGATAAAGTGTTTACGGATACAGTTACCAGCAGAAACCATCATTCAGCGGGGGAAGAAACAGAGACACATTAGAACAGACTGGAAAGCAGAGAAAAAGTAAAAAGCGGAAGAAAATCATTACGCGCAAGTGAAATAAACTTTGATTTATATTCAGAGGGATCATTCTTCTGTAGATCGTCTAGGACTGCATTTATCGCTTGAATGACCAGTATTCATTGTTTCAAAGAAAAAAGCAAAAGTTTTCCTTCTTGTTTGGAGGTAAAAAGTAATATATACTTTCTGGAATATGTATATATTAGACTACTATAGAAACGGTGGCTTAGTGGTTAGCACGTTCCCCTCACACCTCTAGGGTTGGGGGTTCAATCCCCGCCTCCGCAATGTGTGTGTGGAGTTCTCCCCGTGCCTCAGGTTCTCCAGGTTCCCCAGGTACCTTGGAAAAATTGTCCCTAGTTTGTGAATGTGTGTGTGAAAGTGTGTGTGTGTGTGTGTGTGTGTGTATGTGTGTGCGTCCTGCAATGGGTTGGCATTAGATATAGGGTGTGTCCTGCCTCGATACTCCAAGACGCCCGGTTTCCCGTGACCCGACGGAAGATTGGATAAAGCTATAGAACTGGCCTGGCCAACCCGTGGCTCCCGAGCCTCATGCGGCTCTTTATGGAGCTTTCACATAACATGCGTCAATGGGAATGGGATGATGTTCATGTGTACCCATGTGTATGATGTGGCTCTTTGCAGTAACACAGAAAAAAAAGTGTCTCTTAGCCTCCTACTAGTTGGCCACCCCTGTATATAGAAGATAAATGATAATTATTTAGAGATTTAAAAAAGGAAAAAAAAAACTGGGGGAAAGAAAACATTTTCAAAACACGGAAAGAAAGAAATCGTGTAGCTTAATACAAAAGTCAAAGGATGTTTTAGAGAACTTGCCAAAACTTCATTTTAGAAACTGACCATGTACATTATCCTATCTTACAGCGTGTTCACCTGTATCAACCTGACATATCAACCTGGTCCTGTGGATTCACTGCCACTGAAGTTTTCCCTGCATCTTCACCTGGCTATGAAGATGTCAGCAGAATTCCAGATCATTATCCCAGCAGATTCGATCCCGGAGCTTGCTAATGAGCTCATGTGCTGGGTCAGGTGTATTTTGCAGGGAATTACAAGACGAGCCTATAAATACTCTGGAAATTTTTTCCCCCACACACTAAACTGGTTTTTATAAGTCCCGGTTAAAGCATCACGGTTTTATTGCCACCTTGTGGCAATTGTTCATTAGGAAACCAACGTATAATTAAGTCCAAAAAAAAGAAAACAAACTCTGTATATTCAGTAAGTCCGTATTTGGCGCTTATGATGTTAGATTAAGCAAAATTTGTTTATGGTTGTATTCTCAGACGGGAGGGGGGGGGGGGGTGCACTGTGGCTTAGTGGTTAGCATGTTCTCCTCACACCTCCAGGGTTGGGGGTTCGATTCCTGCCTCCTCTATGTGTGTGTGCTCTCCATGCCACAGGGGGTTGTTTATGTGATGGTTTCCACCCCCGGTCCAAAAACATGCACAGTAGCTTGAGTGGGACCTTGAAAAAATTGTCCCTAGTGTGTGAATGTGGCAGTTCCTAAAGTATGAATGTGTGTGTGTGTGTGTGTGTGTGTGTGTGTGTGTGTGTGTGTGTGTGTGTGTGTGTGTGTGTGTGTGTGTGCTCTCTGTGATGGGTTGTCATTCCATATAGGGTGTGTTCTGCCTTAATGCCCGAAGACTCCTGAGTTCCCCCGTGACCCGAGAACCCACCTGAGAAGTCAGATAAAGTGGTAGAAGATGAATTAATGAATGAATGTATTCTCAGAACAAACAAGACGTTATATAATATAAACAAAAAATTGTGTTAAAACTTCGAGCTTTGTGTACGAGTTCAGGGGCAGCATTTGGGTTACATCAACAGAAATGTTCAGGTGTGTGACTGGAATGAAAAAAGAGCACTACATAACCCGAGGCATCACCCAAATGCACACTGTCACCGACACCCTGCGGCTAATTTTAATTTATTTTAGAGCACGGATCTTCAATCTCTCTGCTGGGGCCTCTGCATTGCAGAGTAGTTGTAGGATTTTTTTTTTTTTTTTTTTTACATCTAAATCTGCTGATACGACCTGCTAAAACCTGGATTTGATACATGTGTTTACATGTTTTAATTATAGTTTGACTTTTGCTTGATAAAATACTAATTCTTTCGTATTTTCGGGATTTGGTCCTGGTGCAGGTAAAGGAATACAAACAAACAAACAAAAAACAAACAAATAATACCATGTCGTTTGAAGAAGGACCTACGTCCATCTTCCTTGACTTTTTTGTGTACTTTGTAAAACCAATTTTGTCCAGAACAGAAACCGGGTTGAACACAAACCGGCATGGGGTAATAAACAGAAGCGTCAGACCTGCTCATTAATTAGATCCGAGCGTCAAACACCTCAGGGACGCTGTAGCCCATTAGCTGGGTGGTCCTGGTGGTGGCATGGAGGATACCCAGCAGGGTGATATTAGCCAGACAGTGGAGCTTGCGAATACAGGCTTGTATAAAGGGCAAGGGAGAATAATAACAGTATGGTTAACTTGAGTACTCAATTCACGCCCCTTTTTGTTTATTACTGTAGCACTGTTATCAGCAGACACTGATACAAAGCGGCTTTAAAGTTGTCTGGATTAAAATTTTGATTTGGATGTAGCAATCATGTATATCATATGATGTATATCATGTGTTTAAAAGGATGCTCAGTGGAAGCATGATGTGATGATATATATATATATATATATATATATATATATATATATATATATATATATATATATATATATATATATATACATTATATATCACAAACACACACATATATATATATATATATATTCATTCATTCATTTCATTCATCTTCTACCGCTATATCCGATCTTCCCTCGGGTCACGGGGAGTCTGTGCCTATCTCAGGCGTCTATGGGCATTAAGGCAGGATACACCCTGCAGGATACACCTACATGAAGCTGGCGAGGGTTACAAAGTTATTTCAAAGACTTTAGAAATTCACCAGTCTACAGTTCGGCAAACAATCTACAAATGGAGACAATTTGGGACTGTTGCTACTCTACCTAGAAGTGGGCGCCCCGTCAAAATGACACCAAGAGCACAACGAACACTCATCAATGAGGTAAAGAAACAACCCCGAATGACAGCCAAAGATTTGAAGGCATCATTGGAACTTGCTAACATATCTGTTCATGAGTCTACAATACGTAAAACACTGAACAAGCAGGGTATCCACGGCAGGACACCGCGAAGGAAGCCGCTGCTTACTAAAAAGAACATTGCTGCACGCCTTAAGTTTGCAAAAGAGCACATTGACACTCCACAGCGGTATTGGCAAAATGTTTTGTGGACTGATGAAACTAAGATTGAACTATTTGGAAAAAACACACAGCACTACATCTGGCGTAGAAAGGGCACGGCATATCGTCATGAAAACATCATCCCAACTGTAAAGTATGGTGGAGGAAGCATCATGATTTGGGCCTGCTTTGCTGCATCAGGGCCTGGCCAGCTTGCAATCATTGAGGGGAAGATGAATTCCCAAGTATATCAGACAATTCTTCAGGATAATGTGAGAATGTCTGTACATCAGCTGAAACTGTGTAGAAAGTGGGTGATGCAACAGGACAACGACCCAAAACACCGGAGCAAGTCCACAACAGAATGGCTTCAGAAAAACAAAATCCGCCTTTTGGAGTGGCCAAGTCAGAGCCCAGACCTCAACCCAATAGAGATGCTATGGATTGACTTGAAGAGGGCCATACACATGAGACGTCCAAAGAATATGACAGAGCTAAAGCAGTTCTGCCAGGAAGAATGGGCTAAAATTCCTCCTCAGCGATGTGCAGGTCTGATCCACAGCTACAGGAAGCGCCTGGTTGAGGTTATTGCTGCCAGGGGGGGTCAACCAGTTATTCATTCTAAGGTTTCACTTACTTTTTCCACTGCCATTTTGAATGTTGAATGATTGTGTTCAATAAAGACAAGAAAGATTGGATTTTTTTTGTGTTATTATTTTTAGACACATTGTGTTTGTCAATACCAATGAATTAGATGAAGATCAGATAACATTTTATGACAAATTTATTCAGAAAACCATGAAATTCCAAAAGGTTCACATACTTTTTCTTGCCACTGTATATATATATATATATAGCTATATATAGCTATATATCTCTCTCTCTCTCTCTCTCTCTCTCTCTTTCTATATATATATATATATATATATATATATATATATATATATATATATATATATATATAGATATATAATATATATGTGGCTAGGTTGACTTAGTTTAGTCGTTTTGCAGCTCTATGTTGTGTGACTGTGTTGTTTTATGTAGCACCAATGTTCTGGAGAAACATCGTCTCATTTGTACTGCATCAGAAATATATATATATTATATTTATATATAAATATATAAAGTTGAAATGACAATAAAAGTCTCTTGACTTGACTTCAACAAAGGATGTTGTGTCAAAGCAGCTTTACACATATAAAGCAGTAAGAACGAAAGAGAATGTTTTTTATAAGTTTGTCTCTAATGAGTAAGCTGATGGTGAATGTTTAGTGAAAATATTTATTGATTCAATGTTTAGATATTAAGATTTTTTTGTGACAAACAGAATAGTGAGAATGGCATCTAAGGTGGTGGCAACCTTTTTTTTCCCCATCCACCAGAGAGCTCTTATCTTCCCTCGGGAGAAAGAAGTATTGAACTGAGCTCTGGAAGACACACAGATAACAGCCATTCATGTTAGCAGGAACTGTCAAACCAACTTTATCAGTACTCTGACTTTCATTCTGAGCACTAAGATTTGTGGAAGAAACGCAGCACTAGAAATGGACTGTGGACTAATGCAGTGATTATAATAAGATTGTTTTCAAGGGGGCAGGAGATTAAAGTGCCACTTTCTATTATTAGGAGCTTTGTGTTTATGTGAGGATTAGCCGTTTTTTTGGTGTTGTGAAGACGGCAGCACCGTGACGCTCACTGGTCCTCCTGGAAGGCGTCTATTCGTCAGCCACAATAATTGAATGTGATACCTCTGACATTTGGAAAGATCAGGGACATCTATCTCTAGAGCCTAACACTGGAGCCTGTTAGCAAAATGCACATTTCTATACGACAAGGTTTTTCCGAAATATTACCGTTTACAGCTTATATTAACGTAAACGTTTATATTAACGTTTAAATATTTCCATTCAAGAACGTGAACATAGATTCATTCTAGAGCTGGGATTCATTCTAATCGTCATTATCGATTAATTCCAGTTTATGGTTTACGCCAGGGGTGTCAAACAGAGTTCCAGAAAGGCAACGGACCTGCAGTTTAGCTTCAACCATAATTAAAAAACACCTGATCCAACTAATCAAGTCATTAAGGCTTATTTGGTATGTATGTTGGAGCAGGGTTGGGAAAAAAAACACTGTGGGGATGGGCAGATTAACACCCCTGGTTTACGCCGATATTGAAAATACGAATTTACGATTTCACCTTGGTTTGGCACAGCAAGCTTCCGTAGTTCTCCGCCTCCCACCCCGTACTTGGGAAATATCAAATACAACATGGCGGCGCTCTGGCAAATCCAAAGAGCTCGTTTCCAAGATGGGCGCGGTTTCGTCAGTTGTAACTAAAGATACTAAGTAAAGGTACAACCAATTTATTCCAGCACCTCAAACAATGTGTGGCGACGCGAGCTAAACGTGACCCCCACTAAAAATAGCGGACACATTTTCCCCTCTGTATCCGACTTCTGAATTTTGTATACGAATTTTGTCTAAAAAAAACAGAGATCCACAACGGAGACACATCGCCCGGCTGTAATTCATTCCCACGTATAGGGTTATATCATAGAACATGTTTAATGCTAGTACAATGTCTATGTTTTTCAGTTAGAGGAAGATCACTGATGTTGCTGATGTTAAATGCTCTTAGAAGTATATTCAGTTACACTACATGTGCCTTAATCGATGCCATACTTATGCTTTTCAAAAGTGCTCCAGTGTAGAGAAGCCTGTCTACTGTATGTCTGGATTCCAGGAATAACATGTAGTGTATCATGTCAGTGCTCTCTATCTATAATCCTCCATCATAAAGATACCTCTGTAATGTAATTTACATTCATAAGATCCCTTTTCCACAATAGATTATAGTGTGTTATACCACCGCTTTTTTATAGTAACAATAGCAATAACAAGAAGGTTTGGGTTGATTTCACTACAGAGAGTTTTTTTTATTGTGTGTGTGTGTGTGTTTTTTTTTTTTTTTACAGAAGCCGCATCTAGTGCTTGTCGTGAAATTTGCATATCCCACTTATAAAATATTCACAACCACGCAAATAAAATCGATTGTTTACGTCCTGCAGAATAACGAACCAACACCACCAGGTTTCTTCTCCGTGTTTCCATCAACTCAGAAAAACCTAATCCATTAAATCACAAAAAAAAAAACCCAAAAAACAGAAAGCTTTGTGATGTGCTCAGATTTCTTGGTTTAGGTCACGTCTGTTATTATTGCGTTACATCCCATAGGCAGTGCAGTGAGCACAGCTGCCTTTTCTCTGCACATACACACTGAACTCGGAATTCCCACAGTGCTCATTTAGCTGCAAAGCACAAAATTATCACCCAACACAACAAATCCACCCCCCCAAAGGACCAGACCCCCCTGTCCTCCCCCCCACCCCCACTACTCATTGCTCCACCCCCATTGCCCTCCAGCTCCACCCCCCTACCCCCACCCCCCTTCCCCCCCCCGAACATAGATTATTTTTTCATTTGGAAGATGCTATTTAAACCGAACGCCACGTCTAAAAGTTCAATCAAGCAGTTTGGTCTCTGAATCACTTACAGATTACTGACTCCAGATGATATCACAGTGTCTTCAAAAAGCAAACATAGTGCATTATAATGTAAAAAAAAATAAGTAGCATCTGGGCCAGATGTCATATAATGTTTCTTGTGCTGCTGCACCAAGTTTTTTGGTATCTGGAAAAAAAAAGGAGAGAATGAAAAACATAACAAAATGGCAGAAGCACACAGCCCACCACACTGATAAGCAGTTTGCTCTTAATGCTTTCCTCCTCCGCTCCCTTCCAGTGTTAAACCCCTCATTTAATGCTGGAGCATGTGCTTTGCAGCCCAGCAAGGATACGTTTCCTGCAATTCCACATGCAGGGATTACCCATGCCGGAGACAACGCTACACTAAGATCATTCCTCCTCGCAAAAATACCTTTCAGCAACTTTTTCCTCAAGGACAGGCAAGTAAAGGTTGTTTAGGAACTGAAAGAGATTTCTTTCAAGTGCTGCCAACTCCGGAGTTCATAACAGCCTGAAAAAATCAAGGAGGATATAAGATATTCAGTTAGTTTATCATGAGGGGGCCAGTTCATCAATCCCAAATGAGGGGTCGGAGAGATATGGGCTTGTAATATGAGTGATGACACAATGGCAATATAAGAGTGCATATGTTATAATGCACCGAAAGTAGACGTCCAAGTAGGCTTTTTCTACATTGAAAGATGTTTATATGTTGTATTTAGAAACTACATAACATCAGAGAATTGTACAATGGGCTTTTTTTTTACATATTCAAATGTATTTTGAAGCATAACAGTGTAGGTTCAGGTAGGATTCATAATTTGAAACTGCATAAACAACAAGTAATGTAGATGCACAAGTCTCCTACATTCAAGAAGTATAAGTTGAGAGAGATATTTTGAATAAAAGGCTGTAGTAGGTCAGTCATCGCATCTCACCAGAGGCCGCTCACGCCACACACTCAACGTCATGTGACTCACGCTCATGCTCCTATTAAACTTGACTTGAAGGATGAGTGCATTATTGCCACCTCAGTGTAAGGGCGACTCAATCATGCAAGATTCCCCGAGACCATCACATCACGATTCACTGCCATGTTTGACACTTGGTGGAACCAAGCTTTTACATTCAGCAAATGTTTAAAACCCCTTCATGATGAACTGAAGACTTCGGCTTTTGATTCATCAGAGCTTCCATCCATCTTCTGTACTGAAGTCCACTGGTGGCGCTTCATGGACCAGGCAAATCTTTTTTTTTTCCATTCTTATTTTGCCATTAATTAATGGCTTCTTAAAAGCCACTTGACCTGTCAAACCTGTAACTCAGAGTCTTTTCCACACAGTTTCCAAGTGCACTTTTTCTATTAAATTTGACTCTGACACGTTCATTTCCTGTACAATTTATCTTTAGGAAAGACCTACACTTGCAAGTGGTATAATGCACTGTACACATTCGTTGGTTAATTGGCTCTTTTTGCCATCATCACAGCAAATATTGCTTTAGACGGTATAGTCACAGTGTGTTCCAAAACGGCTTTAATTAACAAAAGTTGAGACACTTGGAAGCATCAATGCAAGACTTCATTTACTACAGAACAGATGTAGTGTTTTTACTTTACTACTTTACCACTTTTCCCTGAAAATGCAGTTTTTGACAAATAAAATCATTTTTGAAATCAAATCACAAATAAATCTGAGCACCGTGTATATGCTGCACCATATAAAAAATGAGGGAGGAGAAAAAAAAAACTCAAAATGAGGCAAAAACAAAATGTGAGCTTGTTGTTTATTGTTATAGACAAATTGATAAATGGTTAATTGCATTTATATCCAGACAACACAACAACCTCTATTAGCTTCAGCAGCGCTCACATTCTGCTGTGTGTAAAGTTGCTGGGTTAAACATACAGTATATTTATATTTTCTTTTTATTTTATTGGCATTTAGATGTTTAGTAAGTACATTCTCCTCTACAAGATTCTTGTACAATATACAAGTTCAAAAATATAGTTTGTTTGTATTGAATTCATTTCCCATTTACTCTCCTCAAGATGACAGAAATTCACAATAGTGTGTTTTTTTTTTTTTTTTAGGGGGGTTATGAGTCAAGACTTTTCATTCAATCTAAAAAGGACTGGAATTAGAAATGAAGCTTTTCAAACACTATGTGGTGGGTGTGTGTGTGTGTGTGTGTTCAGAGTTTAAGTAAGTGCACAGATGATATCAAATGAAAGACCACAAAAAGTGTGCATGGGCCCAAAAAGAAATCATGTCATTAAAAAAAAAAAATAATAATAATAATAATAAAAAAGGCATCAAGGAGCTGAAAGCTTATGAGCAGTTTCTCAGGAAACATGTGACCCCCCCCATCACGCATACACACAACATACAAACGCACAAAAACGTGTGTGCGCACACACGCTACAGTATAGTTTACTGATTTTTAAGCCCTGAACATTTGGCTGATCCTCACCTGTGAGAAAACAGAATCAAATACTGAGCTAACTATAAGGCCATGTAAAGGTATTATTACAAAAAAATTTGTATTGTAATTATGAATATAATTCAAATGGCAGAATTACATTCATAAGCGTCTCGAGAGAACTGGTCTAGAATATACACACAATGAACACAGTTTGGGAGCGCTGTTTGGGTTTAGAGTCACACATTACAGGTTTGAAATGAGGCGGAAGAAGGTGAGGAACGATTTTGTGGTACAATACATTAAATAAACATACACAATGAGAATTTCTATCATCAATTCAAAACATGAAACACTTTTTTGAGAAGAGTTTTGGTTTAGTCGGATGGGGGGGGTTGTCGGGGGAGGAAACGTCAAAAGACGGTTTGCTGGAACAGAAAAATAAAAATAGAAAAACCCGGCAGGCAGAACTGCCAGAGCACATACTGTAAAGCTAATGGCCATGTACATATACGTTCTCTTCATCCAAAAAAAAAACCAAACAAACAAAAAAAAAAAAAAAAAAAACAGGAATATGTTTCTTATCAGAGAGGACCTCTGAACATGCAGTCATGTTTTCAACAAGGACTTGGAAAATAATGAGGGTGCTCATATACGTACATAACAGATCCCAAAAAAATGGAAACAAAAAAGGCACATTAAAAAAAAAAAAAAAAACAGAAAGCACACAAAAAAGTCAGACAAACAATGATTCAGTAACTTTGACAAAACAAGGATGGGGTTGTTTAAAAAAATACCCGATCCAAAAAAATCCATGAGCCGAGGAACAAATGAGATGTGCTGGATTTTAGATTGAGGCTCCCAAAAGATTTACCTTCTTGATTTTTTTTTCTCCCTTAGAAATAAGCGCTACTACTCTAAGTAGGGCGATTTGAAGTGGGACACGGCTATACCTTTCATGTCAAGGGAGAAAAAAGAAAGAAAAAAAAAACATAGGGGGGGGAGGGGGGGGCACTCCTGTGATCAGGAACTAGAGCTCTGCGGAAAAATTTCCCTTTAAACCTTTTACCCCTAAAACGAATCAGGATATGGGGGACTAGTCAAGGCTGTGTTTTGTCCACATGCCTTTTTTCACTTATCCTTAACGAATACCATAATTCTCTAAATAATTGTAATATCTTCTTGCTTTGGTTAAAGGAAACAAAAAACATGAAATACAAACAACAAGAAAAAAAAGACAAAAATAAGAGGACAAGACAGCAAAAGCTCTTTTTTCTACGTTTTGCTAGTTGCAGCCTGAATGGATCGCGGAGAACTCCACAGCGAATCAGTTCCTTTACGCAGGGTCTCTGTCTCTCGCTCTTTCTTTCTCTTCTCCATAGTCATGAGTAAGGCTTCATGATGTTCACAGTGGTTTCTTAGCGTTGGGGGGGAGGGGTGGAAAAAAAGGCTGCTTTGCAGGGAGGAGAAAGGAATTTACTCCATCCACATTTCTCCCTCACAGACTGGTCTCAGTCTTCTTTTCTGTTTTTCTTTTCTTTTAATTCATTTTCATACGTTTTATTTTCGTCTTTCTGTGTAGCGCTGATCACATTTCAGGCGTTTCAGGTGCAGCTGGCGAGAAGGAAATAAAAAGCTTGCTGTGGAAATAGAAAGTGGAGTTTGAATTAGAAGCTAGTAGGCACTGGCGTTAAAGACGCAAACCGTACGAAGGAAAGAAAAAACAAAAACACTACATTTCAATAATTACAGAAGTCATGTTCGTGTGCACTTTGTACCATTTTTGAAATGTCTATTTACTCACAGATGACTGGTTTGGTTTGTTGGGTTTTGTACATACGCAAGGTCGTCATCTAGTTCGTAGTGTTTATATTGTTATATAAAGTGTTTCACCTTTGCTTGTGATGGGAAGCTTAAAATGTGTTCTGGTGAGACGTTCTTACAGATGTATCTAGGGTTTCATACTATTAGAGTTTCAAACTAAAAATTACATCTCAGACTGTATGGCTGAAGACTTGATTGAGGTTTTACAAATCATAAAGCCATGACGCAGCCCTGCCAGGCAATTCCTAATGCTCTTCTCTATACTTGGATTCGGTTGCCTGGATACCGAAATGACTATGATAAAAATGGTAGCTAACATAATGAAGTAGCGTGGAGTGATGTAGTGTGTTAGTCAAATGCAGCGACACAAACAGAAACGAATACAGAAATTCCTTTATATGTGAAAACGCAGCTGTAGCGATGATCATTTTCTACGCTTCACATTGTGCTCAGAACAACATGGTTGTTTACCAAATTGTTTGTCTTTTCGACACACTTTTATGTACACTTTTCCAGTGCACATAAAAGGAACTATTCAAGGTCAA
Source organism: Kryptopterus vitreolus (assembly GCA_030449085.1). Taxonomy (NCBI): domain Eukaryota; kingdom Metazoa; phylum Chordata; class Actinopteri; order Siluriformes; family Siluridae; genus Kryptopterus; species Kryptopterus vitreolus. The sequence continues at coordinate 15,658,335 of JACRUU010000028.1, forward strand.
ATTATTTAATACAGCAGATGAATAATGACTTTTACTGAATTATTGAAAGTCTACCGCCAACCAAAAATTAAAACAAGCAAGGACATAAAGCACCATTAGGTTTTTTTCTTTCTTTCCAGAAATGGTATAATGACCATACTTAATTACTTCCCGGTCTCTCCAGTAGAATACAATTAATTCTACTAAGTCACATGAGATCACCGGGGCAGAGAACGAAATAAAACACGGGAAAATATGAAAAGTGCTGAAAGAAGCCTAGTATAATATACCAGGAAATTACTTTGGTAAGGAAAGAATCCATCAATAACAGTCTAGTAAAAACAATAAAAGTTTAAGTTTAAACATTTATTTATTATTTATTTATTTATTAATGTATTTCTACTACATTAATTTCTAACCAATACACTGAAGCAGTTATAATTGTGTTACTTTTAAGTGATAGAGGAGGGTATTTGTGGTGGAATCGTCTGGACTTGTGCAAAAGCAGAACATATTTGTTTATCATTTCTCGTCACAGAGAAAGAAAGAAAGAATCCATTAATAACAGTCTATTAACAGTGTTACTTATTAATGTATTTCTATTACACTAAATTATTTTCCAACTAATACACACAAAAAAAAGATGTGCTTAGTTAAAAACACAAACAAACAAACAAACAAACAAACAAATAAATAAATATAAAATTGGGGTCATTGCGTTTTTTCCCGTCTTATTCTTTCTTGGGTACTTGCGGCCAGAATTTTCCATTTGTACTTTAACGATGATTAATATTAATTAAGGATGATCATTAAAACATTTGGTAAAACAAGAAAGCTGCACAATACAGCATGTTACTGTTTCTTTCTGGATTCTATTACTGACTCACATGTTAATTGTATACTGGTCTCAGAAAGTGTTAGTGTTTACATGCTCATTTTGCACATTCTACTGTTGCTTCTGCTGCTCTGATTGCTTCATTTGCACATCAAACTGTTTACATTCCAGTTTTGTATAGTTTTTTTTCGACTGAATACTTTCTGCACTACAAATAGTTATGGGTCCTGCACTGTCTCGTCTTGTATATTTCACTGTTTTGCTTTGCGCCGTTTGCACCAGGTTGTACTCGATGCACTTTATGTGGCTAGGACAACTTAGTCTAGTCCTCAGCTCTGTGTTTTTATTTTAGCTCTATGTTGTGTTATATGTTGTTTTATGTAGCACCAAGGTCCTGTAGAAACTTTGTCTCATTTAACTGTGTACTGTGTCAGCTATAGATAGCTGAAATGACAATAACTTGACTTGATGTTCTTGTCTCATGTTCTTCGGCTACAGATTTGTTAAGAGTACACATTAATTCAGATTAAAGCATTTATGAGGATTTACTTTTATTATATCGAACAAAGACACCTGGAAACAAACAATTTTCCCTCCAACCAGACACTCAAATACAACTGCTGTGGTGCAAACTGAAGGAGGTTACCTGCGAGTTGGACAGTGTGGCCTCATCTGTGACTCTTCTGCTGCTGCATCAGACCCACATTCTCATACACTCTGGAGTTGTCCTCCCGCATACTAAACACACACACACACGAAAACATAGCATCTTAACTTAAACACAGCTTATACCCATTACATATAATAAGTATTTCTCTATGCTCCTGATGCATACACTATATAGACTAAAATGTAATGCTAGTGCATATAAACACACTGTACACAACTGTGTCTCTGCAACTTTGTGTAAATATAGTGTCATTAAAACCTGTAAGGATTCTGTGGCAAAAACATTTCACAGAAAACAGATTTTACAAAACTACATTTAAAAATCTTTTTTTTTTAATCGTTTGATACAATTATATGACTTGCATTGTAAATGTTATAATTATGTAATACAGCTTTCATGAATATAATGTAAAGTCTGTTCGATGCGCTTGCATCTTATATGTCTTGTATCTTATAATATCTGATGCAAAATAAATGTAATCACCCATGTAATCACAATATTTTATTATTTTATAAACATTTTAATTCTTAATAATAAACAGATTTGATAAGGGTACATGTAAACGTATGCAACAGTGTTTGAATCAAGATTAAATGTGATGAGAAATAATAAACAAATACTTTGTTTTCGCACAAGTGTGTGTGTGTGTGTGTGTGTGTGTGTGTGTGTGTGTGTGTGTGTGTGTGTGTATATATATACATACACACACACACACTTTGTAATTGAAATGCAATCTGTAGAAGCATGTAATGGAATTTGCAGCAGCAGTAAAAAATAGATGGCAGAAATGTTATAAAAGTGCTAAAACCGAATTTTCTGAATGGGGGGGAGGGGGGGAGATGTCACAATGTTGTGCTTGCTTGCTGAATGTGCTGACTAGACAGATCTAGACAAAAAAGTGTGGGTGTGGTTGAATATCCTATAGAAACCTTTTGATCGACAGTGATCTTTACCCAAGACTCTAGTCCTGCCACTATACATCCAGAAGCATACGCAATGGTGAAAGGCATGTTGTATTACATTCGTCTTTAATAACAGTAATATTGGAAGCAAAGTCTGCCATTTGGTTTGGTGAGCATGAAACTATTACAAACTTAAAAAAAAAAAGAGTAACACAGTAACTACATGCTATGAAAAAAACTAAACTTGAGAAACTTTTTTTCCCTGTTAATGGAATGCAATCAGCAGTTGTTTGCTTTTTCATGAATTAAAATGCTGACTTCATGTCAAAAGCGAACCAAGTTCCTGCTGCCTCTATTTCACTTTCATCACACTGTTGCACTTGTGTCACACTAAATTGTAACGCTTTACTCGGAGGGTCGAGAATGTAATCAGAGGCGAGGAGAAAGCGTGCAGAAGTTATTAACAAACTTCTTTTCGGCATGAAGTAATTCATCAATTAAACTCTGTTTTCATCATAAGTGAGGCTTGTGCATGTCAGTGTGGAAAGTGTGAACACTGCGGGTGTGTTTTAGTCTTATTTCTACCTTAACTCTCACTTTTTTTAACCAAAATGAATGGATGGACGATAACTCACTCGGCACAGGCTGGCGTAGGGGTGCAGGGGGGAAGCGGGCTCTGGTCCCCTCCACTCAGATCGGTCAGCGAGTACTTAATATTGGTGTACTCCCGTCCTTTGATTTTGCTTTTCTGAAATGAAAACAAAACATTTGAAATATAAAGCATGTGAATCGGGGAAACAAACAAATAAATGAGGAAAGAAAGAAAAAAAGAAAAGCAGCAGATTTTGATGTTGATTTTACACTATGGGGCCAACAGGTACCTTTATGCACATCAGTTTACACACCTGTTCCTCTTCTATGCGACGCTGCAGCGTCTCGATGTAATGCTGAACCGCCATGTAGATGAAGCGGTACTGGGCCTCGGTCTGCACCATTCCCGAACGCTGCGAACGCACCATCTGGATTGTCTTGGGCACGTCAATATCACAGTCCACTCCTGCACAAAGGAAAACTCTTCAAATTTAACCCTTTTTACTGGACATCTCGTTCTTCATGCATATCTGTCCAACGTATTATTCTGACTCTACCTTTTTCTCGGATGATATCTATCAGTATGTCGATTACAATAAAGGTCCCAGTTCGTCCGATCCCGGCACTGAAAAAAACAAACCAACATACAAATCGCATTTGAGTGTCGTCCATGAATCCATGTAAGCACCATGTCGAGTAAGATGTTCGGCCATACTTGTGCTCATTAATGTATTTGTCCGTTACATAAAGCATATTGAGATGACACAGATGTAGAGGTGAACATGTTGCTGTGGCGATGAGAAACTAACACAGAACAGGTGTAATGACTTGTAGGCTGTACCTGCAGTGCACCACGATCGGTCCAGCCTCCACCATGCCCTCCTGCCTCATTTTGACCTCCTCTAGGAAGTCCAGCACACCACCCGGATCGCTGGGCACGCCGTGATCGGGCCAGGCGCGAAAATGGTACTGCCATACTGTACGCTCCGTGTTTCCCTATAGAACAAAAGGAATGCTGTTCAAGCCAAAAATGCGTGGCAGAGATTATATGCATTCAGCTGTACTGATCCTGGAGCTAATTGTACTTAAACACACACACACACAATCGCACAAGAAAGTGAGAGAGAGCACAAGGCACATGTGATGCAACACAATGTAATCACAGAAAATGACATTAATCAAATAGCTAGATCACACCACATCGAAGCACTTGCCTTTTTTGCCAAAGTAATAAACTGTACAAATCAACTAAAACCTTTAGGTTTAAAGGACCTACTTTATGAATGGAGAACAATTTAGCAGCTATGAAAATGTGCTTTAAGGTTTACAGGTATATTATTATTATTACCTGACCAACTTTGGAAAGCTTCAGCTCTCGCAGGATGTAATCATGAGCTGACGTCTCCCTGACGTTGCGCACACGCATGGCACCGTATTCCTTTAGCGCCGACACGTCCGGCCAGTACTTCACACATTTACTCTGTAACGACATACATTTCCGTTAGTACCTCCAGTGACACATTATCACTTTTAGATTTCTGTTCATTACCCGAAGAAGCCGGTCACACTAGACTTTCAGCTGGTGAAACATCTGCGAATAACTACTATTAAAACGGGACATGGCAACATTGTGTGTGGTTCTGTGTGTGCACGCAGAGGCACTGAAAACTTTTTAAATGTTGAATTTACATTATTTAAAAGCTGTGATGTATAAAACAGGATGCTACGGCACCATTATAATTATGTATTCTTTATACGGGGAGCATCAAAAGGTCTGGTCATGACATATTCTCCTAGCTATGGGCAGTCAGTCACCACCACATCATCAAATTTGAAATTTGGGCAAAGTGAAATGTAAAACTTTTGCTTGCAGTACGTTCTAACTTGCAGTTGATGAATTTTCATTAAAAACCAGTGTAAAAAAGAATGAATTAAAAATAATAAAAAAATAAAAAATAAAAAAAAAGGAAGTGATACATTACAGGTTTAAAACATTTTATGGTTACAATAACGAAGCCACAGAAAATCATTAAAGATCTCCACACAGCTGGAGAATATAAACCCTCCATACCTTGCTCCTTTCGACCTCCTTAGTTGTCATGACAATGACACGTGAGTTTTCCTGAAACACCATCCTCCAGAAGTCGCTAATTGTACTCTGCAGGCAGCCTTGAGTGGCTATGTAGCTTTTCTTTAATCTGGCATTGTTGCACTTTAACTCTAAATCTGGCTGCATGAGGAGAAGAAAACAAAACAAAAGGTAAATAAAAAGATCTCAGCATGGGCAGTGCACTCGAGATACACAGTATTAGTATTAGTCTTGGAATTGGCATTCAAAACTGCCTATTTCATTTAATGAAATATCTATTTTTTGTTTTTTATAAAGAGGGAATTAGAGTCATATGCTCAAGTTTATTACCGTGATGATGTTAGCGTTGATGTAATCGGAGCCCGGCTCGTTTGTGTCACAGTCCTTGAGAACGACTCGCGTGTGGTCAACTGAGAAGAAGATTACAGAAGGAAGCCAAGTCAGCCATTTTTAATCACACATTGAACGCAAAGCTCTTTGACACTTTTCAGCCACTTCGATTCGCCCCTCCTTAAAACCTTAAAATTAGAAGATATATACACACATGGAAGAATGTTCTTGTATCTGTTCTTGTTCTTGTTCTCAGCACGCTGGCCCTCTTTGCGACTGTACAGCAGCTTGCACTCCTGCTGCTGAAGGGTCTATGCGCGATGAGAGAAAGTGCAGAAATGGAAATCATAAATCTCTGCATTGCTAAGAGAGTGTGGAGTAATGCAATAACGTAGTTAACCACGTTAACTGAAGCGTGGATGATGGCTCTCACCTCGAACTCTTCCCAGAAGCCCTGTTTGACCTTATCAGTGGCCTCAGCCGGCTTGCTGAGCTCCCGCACTCGGCTCTCGATCTCGGCTGCATTAATGCGTGTCGTGTTGAGGGGCTTTAAACACAAAATGCGAAACATATTGTAAACAGTTCTAGATAGAGAATCAGCAGCTCTGTGTAGAGGATGCAGAACTTTTCATTTTGCTGCTACTCATAAAGGAATATTTTTCACTATATATCCTTTCACTTAAGAGACGATGATTAGGCTAAACATCATCTATTTCTCCGTTCACACACAAAAATTAGGGATATCTCTCTCTCTCTCTCTCTCTCTCTCATATATATATATACATATACATATATACATATATACATACATACATACATACATACATACATACATACATACATACATACACACACATTCATTCATCTTTTACCGCTATATCTGAGCCTGTGCCTATCTCAGGCGTCTATGGGCATTAAGGCAGGATACACCTGATAACCACCCTCCCTACATCCCCCCCCCCCCCCCCCCCCACCCTGGATGGAATACCAACCCATCACAGGACACACACACACATCACACACACATTCATACACTAGGGACAATTTTCCAAGGGGCCAATCAACCTACCGTGCATGTTTTTGGACCGGGGGAGGAAACCGGAAGAACCCAGAGAAAAACCCCCGAGGCACGGGGAGAACATGCAAAACGGGGGAATCGAACCCTGGACCCTGGGGGTGTGAGGCGAACGTGCTAACCACTAAGCCATCGTGCCCCTTTCTCTCTCTCTCTCACACGCACACTATATATATATATATATATATATATATATATATATATATATATATATATATATATATATATATATAAACACACACACACACACATATACACAAATATATAGAGGTAAGTAAATATTTACAAGTAAGGCTATTGGTTATTTTGATTGGTGAAATACTTTTGGTTTTGATTCACTACACGAATATGCTATAAATACGGTTTACTGCTTTTTAATGAACTAATATCCTACCTGCTTGAGCTGAAGCACGGTACCCAGTGTTTCAACCATGGGGTTTTTCTTGTAGTGTTCCACCAGATCTGTCAGGGAGTCGAACTTCTCCCCTCCACCAACATCATACTTCATATCATGCTGTAAAACACAAACAGAAATAAACAGAATAAATATCTTGGTCGAAGAAGCCAGACTCAGAAAACTGGTTCATGTCCCTATAAAAATAAGTAAGTAAGTAAATAAATAAATACCTGGCATCGAATCATGACGTGAGTGACTTTTGGTTTGCTGTCGGTGGTGTCTGTTTTGTCGTCACCGGTTCGTACAGAGAGCACAAAATCCCCAGGTTGACTTTGACTCTCTCTGACCAGGAAGCTGCCATTCTTGCCCTTTTCTGTCAGCAGCTTCTCGGCTTCACGGCCCGAGAGGTGACCGTGAAACCACCTTGAAGAATGAAACGCCAATACTCATTTCAGGAGATGCTTCTAAGGAAAGTGTCTTACTGTCACTGTATAAAACACTTGGCATCCGAAAAAGACATAATAGTCGAGATGGATTTGGTTGAAGGGTCACCTCTCTGACGTGGGGTCGGCGCAGTTGAGTGGGTACTTCAGCTCGATCACGTCGCCGTTCTTCTCCTTTAGCTGTCCGTGGTGCTCCATGTAAAACTGCACCAACTCGGCCAACGTGGCAAATTTCTCTCCTCCGTACAGGTCGTAGTAATCCCCCGTGTTCTGGATCTTAATGTGGGTGACTGCTCCATTTCGCCTAAATATATATACGTAAATAAATAAGCTTCCAACTTCTTGCCTGCAAAGTGAATTCCACTGAGACTTTGCAAGCTCACGAAATTGTGTGGGCCTGGATTCCCTTTTTTTTTTATAAACAAGGTGAATTTTTTAGGGTTAAAAACCACACGCATGACTAAGACCGAAGCTAAATTTGGTGCCAATGTAAGAACATTTTATACATTAAACACCAAAACGTTCACAAATCTGTCCGAAAAATTTAAACGTCACCTTGAAAATTACGTGTCAATTTCCCCAAAGCAATTTAAGAACTTATTCTCCTTGATGGAGAATATATGCAAAGTAGAGCTGGGTGATGTGTCACATACAGTGTTTTTAGTCAGTGTTTTGGGGTTTGCCGCTGTCATGTTTATCCCACAGCACCATACACACACACTCACACTCACACCTCCCCATGCAACAACATGGTTCTGATTAGCGCTTACATTTTGACCGCCGTATCGAGTCCACAAGACCCTCCCTTGAAAAAAATGGGATAAAAATGTGCGATTAATTACGGTTAAATAATTAAATTGATCAAAAAAACAGTTTTTATAATTTTTTTATGATCTCTTATACAATGTTTACAATTGTGTACATTTAGGGATCGATCCTGAGGTAAAATCTTTTGCTATCGTGGTAACAAAGTGCTTAGCGGCTTCTTTTTTCCCGCCTGAGTGGCTCTTGGGTTAGGATGGCAGAGGTCGTGCCTCAGTGTCCCTGGAACTCTTTAATAACGAGCTAACCTACTGGACATTGTTTTTAACAAACACGTCCCGCGGCCCAAAGAGTTATCACGTCATTCTTAATAAATAAGCTTCCAAATTCTTGCCTGCAAAGTGAATTCCACTGAGACTTTGCAAGCTCACGAAATTGTGTGGGCCTGGATTCCCTTTTTTTTTTTTTTTTAATAAACAAAAAGTAAATACTGGAGTAAATGAATCGTGCCGATTCCAATAGTTGCACATTTTACAGTGGGATTTGGCTTGTTGAACGTGGATACAAGCTCTTCGGATTTGTCAAATCGTGCCGCCATGTTGAATTTGTTATTTCACAAGTACGGGGCGGGAGGCGGAGAACTACGGAAGCTTGCTGTGCCAAACCAAAGTGAAATTGTGAAAACGATTTTCATCATCGGCATTAATCGATAATGATGATTAATCTCCCAGCTCTAATGCAAAGATATTCAGTCTAACTGTGTTAAACTGGAGTCATTGAACAAGATGTTTATGTACTAAACTCACATTCCTACTTATTTCATGTTTACGCTTGAAATAAAGTTCAACTACAATATGTCAAGACTGCTATCATTCTTGTGCTCTTTTCATCATTATAAAAACCTACACTATATGGAAAAGAATCGTATGTGCTTTTAGAATATCCCATTCTGCATTTAGATCCATTCTGCTGTTATAATAACCAACACCCTTCTCCTGCAACTGCATGCAAAGTCATCCTCTACAATTGTGTGCCCCTAACATTGTGGTAACAGCTTGGAGAATGATCACAAACGCCTGTAAAAGTCCAAATTTTAGGTGTCCCTACAGTGTACACTATTTTTACATCACGTGGTTCCCGGGAGTCCCTTTTATGAGTGTTTTACAGTAATATTTGTGCAGGTCCTCATAAAACAACAGAAACATTCTGCCGATGCATCCACAAACGACTAAAACAAGCTGCGCGTGTCTCAAATCAGATGTACCGTTTAAAACAGTAATGAGAACATTAACACTGCTTTCCATATTATAGTTATTGTGAATTTCAAAAGCCTCTCACGGAGCCGTCAAACTCACTGAAGGGTCTATTTTGAGTAGCAGACTCGTGCGTTTTCTAGATGATTAACAACTTGTGAACGTAAGGTCAGAATTGAACATGCAGCGCATGACAACAAATCAAGATGACAGCTGGAAAGAGAAACAGAGCTTGTCAACGTGTTTTCACATTGCTGGGAAAAACAGATGGAAAAGAATGCTTTGGCTTTGATGCGCCACCTAGTGGACACTTTCGATAATACTGACTTAAAGCACATGGTATTTTTAAGAATAAATATAACCCACCCCCCCCCTCTCCCACCACCACAGCCTTCTCACCACAGACACTAGGAGTAAATCACCATTAGCTATCTTCTGTGTACATGACCCTCTAGATACACATGAAATATATTTTTACACATGCTTCTTCACTGAAAGTGTGTCTGCTGTGCACTCTGTGTCAATCTCGATTTATTTAAAAAAATTCCCAAGACATGAAAAAAAAAAAAGTCCTGAATGTAACCACAGACGCATGTGACCATCGTTACAAGCGGCAGATTTACAATAAAGGGAAGTTATTTCTTTGATATAAAGGAACAAAATGGTGCAAGGATACACGAACAGATAAAATAAGGAAATAGAAATTGAAGTCTTCGGTGTGAATGAGGTACAATAACGTTGCATTTATTTATTACAAAAAATATAAACTTAGCAACAATGCAATTGCTTTCGCAAGACAGCGTGGTTTATGCTGTGCAGAACAATATCATGCAGCTACACAGAACTAAGCCTTTATTTGTAAACAAAGTTTTGTTGATATTGACAAAATCATATTAGCACAAATTCTTAAAATTCCTTGTGGGTTCCATTTTCTCATAAAAGCAGACCCACAGCTTTGTGCTGCGTTCTTCTTGAAGACGCGATTTCATTCTGTTAAGACACATTTCTGTCCGGTGACTAAAACGACAATGTTTTCAGCCCTTCACAGATCTCGGTCAGGGACGTTTTACTTTTTCGTCATTTAAATGTCTGCTGTGTGAAAGTAAACCAAACAGCAAACCGACCAAAAGTAGACATTTTGCTCTGATATGAATGAGTGAATCCTTATTCAAAATAAAATCTAATAAATAATCAAACTCGGGGAAAAAATTGTCCATGATATTAAAATAATACCGTGTGATTTTACAGAGTATTCAATTGGAGGATCAGGAAGTCATAAAGCCTAATTTCTCCTAAAGTGACTTATCATTAAATTATATGCTCACTACAACCATATGCTCCGTCCGACTCCAGAGGCAAGTTTTGGTTTGGATTAGTATCTGGTCATATGCACACATATTGGGATCATTTGGAGTGTTTTCCCACACACTCGCAATCGTTTGTTTGAAGGGTTAGAGGAGAAAAAAAAAACACAACAATGGCTGGGAGTTTATTAACGTTGAAGCGCCACTTCTCAGAAAAGGGTTTTACCAACTGGTATTGCTTCCTCAGACAGACAGACAATGCTATTCTCTCTTTGTGGCCACTCAGGACATCTCCATTAGCGGGAGAACATAAAAGGATCTTTTTGTTGCCATCAATTAGAAAGGTATTTAAAGGGGACTTGAAAGAGAGATTGTTTTAATGTCTGTAGAATTTCACACAAACGATTTGCCCAGTGTGTCTGTGCTGTGTTTGTTATTCTCGAGGAGAGGTTTCCGACCACCATCTCCCCCTGTGGTAAGCCTGTGGTGAGCTAGAAGCCTTCCCACAGGAAACTAAGGAAGAGTTTTTCCTTTTAGCATGAAGCAGTGAAATAAAACTACATCAAAAAGCAGCTTTTTTTTTTTTTTTTTTTTTTTTTTTTTAGAAAACGTGCTTGCTTACAGATTCACATACTGATGCGTCTCAGGGTCAAAATCATACAAACACTTTAGAAACTAAAATTATACAAATAATATCGCCTAAACAATAACAAGAGATTTATACACAATGGCTGTTAAAGACGTATTTGCAAATTGAAACTCTAAGAACTTGATTGGAATTTCTGTAGAGACACAATTAATTCAACAAAAAAAAGCCTGGACAAAAATCGACAGGATTACACGTGAGAAGAAACATGCTTTTTTTGCGCCTGCTCAACGCCAAATCTATTCCATCTTGCATATCAATCTTATTTTTCTGGAAACATACTAGTGCACATACTAGTATAATCATTCATTCATTAATCTTCTACCCATCTTATATCCAATCTTCCCTCGGGTCACGGGGAGTCTGTGTCTATCTCAAGCATCTATGGGCATTAAGGCAGGATACACCCTGGATGGAATGCCAACCCATCGCAGGACACACACACTCACATTCACACACACACATTCATACACTAGGGACAATTTTCCAAGGTGCCAATCAACCTACCGTGCATGTTTTTGGACCGGGGAGGAAAGCGGAGAACCCGGAGAAAAACCCCCCTGTGGCACGGGGACACAATGCAAACTCCACACACACATGGCCTAGACGAAAATCGAACCCGGACCCTGTCGGTGTGAGGCGAACGTGTTAACCACTAAACCACCGTGACCCTTAGTACAATCATAATCAAAATATAAGGGCATCTACAATTCAAAACAGACTTTACAATTCTGAGTGGATGCACAAGACTCTATTCATCATCTTACCCCTCTGGGAGCATCACAAGTACAGTCCGGGAATAAAAAAAACACACACACAAAGATCTGTCACATGCTGTGTTTCAAATTCCTTTTCCACTTGCTCCAGATTCTCTCTCTCTCTGATTAGGACAGATTGTTACCTGACAGAGAGGGTGAAATCGCCCGGGTTGCTTTTGCTGGGTCGAGCAAGAAAGCTTCCGTCCACGCCACGCGTCAGCAGAAGGTTCTCAGCCTCCACGCCGGTGATATTGGGATGAAACCACCTGTTAACACAATTTACACTGATTTATACTGAGAGCACGTCAATGCAACTGAACATCAGTGTAGTGCAAAGTGATCACGTGATGAGCTACACATCACTATGAATCCCGTGTGTGTGTGTGTGTGTGTGTGAGACTCAGTATTAACCAGGAAATAGATTTAAACGCTTTCTCAGGTAATATTAGTTGTATGAGATGAGATGTGTGGAATCCGGGCTTATTGTCCGATTCCTGCACGGACTTGCAGTTTAAACCAAGGAAAGAAAATGAAAACATGTCCAATAATGCAGTTTATTTGGTGGGAAAAGTGTCGGAGGAGAACACGTTGTCTTTTATAAACCTACTCGTGCTTCTCCGGGTTCTTATAAAGACAGCTAGCAACGCTGCTAACGTTCATGACGTGTCCGGTAAAGAACACACAGCTGTAGTTATGTACGCACCGAATCCACGGTGAATGGTGTGACATCATCTTTATTTAATGTTCCGGTGTGTTTTGTTTTGTTTTTGGATAATAAACCTGCATCTCCTCCTCTTGCTCAGCTAACTGTTAGCTAACTGGCTAATAGACTGGTGTACAGACCTGCTAGCGAGCTAACACGAGCAAGTTTGAAGTCCTGCTTCAGTTTACGGCCAATTCAAACTTTCTTTGGCTGCACTGGAGCTAAAAGCCCGGCCGCGGCGTGCAAGACGCGTTGGTGTGAGAAACCCTTCTGCTCCGGCCACTTCAGGGCTGCTGACTAGCGTGTGTAGTAGATATGCTGTTTGTTTTTGTTTTTGTTTTCATGTGCGCCGCGTCTCACCTCCGAGATGTCATCTTTCTTCCCCAGGCTGGGTTCCTCACTCCCGGATGACTCGCTTCACGTTTAATTTACTCTCAAAAGCAGCAACTGCACCCAAAACCCCGCTCTTTGGCTCGGACAAAAAACCGTCATAAGGAAAAGGCCCGCTTAAAACGGGTTGAAATAAATGAACAAGGTAAAAAAAATAATAATAATAACAATAATAATAATAATAATAAGAGTCCGAGGAACTAAACTCGATAGCTAGGCCTCAGCATCGGAGACCCTTCGAGTCAGTTGTAAAACGTCACCAAACATGCGACAAAGCAGAACTGCGTCAAACTCGTGCGCCCTCTAGCGCCGGGTCTTTGGCAGCGCAAAAGTGTGTGTGTGTGTGTGTGTGTGTGTGTGTGTGTGTGTGTGTGGTGGGAGGGAGATGGGGGGGGGGCGATTTCTTTCCAGCTCATACTTTAGTTCCTCATTTGGGGTTTTGTTTTTTTCTACATATGTATGCGTATGTAAACTTATTACACACACACACACACACACACACACACACACACACACACACACACACACACACACACACACACAGACAGTACAATACATGCTATCACAATATTTAAGTCAGTTATATCAGTTAAACACCAATGTGTTTAACAATATACAGGTATTGATACTTTACTGTATCGTCAGAAATAAATATATTTTGACTCTTAATATTTTATCATTTATAAATAACTGAAAACTTTTTCTAATCTTTTTTAGGTCGAGATACTGTTTTTTGAAAAATTTATTTTTGAATGAATAAATGAGGGAAGCTGTACATTTTTTGAGCACAGAAAACACACTTTCATTGTTTCTTCTGAGAAATCATACACTACCTTTATATTGAATAAATTATAATGTATAGAAATAAACAGTCCCAATACACAGACGTTTACAAATCCATCTTTTCCATTTATTACAGGATCCATTATTTCTCTCTATCTTCAATTTATCTCTTCTGCCATTAGGGGTCGCCACAGCGGATCATCCTTCTCCATTTCACCCTGTCTTCTACCCCTCAACTACCTGCATGCCTTCCTTCACTACATCAATAAACCTCCTTGCCCTGTCTCTTTTCCTCCTGCCTAGCTCCTCCATCTTCAGTATTTTTCTCCCTCTGTACCCCATATTCCTCCTCTGCACATGTCTAACCTCCCTCACTTCGTCCTCCAATGCATCCTACATGTGCTGTCCATCTAATAAACTCATTTCTAATCCTGTCATCCTGTCCATCCTCGTCACTCCCAATCTTGAACATCTCAACTCCTCCGTCTCCTGTCTTTTAGACAACGCCGCTATTTCTAAATCATACAACATCACAGTCCTATATTCCATTTCACTCCTGCAGATACCCTTCTACCACAAATCACTCCTGCAACTTATCATTTTTTTCTCCCATCCTAAGTCTGTTTCACCAGAACTTCTTTCCTTCCTTTATCTTCTCTTCCTTTTCTAAATAAAGCACCAAGTACGTTCCTAGATGTCTCCCTTATCACCTCTGCAGTAGTTTCCCAGTTATACACCAACCCCTCACCAACACCACCAAGCCCCTATCTGTCTCCAATCACTTTCAGATGACCTCACATAATCATCTCTGTTCCTATCACAATCTTTCATTCCTTTCATTTCAATCTTTTCATTCCAGAATCACTGACTTACATTTTAATATGTTAATATATCCACAAATAAATACATTTATGTGTTATATAGATATATATATATATCATATATATATATATATATATATATATATATATATATATATATATATATATACAAAACACACACACACACACACACACACACACACACACACACACTATATATATATATATATATATATATATATATATATATATAAAGATTATGCTTTTCAAGAACCATTTATACACTTAAGCTTTCTTTCCTGTATAATTTGCAACAAAACAAACAATTCAAAGCCCCAGGAAAACCAAAAAATAGATGGAAAATCGAGGGACATTTTATACGGTTAATACTCATGCTTCAGTTAGAGATAAGGTATGTAGGTAGTGCATCTTTGGCTACAGTCTAAGGAGACATCTTCAGTTCATTGGGTTTATTCTTAACGGTAAGTAATGACATTAAATGTATGAGATACAGGTCTGTAATGTAGTGCTCAGTTATACTTCATTTCTGTATAGCATTGATGGTTCCTATAGCCGTGGCATAATAATAATGATATGTAGAGGTCGATTAAAACTCGTGACACTGGTACTGTTTGTATTGTACATTTTCCCATTCCTGGTGCTGGATTAGCCCTGTTTAATACATCCTCACCGCTCATTTCAACTATTAATGAGCTGATGAAATGCTCAAGAAAGCAGAATCAGGTTTTCTCCTGAGACGGAAACCTCTGCATTACTGTATCATTACAAGTAATAAGTCGTTTTTTTCATTATTCGACCAGACATCATGTAGTGTAATTAATTAATAAATTACATTAATAAATTTAGAAAAAATTGTGTAATCAAAAACACATATTAATAAGTGTGCAATGGATGGAGATGGGAATGAATGAAGCCCAAATATTCCATTACCCTACTTAAGTAGATTTTTCTGGTACTTTACATCACTATTTATTTTTCCAGGCAGCTTTTTACTTTCACTCATTACATTTTTTTTTACACAAATATCTGTACTTTCTTACATTTCTTACATTAAAAAAAAAACAAACATGTGACTTTTTCATTCATTCATTCATCTTCTACCTCTTTATCCGCTCTTCCCTCGGGTCACGGGGAGCCTGTGCCTATCTCAGGCGTCTATGGGCATTAAGGCAGGATACACCCTGGATGGAATGCCAACCCATCATAGGACACACACACACACACACACACACACACACACACACACACAGTCACACACACACATTCACACACTATGGACAATTTTCCAAGGTGCCAATCACCTTGGAATCACCATGTTTTTGGACCGGGAGGAAACCGGAGAACCCGGAGAAAAACACCCTGAGGCACGGGGAGAACATGCAAACTCCACACACACACACATGGCCAAGACAGGAATCGAACCCGGACCCTGGCGGTGTGAGGCGAACGTACTAACGCATGTGATTCTTTTTTTTTTTAGTATTAATCGATCTGGTAATCAGAGACATTCCTGAATAACTGATCATCATCATCATTATTATCTTTTCCTGCTGTGGATTCATAATGTAACACATTTTGAGTTTTGCATTAATATATTAATAAGGTGTTAATTTACTCGCGTGACACTTTTTTTTAACTTAAAAAAAACGAACAAGAGTATTTTACAACAGGAGTATTTGCACTTCTGCCTCGAGTGAACGATGTGTGTATTTTTTTTTTTTTTTTTTTTTTCTATACCATGTTTTGTTTTTTTCGCGTTTCGCACTGTATGGTTTGTACCTCGGCGCGACCCGTCATAAGCTTTTACGTGGCAGTACCAGTGAAGGTCCGTGTTCGACTTAAAAATAGCCTGGACCGCGTATACTCGCTCTGCCGATGGAAACGCGGCGTGTGTGACATTTCATCCACGGGCTCTTAATGGTGCTGCTCCTGCTGCTGCTGGCGGATTCATTAGCGCGTTATAACACAAGTACGAAGCGAGAATGTTCACGTTTCCCGAGCTCGCCGTCCTGCTCGGGCTTTTGTGCGCGACAGCGAGCGGCTACTTCGTTAGCATAGACGCTCACGCGGAAGAGTGTTTCTTCGAGCGAGTCAACTCGGGGACCAAGATGAGCCTCATGTTCGAGGTAGCCGAAGGAGGATTTCTGGACATCGACGTCGAGGTGAGAAAGTTAAAAAGGAAATATGAACAAATATATATATATATAGAAATATCATATATATATATATATATATATATATATATATATCTATATATATATATATATATAAATATATCATTCCTTGGGAAGTTGTTTTGGTGACGTGCTTCCTGTCAGCGGTGGAAGCGGCTAACATATGGTGCGAGCTAACATATGGTGCGAGCTAATCGGGTAGAAGTAAAGGAGTCCCGAATGGCTTCCCGTGTAAGATGTGAGTCCCCTGGATCTGAGTGTGAATACACGTCTAACTAGGACTCAGCCAGCCAAAGGAAACGTTTATCTCTCTCTCTGTCTCTCTGTGTGTGTGTGTGTGTGTGTGTGTGTGTGTGTGTGTGTGTGAGATCCTCCTCATGCACCTGTCAGTGAGATGATGATCTGTGCTGACCAGTTCTATCTCCTGTAGATAACTGGACCGGATGGAAAGCAGATCTATAAAGGAGATCGGGAGTCCAATGGGAAATATTCTGTGGCTGCACATATGGATGGAACTTATAAGTTTTGCTTCAGCAACAAGATGTCCACTATGACTCCGAAAATTGTCATGTTCACCATCGACATCGGCGAAGCTCCCAAAGGCCAAGACATGGAGACGGAGGGTAATTACTATATGACACCTGTTTGACTGTGTGTCTTTCAGGACATTTTCTCTCTTTTTTTTCATAGACCTGCTCCTCATCTCACTTTATAATCTTATAGTCATGTGTTGATCATGGTTTTGTGCATTTAGCAAAGTGCCCTGCTGTTTATCTGCTCCTCAAAGAAGACCCTTTACCCACCATATGGCACAATCCCATCACGGTCCTCTATCGTGTGCAGAAAACGTGATTATACACAGATGGTCCTCCAATGATTAAGCGGAATGACTTTGTTTTGGTGGCGTCAATCTGTTTAATTCAGGAAATTTTATAGAAAGAAATGAGGAGATTTCTGTTCATATTGTTTTAGTATCTGCAATCCAGGGTCATTCTCTCTTTTGAGTGTGTGTGTGTGTGTGTGGGTGGGTGAATTTCAGCATCATCACGGCGAATCAATTTAGTCGATTCAGTTTTTAAGTTAACTGATATCGAATCAGTCGTTTAGGACAGGGGCCCCAACCCCTCCCCGGACCGTGGACCAGGTACCGGTCTGTGGGTCAGCTGGTCCCAGAACGAATACATAACTTAAATTATTTAAGTTTTATTTATTATATGATTCTGAACAATGTATTTGAAAATTACGGGATTTTCTCTGTCACATCCTTTTATGACTCATTCCTGTCTCAGTCATGTCTTACCTCCATCCATATTGTCTGCCAAAAAAAAAACGGTCCACGGCACAAAAAAGGTTGGGGACCGCTGGTTTAGGACACACGACCAGAGCTCGAGTTTTTCTGGAAAAGCAACCCTCTCTACTCCAGACCAGATACTTGTTTTTGTAACGCCTAATTATAGTCACAATGCCGCGCGCTAAAGGCTGAAGGACAGCTATGAACACGGCAGGGGTGATGGGAAACGTAAGTCAGATTTCTAACAGACATTCATACTTAAAAATGTCCCTGTTTGTTGAAGCTCGTTTCAGCACTATACTGGATATATTTATTTATTTTTGCGACAGAATTTGATTATTTGTTTTATGACATCAGCAACACTATAATGCGGTTTGTCCGATTTCAGGCAGGACCACACTGACTCTCTGAAAGCTGCAGCATGTGAAATGTCACAGGTGTAATGGCTGCACACGTCATCAGGCCGTTTACATTGCGGCCATTTTACTGCAATTCTGAAAGCTTTCAGTGACCCAGAAGGCCCATTAAATGTAACGCCTCGTGAATGCGTTCATAACACTTTATAATGTGGTACAGACGGCCCTCACCTTACGAATGAGTTAAGTTTGTTCGTAGTATGAATTTGTTTATAAGTTGTTGTTGACGTTGGCTATCGACTTTGCATGTCTCCTAAATATGTAGGTAAGATATAAGCTAGGGGGCACGGTGACTAAGTGGCTAGCACGTTCGCTTCACACCGCCAGGGTCCGGGTTCGATTCCCGTCTCGGCCATGTGTGTGTGGCGTTTGCATGTTCTCCCCGTGCCTCAGGTTTTTTTTTGGTTTTTCTCCGGGTTCTCCGGTTTCCTCCCCCGGTCCAAAAACATGTACGGTAGGTTGATTGGCACCTTGGAAAATTGTTCCTAGTGTGTGTTTGTGTGTGTGTGTCCTGCGATGGGTTGGCATTCCATACAGGGTGTATCCTGCCTTAATGCCCACAGACGCCTGAGATAGGCACAGACTCCCCGTGACCCGAGGGAAGATATAGCGGTAGAAGATGAATGAATGAATGAATGAATGATATAAGCTATAAAACCGGTAGTTTACTGCATTCATGAATGCCCCTGCTTAATAAAATATCAGTAATACATTTGTTTACCTCGAATACATACAGTAATGTATACAGTAAGTGTAATGTATACAGTAATTACTATGGTATGTGGTGGTTAATACGTGTGTGGATGGTGGGAGAAGGAGGTAGTAGGCATTTCATGGTTATTACACTCGTTCGTTACTCTTTGCGTTCATTACGCTCCGTGACTAGCTAGCTGCGTGGTTTGTTTTTGTTGGACATGTTTGTTTGTATCGATGAAAGTTTTTGTTTGTATGGTGGGGAGCGTCTGTATTATGCACACGGCTTGTAGTCTTTTAAATATAAAAGCCGTGAACTAAATGTTGCACTTCAGTTTGTAGTGCGATTTCTTATTAAACCATGTGGTAGAACGTATTTGCTGAAGGGAAACATTGTTACGACCGCTCCTAGAACACACTATGCAAAGTGGTTTTCTTTCGAATTGCTGTTATAACACACGGATGCATAGAAATCGCCCTATTATAACGTAGTATATATATGACATAAATATGACCTTCATGTGCTTTTCCACTGTATAAAATGTGTTTGTTGCTTGGCCCTGACTGTTGACTTGCTCCTCTTCTCAGGCGGTGGAGACAGCTGGGATGGTAGGCACAGGCAGCATAAACAATAATCACCATAACACGGATATCTTCATGTATTAGACTGTGCTGCTGTAACTCTAACCTGTGACCTGGTTGGGTTTTTTTTTTGTCATTGCCTGTTGCATTGTGATCCTCGTTAGATTAGTTTCAGGGTCCAACATTACTTAATTACTTATTTAATTGAATGGTTTAAAAAAAAATGTAACATTATATCAATCCAACTTCATATTTTGAGCATGTGGTGTGTTGTTTTTGTACGTTCTGACTACAGAATGAACAAAAGCCAGTGTGATTGGCACTTCTGCCCTCTGCATGTCTCGACACATGTATTTGGAGTGCGGCTGAGCATTTAGAAACGTCGTTAAAGACGACAATATAACTTTTTTTTTTTTTTTTTTTTTTATTTAATAATGTATGTCGTTCTCTCCTGCCTGCAGCTCACCAGAACAAACTGGAAGAGATGATCAATGAATTGGCTGTCGCTATGACGGCTGTCAAGCATGAGCAGGAGTACATGGAGGTCCGGGAAAGAATACACAGAGCAAGTACGTACGCCCGAGAGCGGTCACATGTTATCAGTGTGTGTGTGTGTGTGTGTGTGTGTGTGTGAGTGTGTGGGGGGTGGGGGTTGGGTTCTACACGCACCAGATGGGGGTGAAGTCTTTATTTTAGCACAGGGCAAACAGACAACAGCAGGGGTGTCAAAGTCAAATGGACGGAGGGCCAAATAAAACATTTTGCTACAAGTCGAGGGCCGGACTGCCCGAATGTTAATTGAAATCAAAATTTGACCTACTGAAAACCTAACAAATATATTACGATTAGATAAATAAAGTAATATTTTCTTATGACTCTGTCAGTAATTTTTAATTTTCAACAGGCTGGCACAAAAGACAAATGTCAATACAAAAACACCTCATAACATGAACATTAAATGAACAAAGTGATATTATTCAAGGCACCATCAGCTATATTTTCTCATTTAGCAAAAGTGGGCTGAATTTAAGCAACTTCAAAGAAATAAATAATACAATATATATAATAATATAATAATTTTCTGCCATTCACTCCACTTTATTTATATATATATATTGCATTGAAATACAATAAAATAAAGTACAAAAATCTATGAACCAGAAACAAGACTTTCTTTAAGGAAAAGTCATATGTGCAAACAATGAGTGAAAACAAATATTATTTAAGTTTTAAATGTAGCCTTTGTTCTATATTCTCGTTTTTGTCTGCGTGTTTTGTTTCATGATGCCGTCTCAGATTATACTCTTTCATCACCGCCACACTTTCTCCACACAGAAGGCACACGGGTTTTCCAGCGACGTCCGTGAACATGTACTCAGACTCACACCTTGTTTGAAACCCCCGTTTCTCAGTGGTCCACCTTCCGTTTTGCCATTGTTGATGAGTAGGCTTTTTGCTGTTATGCTAATGACCGCTAATAAATAAGGAAAGGAAGCCGCCTCTCGCTCGGTGCGTCACCGTTGCATTGTGGGAAATGTAGTTTTGGTGCGTACATAATATCTGCGGGCTACTGGTTTGCAGGAGCCCGCGGGCCGGATCTAATAATAAATTAATATCATCACGCGGGCCAAATAAAACCCACTCGCGGGCCTGATTTGGATATGTGGACAACAGGAAACCTTTATATGTAATTAAGAGCCACGAAGATAAATGGGCCATGTTTCTCTCTCTCTCTCTCTCTCTCTCTCTCTCTCTCTCTCGCTCGCTCAAATAAATGATTGTAAAGTCTGTCTCTCTCTCTCTCTCTCTCTCTCTCTCCCCTCTCTCTCTCTCTCGGCTCTCTCTCTCTCTCTCTCTCTCTCTCTCTCTCTCTCTCATCTCTGTCTCTCTTTCTCCCTTAGTCTTTCTTTCTCTGTCTCCTTCAAATAAAGGATTGTATAGTATGTCTCTCTCTCTCTCCCCATTACACTCTCTCTCTTTCTCTTGTCTCGCTCTCTCTCTCCATTACACTCTCTATCTCTTTCTATTGTCTCTCTCTCCATTACACTGTCTCTCTTTCTCTCTCTCTCTCTCTCCTCTCTCTCTCTCTCTGTCTGTCTGTCTGTCTTTTTCTTTTCCCCTTTTTCTTTCCTTCTCTGACTGTCTGACTTTCTCCCTTACTCTCTTACTTTCTCTCTCTCTCTCTTTCTCTGTACCTCTGTCTCCTTTCTCTTGTCTATCTCTCTCTCTGCCTTTCTCAAACAAAGGATTGTAAAGTCTTTGTCTCGTCTTTCTTTCTCCAGTCCTCTTTCCTTCTCTCTCTCTCTTTATCTCTCTCTTGTCCCTCTCTCTGTCTCTTTCTGTGTTCTTTCTTTGTCCCACACTCTTTCTTTCTCCATCTGACTCATTCACTCTCTCAAATAAATGATTGTAAAGTCTCTGTCTCATTCTCTTGTCTGTCTCTCTCCCTCCCCCTCTCTCTGAAAGCTATTGTATGTGGAACAGGGTAAAAGGCATTTTAGATGATCACATCCTGAGCAGCAGTTTTAAGAGTTTGTCTTCACCCGACTCATTCTGACTCATTCTGACTCATTGGGGAGAAACTACGGTGCATGCATTGTAATGTATAGGTAAACATGTGTTGTCAATATTAATACCAACATCTATTTTCTCTTTTCTTTCCACAGTTAATGACAACACCAACAGCAGAGTCGTTCTGTGGTCATTCTTTGAAGCCTTGGTCCTGGTTGCCATGACCCTCGGACAGATTTACTACCTGAAGAGATTTTTTGAAGTACGGCGAGTCGTGTAAAGGGAAAAAAAAACAAAACAAGAAATAATAATTTAAAATGTCCACACGTACACACACACACACAGGCTTCCTTTGTACTATCAAGACAGTCATTTGCTCCTCCAAGGATTGGCTATCCTGCCTCGGCAACTTTCAGAAGCGTACTTCTTGTCAGTCATTCAGTTTCCATTATTGTCTTTCCTTCTGTTTGTTTAGATTTTGTTTTGGGGGCGCTGTGGTCTTTCAGGCAGGTCTTTTGGTGTTCACTTTTAATTTAGTTTTAAACCCTAGTTGTTGTTTTCGTTGCTGTTTTATTTTTTGCTGCTTTCCTAGTTTAATCAACATAATAGACAAACCGTGACGTAAAGAGGGTGTATTGGCTGTTGCTTAGAGAATGCTACATGCGTCGCATGGTGTACATTTTTACGGTATTGTATAACGTTTGCAATGATTTGATCGTTAACTTGAATGAAATCGAGTGGTCTGACCTTTGACGCGCACCCTTTGCAGGCTTCTTTAACTTATACGGCACATAATGGACGTGTATTTGCTGAACTATAGAATACAACTGTTTACGTATTAAATTGGCTTTAATGTATTTTCAGATGTTTTTGAGTATCATTTCCAAGGTTTCTTTTCTGTTAACTTGGGGAAGGGGAGTAATTTATGTACTTTTTTACTGTTACATGTCTGTACGGACATTTATTTCTTGAACATTTGCTACACAGAAAGAATATTGGCCATGACTACTGCAGAATCGATGGTAAAATTGTACAATATTGTAAAGTAGAATGTTCCAGTGAATCAAATATGACCTTGATTTAATAAAATATGATGTTCTTTGAAAAACCTCGTGGTCTTGCGGTTTTTATGCAGCGGCCCTGGAGACGTCGCCGTGTTCAGTGCGGGCCGTAGAGGTCCTGGGTACAACCTCCAGAAACGCTGTGATGCCTTTGTTACAGAATGGAGATTTCAATAAATACACGATTCTTTTACAAATGGATCATGTCCAGGATATTTTGTATTTTGGTTATAAATATATGATTGTGTCCACTTTCTAAACCAAACTAGCATAAGTAGTGGGAGCTAAGTGGATAAGGCCCCTGGACCCGAAGGTTCACACTCCACCGCCAAGGTGGTACTAGTGGGGCCCCTGAGCAAGACCCTTAACCTTCATATGCTCCATTGTAAGTCGCTCTGGATGAGGGTGTCTGCCAAATATGGTAAATATGTATAATGTAAATGTAACTGTTTTTTTTTTTTTAAAGATTCATAGAAATATCCATTCTCATGTCACATCTCTAATAAGAAGGATATTCCAGAGTTACCAAAATGCTGAATTGTTTTATTTTTTGTTCAAAATAGTATAAAAATTACATTTGAAGATATTTAACACATTATTATCTTAAACAGTATATTACAAATGGCTTTGGCATATAAAAAACATATAACACCACAAAATGACATTTTCTTTATGTTCATGATGACGTATTTTTAATCTACATGCCTCTATAGATACTTGCATGTACATAATAATAATAATAATGATGATAATAATAATAATAATTCTCGTGTATTTTGTTCCTTACTCTATTAACAGAGTATAAGTGGAACGCAGTAAGTATATTTTTGGTTCCACCCGGACTGTATGTTGTGTCGCACCGAGAGCACAGCATGGTGATTGTGAATAGTGAAATAGTGTAAAAGTGAATAATGGAGAGTATCGGCGATGGGAAATGGGAAGATTTACCAGTGAAACTTCACCACGGCATCACGCAGACTCTGAAGAAGCTGCGATTTATCTACATGACTCCGGTGCAGGTATTTACTAAATATTTGAAGTTCTAAGTGTTACTATTGCGCTTCTTATTCAGACGTTGTTGTGATGTGCTGCGTTCATGTGTTTCTTTCAGTCCGCGTGTATTCCTCTTTTCATGAGCAATAAAGATGTTGCAGCTGAAGCGGTGAGTGTTTTCAAGCCTGTTATTACATGTTTATAATAAACGGATTAACATTTATTTACTTTCGACATGACTGAAATGTTTTGAACCCCCGGCAGGTTACAGGAAGTGGCAAAACTCTTGCTTTTGTCATTCCTCTACTAGAAATTCTCATTAAACGCGAGGAGAAGTTGAAGAAAATGCAAGTAAGTGTGGAAAATACATACATACACATATATACACATACACACACATATATACATACACACACATACACATATATACACATATACACACACACATACACATATATACACATACACAGTATACACACACACAAACACATACACACCATACACATATATATACATACATACACATATATATATACATACACACACATACATATACATACACACATACACACATACACATATACACACATACACATATATACACGTACACACACATACACATATATACACATACACATATATACACGTAACAACAACACACACAATACCATTATACACAATGTACACATATACATACAACACATACCATATATACACATACACATATATACATCACACACACACTACACATATATAACATATACACAATACATATACACCCAACACATATACATACACTACATACACATACACATATACACATATACATACATACAATACATACATACCACACACACACACATACATAACATATATACATACACACACATACACATATATATACACACACATACACATACACATATACACATACACATATATACATACACACACATACACATATATACACATACACATATACACATACACACACATATATACACATACACATATATACACATATATACACGAAACACATATACACAATACACATACACATACACATACACATAGAAACAGACAACCAACACATACATACATACATACACATACACACAAGACATATACACGTACACACACACACATTATATACACATATATACCGTATATACACACACATACACATATATAAATACACACACACACACACTCTATACACACACACAATACACATATTATACACGTACAACACATACACATATATACATACACACACATACACATACACATAGATACCTACACCACACATACACCACTATACACATACACATATATACACGTACACATACACATATATACACACATACACACATATATACACATACACACCACACATATATACATAAACATATATACACATATACACACACATATACATACACATATATCCACCACTATATACACACGACATACACATATTATACACACTACACACCCATATATACATAGACACACACATATACACACACACATATACATACATACACATATATACACATACATACACATATACATATATATACATACACACATATACATATATATACACACATATACATACATACACATATATACATACATACACACACACACATGACATAACATACACATTATATACATGACATACACACATACACATATATATATATATTATATATATATATATACATACACACACCGTACACACACTACATACATACTATATACTTACATACATACACACACACACACACACACATACATACATATATAACATAATATATATATTTGACACACACACTTACTACACACACACACAAACACACACAGGTGTGCATACAAAAGTTTTAGACGGGTTAATAATTTGTTTGGTATCAATTAACAAAATGATTAAAAATGCAAATCAAAATATTATTTGTTGTGACTGCCCTTTGCTCTTGCAAGACTTGGACAAAGTCAGAGATATTGTAGGATCACGATCAGATTAACCACTTATACCAAGCATGTGCTAATGATAACCAATTCCGTGACGTTTGGAACGACCTACATGTTTAGTTCCAAAAAGTGTCCAGGGGTCGACAATCTTTACCACTCAAAGAGCTGTATAGATGCGTTTCCCACAGTAAAGAAAACACTGGCAGCCACAAAACCCTTTTTATATTTAAATGAAATATCACTGTATATAATGTTTTTTTTTCATTTATGAAAACAAAATGTCATTCGTGCATGCAACAAAAACATTTTGAACTCCCCAAAAAATTGTTGGGTTGAAGGTTAATATTCAATGGCTGTTTGAGTCCTTCATGTATTTATGAAAAAAAATGCAGAACTTAAATTATCCACCAGGGGCAAGGTGGTTTAGTGGTTAGCACGTTCGCCTCACACCGCCAGGGTCCGGGTTCGATTCCCGTCTCGTCCATGTGTGTGTGGAGTTTGCATGTTCTCCCCGTGCCTCAGGGGGTTTTTCTCCAGGTTCTCCGATTTCCTCCTGGTCCAAAAACATGCACGGTAGGTTGATTGGCACCTCCGAAACTTGTCCCTAGTATGAATGTGTGTGTGTGTGTGTGTGTGTGTGTGTGTTTTTCCTGCGATGGGTTGGCATTTGGTTGGTGTATCCTGCCTTAATGCCCATAGACGCCTGAGATAGGCACAGGCTCCCCGTGACCCGAGAGAAGATCGGATAAAGCGGTAGAAGATGAATGAATGAATGAATTATCCACCAGCAGCAAAACATAATGGTGTCTCCTCTCTTTCTCTCTCTCTCTGTGTGTGTGCATGTGTGTGTGCGCCGTCGTCCTTTTACTGGTCCGTGCAGTCTGTCAACCTGAATAATAAAAGCAATGAAAAAATATGAATATATGCACAAAAAGGACAATACAAATATTTATCATACTTGGTTAATGTGATTTCTGCTCCTGAACCTCGCAGCATCTGTACATCAGGGCTGGCCGATGTTGCACATTGTTAGTTGTGGCGCGTGTGAAGAGCGACACAATCTTCTCATTTAGAATGCATTTTAAAAATGAACAAACTCAAATGAAACGCATTTTAATTAAATACGCGTGAATTGTTTTCATAAGCCAACTGGAGACGAATCATAGGGACGAAAAGAGTCGCTGGTTGCTGACCTCTGGCCTAGAAGAACGTCTGCAGTTTTGGAGGCAGGGGGTGATCACAACAAATATTGATTTAATCTGGATTTTTTTTTTCCTTTGTTCAATTACTTTGCATTTTTAAAACTTTCTATTTAATGAATAATTTTTTTAATAGATATCTTACTGTACAAAATATATTCACACCTGCACTGAGAAAGTACTGTGAAGTCTCCCACAAAAAATACCTTCTAATGGTCTATTAAAATGATTACCACCAGTCCAGAAATACCATCAGTCTCAAACTCAAACAAAACAAAGTGTTTGTTTATTATTTAAATAATCACACTGCCTTTGCATAGGCACACACCCATGGGTGAATTTTATTCTTTTAAATGTTCAGGTTCTTTCTGTGCTTCTGCAAAGGGTTACAGATGGTTGTCTTTTTATTCGTTTATATTAGTTTATATTATTATACTTTTTATTAATCATTTTAATGAACAGATTAAAATAAAATAACAGATTGGTAATTGCTCCTTAACAATGACTCCTTTACTCTATGATGACAAATGAAGGAAATTTGTATTAAACACAAATCCTATGCATTTCTTCACCTTTCTTACTTCATTATTATTTTTTATCAACTTTAATATTTTGAGATCTTTATCATTTCACTAAATTTTATAGGGATCTTTTCCCCCATTTCACAATTTTTAAGGGACCGTGACATTCAAATGTTTTGTTATAAACTTCCTTGATGTTTAAAGCCTTTTTTCTCTGTCCCTGGGCCGAGCTCTGGTTCTTTCTTCACACTCGTCTGATTAAAGTCATTCCCTGTTTTTCGCAGGTTGGCGCATTGATCATCACACCGACCCGAGAGTTGGCAATCCAGATCAGTGAAGTCGTGGGTCAATTTCTTGAGGAATTTCCTCAGTTCAGGTCTGTTTCATAGCAATAATGGGATGTTAGAGCTGGGCGATGTGTCCTAGAAAATCAATCTCACATTTTTTTTACACAACCTTTGATTTTGGATACTGTCAAGAAAATGTGAGCGCTATTGGTACCTGTTTTTAATCTGTGTTTTGGGGGTTGTTGCCGTCATGTTTATCCCGCAGCGCCACACACACACACACACCTCCCTGTTGAACACAACGGGTTTGTTTTGAGGTGCTGGATTAAATTAGTCGTTTTGACACAAACTTTAGATAAACTTTACTGTTGGCCTTTTGTTGAACATCTGAAGTTGCAAACCCAACCCATTTCCATATGACTGATGAAACCCCGCCCCTTTTGGAAACGAGCTCTTCGGATTCGTCAGAGCGCCGTCATGTTGTATTTGGTATTTCGTAATAACGGGGCGGGAGGCGGAGAACTACGGAAGCTCGCTGTGTTAAACCAAGGTGAAATCGTAAAATCGAATTTTGTATTTTCAACATAAACCATAAACTTGAATGAATTAATAATTCATAATTATAATCTCCCAGCTCTAAGAGATACTCTTGCATTTGTAATAGACACCAAAATAAATGTCCCTTGTTAAATGTTTCAGGCAGATACTTTTAATTGGTGGAAGCAATCCTATTGAAGATGTTGAAAAGTTCAAGAATAACGGGTAAGTGCTCAAAACCTGTAGCAGGTTTTGGTGTTTAAGATTGGAATAGTCTCAAGTCTAAAGTGAAATATAACCCTAGCGCCAACATCGTGATCGGAACCCCCGGGCGTCTGGAAGACATGTTCAGGAGGAAAGCGGATGGCCTCGACTTGGCCAGCAGCGTAAAGGCTTTGGACGTGCTTGTTCTTGACGAAGCTGACAGGCTGCTGGACATGGGCTTTGAAGCGAGGTGCCGTTTCAGACTTACCTGAATTATCTACGTGTGGAAAAAGAAATCAGTTTAATCTTTCTTGGTTAACAAGACATTCCTGTTTCAGCTTAAACGCTATATTGGGTTATTTACCCAAGCAGAGGCGCACAGGCCTTTTCTCAGCGACGCAGACTCAGGAGCTGGAGAAGTTGGTCAGGGCCGGCCTCCGAAACCCAGTCCGTATCACTGTGAAGGAGAAAGGAGCCGCCGCTGCTAGTGTGCAGAAAACACCAGCAAGACTTAGTAATTACTACACAGTAAGCACAATTTACTCACCTGTTTATAAGAAGATCTAAAGGTTACAGATGTGTGCAGAATTTGGTTTAAAGTTTCGATTAGATTAAATTTTATTGATTTTATTTTATTGTTGTTGTCATTGTAAAGTTACAGAGTCAGTGAAATACATTTAACTTGTAATCAGAAGTGCGTGAGTGGAGTGAAGTGCACACGCCCCACCCCCCGACCCGAGAGAGAGGTCGGATAAAGTGGGAGAAGATGAATGACTGAATGTTAGATGAGGGTGGGGGGGCACGCTGGCTAATGCAGTTAGCAAGTTCGTCTCACACCTCCAGGGTCGGGGATCGATTCCCACCTCCGTCACGTGTGTGTGGAGTTCTCCCCGTGCCACAGGGTTTTTTTCCTCTGTTTTTTGTGTGCACCCTGCAATGGGTTGACATTCCACACGTGGTGTGTCCTGCGTGAAGGCGCCTGGCACTGATTCCCCGTGAGAGAAGTCAGATAAAGCGGGAGTAGATGAATGAATGAATGAATGAAAGTTAGATGAGGTTATAGGGTCTATATGTACAGGGGTGCGAGGGATTCATGTATAGTACACGTGCAGTATGTAATAAGTGTATATAAGATATTCAGTGTGAATGCAAAGAGGATTAGACCTGTCAAGAAGACAACATGCTCAATAAATAAATATGTATGTAGCCTTTATTCACATTTGCATACTACAACTGACACCTGCTGCTTGTTTTCACCTTATTTGCTTATTTATGTTTTTACATTTTTGGATAGATCTGTAGAACAGAAGACAAGTTCAACACCCTGGTTGCTTTCCTGAGACAACACAAACATGAGAAGCAGCTTGTTTTCTTCAGGTGTTTATCGAAAGCTTTATTGATTTTTTCGCAAGTCTTTGGCGGCTCTCAGCGCCTGTCGTCTTTAACGTGTTCCTTTAACCCACAGTACCTGCGCCTGCGTGGAGTATTTTGGCAGAGCACTCGAGGTCTTCCTTAAAAATGTCACCATTCTTTGCATCCATGGAAAGATGAAGGACAAGCGCAACAAGATCTTCTCCGAGTTTCGGGAACTAAAAAGGTATCAAGACTTGGTTTCGCTGTAATTGACTACGATGTGTTAAAATATGTCTTTCTTTGCTCGTGTTATGGATCGCACTGAAATGGGAAATAATATCTCGTTCAAATCTACACAGTAATGAACGATCAAATGATTCTAGTGTTTATGATCGTATAGTTTGTTGTACACTTTATTTTAACTGCTCAAGACTGTCTAGATCAGGAGTTTTAAACTCATTACCACAGTGGGTCACATCAGCATTATGGATGGATCAGTAGTAACTATAAGACAGTATATGGTGTTTGATGAGCGACGTCGCCTCATAACACAAAACACGCTTGGAAAAAGCGCCCTCGGTAAAGGGCATACACTGCACTCTAGTGGCGGGATGCGGTCACTTCACCGGTAACGTAGTCGCATACATTGTGAAAGATGACGTTTATTGTCAGTGCGAGCTTTAAAGCAGCAAAGCCGTATTTTTATATGCATTTTAAGCTCTTGCAGGCCACATGTAATGACGTGGGGGGGCCCCACACGTGAGATTGACATGTTGTTATCTAGAATGGGGATTGTTAGAAGAGCCGTTGTTAGTCACGTGTACATCACAGCACAGTGAAATTCTTTCTTTGCATACCCTAGCTTGTTTGGAAGCTGGGGTCAGAGCGCAGGGTCAGCCATTATACGGAGGTTTAAGGGCCTTGCTCAAGGACCCAAGAGTGGCAGCTTGGCAATACCGGGGCTCAATCCCCTTGCCGTCAGTAGATCAGTAACCCAGCGGCTTAGAACACTGAGCTACACCCCCTCCCTCTATTCGCGGGGCATCGGACCTGTGGATGAATGAGCACGAATACTCACAAGTAACGAAACGTCTTCCCCGAAAACTGGAGGTTATTATAATAGCAGTGGGGACTGAGTGTGTAATGATACGTTCATAAAGCGCATATGAATTATAGAGCTAGGCGATGGGTCATATAAATTGAATCTCAGATTTTTTTTTTTTTTTGGACAATTTGATTTTGGATACCGTGTTAAAATGTGAGGGCACGGTGGCTTAGTGGTTAGCACGTTCACCTCACACCGCCAGGGTCCGGGTTCGATTCCCGTCTCGGCCATATGTGTGTGTGGAGTTTGCATGTTCTCCCCGTGCCTCAGGGGTTTTTTTCTCTGGGTTCTCCAGGTTTCCTCCCGATCCAAAAAACATGCACGGTAGGTTGATTGGCACCTTGGAAAATTGTCCCTAGTGTATAAATGTGTGTGTGTGTGTGTGTGTGTGTGTCCTGCGATAAGTTGGCATTCCATCCAGGGTGTATCCTGCCTTAATGCCCATAGACGCCTGAGATAGGACACAGACTCCCCGTGACCCGAGGGAAGATCGGATATAGCGGTAGAAGATGAATGAATGTTAAAATGTGTGCGCTTTGGCTTGATGAACGTCTGACTTTGCAAACCCAATTTCCGTACGACTAATGAAACCGCGCCTATCTTGGAAACGAGCTGTTCGGATTCGTGAAGCGCCGCCATGTTGTATTTGACATTAGCAAAGCATTAGTAAACGTGCACAAAATCTTTTTAATGGCCACTATAAATATTCGGTTCAATTTATACAAGGACGTTTTATTAGAAACCATCCGATAAATGATTCTTTTCCAGCTTCACTGAGATGTTTGTAATTTGCAGTGGGATCCTCGTGTGCACTGACGTGATGGCAAGAGGCATCGACATCCCCGATGTCAACTGGGTGCTGCAGTACGATCCTCCCAGCAGTGCCAGGTACGAACACAAAGTCGCGCTTCAGATTTAACCGACTGCACGCATGCTGGGTCCTCTACTAATTTTTGGCACCCTTGTTAAATGTGTAAAAAGTAAGCGATGGTTTAATCTTGTTTCCTCTATTTTCTAAAATAATCACAGATTACTTTGCTCTGATTGATATCATACAAGTGCACATACAGTTTTATTTTAAAAAAAAACAAAGATGTCTATTATCCCTAGCTACATGTAACGGCGTTAAGTAATTTAATTATAATATAAGTGTAACGGTAATTCTTTAATTACTGAGTAAAAATGTATAAATAATTACAGTGACTTATGAAAATGTTAAAGATAACTATAACAGGGTTATTAATAACAGGTTACTAATGCTGTTATATTTACGGGTGATCAGATCGTCTTGGTTAAATGATGTCATGTTAATGAATAGTTTTGTGATGAGGACTTTCAACACTGTCTGATATTTGACAGTTGTGACATGCTCCCTTGTGTACAAACAAAGTAAAATAAATATTGTCCTTTCGCTTGAGCTCAGGGACTCAAACATCATTTATTAAGACAATTATTCAGTATGAAACCATTTCCATGTGACTGATGAAGCCACACCGATCTTCTATTACAGCGGTCACCAACCTTTTTGAACCTGAGAGCTACTTCATGGATACTAAGTCATACAAAGGGCTACCAGTTTGACACACACTTCTGAAATAACTCATTTGACTTTAGTTATATATTATAATTAATGACACTGATGATTTCTCACAATAAGTATTGAGTTACATTTTAGATGCATCTCTCACTGGTGAGTTTTTAGAACAGGCCTGAGAGCTACTCATGTGGTTCTTGGGGGCGACCTTGAGGGCCCTAACCCTAACCCAAGACCCCTGT
>JACRUU010000028.1:15699263-15769263 GCA_030449085.1 Kryptopterus vitreolus
GCAATTATACTTACATTTAGGGCATTTGGTAGACGCCCTTATCCAGAGCGACTTACAACTGAGCAATTGAGGTTTAAGGGCCTCGCTCAAGGGCCCACTAGTGGCTGCTTGGTGAAGGTGGGGGGGTTTGAACCCGTGATCTTCCTGTCCAGAGGCCAACACCTTAACCACTTGGCTACCACCTCCCTTACTTTATTCTAGTACGTTAAATAAGCATGTTTCCCCTCACGGAGGGGCAGGGATGTTGAGTTTAAACTCAAATCTTTCAAGTATTTTTCTTGTAAAAATTTCTTACATTTTTTACGTTGCCCCTCTTCTTCCAACACTTTATTTCTTTATTTATTTGTAAATAAATAAATCCTATGTTTGCCCTAATACACCGTCAGAAAAAAAAATCTTTATTAAAAAAATTTTTTTTTTTAAAAATGATTTTGCCTTAATGTTTATTATTTTTTATGGAAGGTTGTGATTTATTGTATGGTGTTGGAGGATAGAGCTCTCGGGGTTGTGGGGGATTTTGGAGTGACAATAGGAATCTAGCCTAGGGTGCCAAAAAGCCTAGAAACTGGTCTGTTTAGGCAGAATGTAACCGACACCAGAGAGAGAGAGATACTGGGTGTGTATAGGGGAGTGCACGTGTGTGCATGTTGACGAAAGACGTGTGTGAGCGTGAGTGGGTGTGTGTCCTGGTGTGAGTACGAGGAAAGGAAAGCGCCGGGGAACTGAATCATAATAAATGAAAGCTCTGTCTGTTAAACCATCGCCTTTCGCCTCTTCCTTCCAAGATCTCTGACAGATTTGTCATTCTGTCATGTGATGTAGCAGCTTTAATGTAGAAAACAGTCCCTTTGTCTGCTCAGTGATGGAAATCTCAAAGCCGAAATATCATCACATTACAGAGAGAGGGTTTTTCCGCTAACATTTCAGTGTCGATCTGCTCGCCTTCCATCTTCACCTGGTCTCCGAAGTCTTTAAATGAATACTAAATACTTACAAGAGGTTCAGGAAGAAAAAAAAACAGAGCTTTTAATAATTAAAAAAAAAAAAAGCAGGGTTATATTTCAACACACACCAGGAGCGCTCAGGGATTGCTGACTGCTACTCGGGGAGCCTGTGTCTATCTCAGGCGTCTATGGGCATTAAGGCAGGATACACCCTGGATGGAATGCCAACCCATCGCAGGGCACACACACACACTCTTTCACATACACTAGGGACAATTTTCCAAGGTGCCAATCAACCTACAGTGCATGTTTTTGGACCGGGGGAAAACCCCCTGAGGCACGGGAAGAACATGCAAGCTCCACACACACATGACCGAGACAGGAATCGAACCCGGACCCTGGAGGTGTGAGGCGAACGTGCTAACCACTAATACACCGTGCCCCTTATCTACTCCTGAGTTTAATCTGTATTCTCTGGTTTCCTTCAGCCTTCCAGAAAGGAAGTGGATCATTTCTATTCCCATCTCATGTTCAGTGTTCCTGGCATGTCTGACCCTGGCCACAATAAAACAACTAGTTAATCAGTGTAAGATTTTAGTACATTTTCACATAGTTAGAATCTTAATATAGAACTCTGGCATCGTTATTGAAGTTAAATCAGTGTTCCAGTTATGGTACACAGTCCATCGCAGTTTTATATGATTACAGTGGTTTAGAGGAGTGAAAGCTTGAGGATGCCTATACGTGAATTATTACAGGTCTGTGTACTGCTTTTGTACTGCTTAGAAACATGTCAGATGTGTGTTGTGCACCACAGTTGTAATATACTCTGTGGACAAATGTTTTTGGACACCTTCCATTAGCTCTGTATTTGCTTTCTGAACTTCTTGTACTGTGTTTAGTCCCATTATGTTAAAGCTTCCACTCTTCTGAGAAAATGCTTCCTTGGGTTTTGGAGTGTGTGTGGAGATTTGTCCTCTTTCAGCCATTAGGGAGTAAAATCAGGTACTGATGTAGGGTGAGGAGGCCTGGGTTGTGTTTCACTGCATCCCAAACATTGTAAGTCAGAACTCGATAACAGTTCAGTCAAGCTCTTTCACTCGAACCCATGTAAACTCCATCTTCCTGGAGCTGGCTTGGTGTACAGGGGCGTTGTAACGGGCGAACAGTTCCGGGTCTCTTGGTTCTGCAGAGGAGAGAATTTAATGCTGACACGTCCAAAGAATTTCTATAGAATGCATTCTGTCTCTTCAATTTCCCCAATTAAACAAATTTTAATGTCTACGTACCTTATAATTATGTGCACACTTTAGTCTTATTTGCTTGACCTGAGTTTTAGACATGTGTGTGCGTGTTCAGATGTAGCTTGGTGTCACTGATAAAGCTCTTGTCATAGAGTGTGTGTTTGACATGAGCATGGCTGTGAGTGTTACCTAGAGGCAAAGGAAAAGGTTCACTTGTCTTTGTCCTCTGTCTGATGTAGTTACTTTTAGTAGCCAGCTGTCATGACAAAGCGGCCATGTACATTCTTTTAGTGAAACCAGGCACTTGCATGCCTGCAAAACATTACAACACGTACTCTCGGACAGAAGTGGTTTGTACCATTGTCCAGTTAGTTTGCTTATTGGGCTTGTAGGATCCAACTATGTGTTTGCTCAACATTAATATAAATGTGTGTGTGTGATATTTTTATTTTATATATATATATATATATATATATATATATATATATATATATATATATATATATATATATATATATATATATATATATATATATATATATAGCACAGTTACTGGAATTCACTGAACAATTTGGAGTCACTTTCCTTATTGTAAAACAGTTACGGTCCACCTCACATTGCCCTGAACCAAGTCCTACTAGAGTTCCTGTAATCTCTGAAGATTTTGCTCTAATTTGTCTAGTTTTGCCATATTTATATGCACAATTTGTTTTAGAGGCAACTTTTTCTATTTTCTTTTAAGAAACTTTAGAATTGTTAGATTGGAAATTTTAGTGCAATCATCATATTTGCATATTTTGTTTACTATACTGTGTCACTGTTAAGTAGATTTTTCTGCTATCAGTACTTCACTATTTTATTTACTTTTTACTTTTACTCATTACATTTTTGCATGAATCTGTATTTCTACGTCATACATTTTTAAACCAGGCTTGTTACTTTAGTTTTAATCTATTTGGTAAACTGTCAATATTTTTTCATCCTATCGCAGTATTTTTGCTTACCATTTCCTGGTTATCTCACACTTCAAGCGTGTAGGCTAGCGTATGAATCTAATAATGAACTAGACAGAAGACCAGGAGAAGTCTGGTTAATGTGGATGAGACTGAGTCAGTGACGTAAACATGACCTGAGAACAGTGTTATTTCTGATTATCAGAATCTTTTCTGTGTTTGTGTTGTATATGGTGGATATTCAGATTGGATACATTCATTACCGACCAACTTTTTACATTTGTTCTGTAGTAATATGTTAATTTGGGCTGTCAAACTATGCATACTTTTTTAATTAATGCAGTTGGCATTTCTGTTTGGCCATATTTTAAAACAAAAATGCAAATAAATATATTAATAAAGACAAAAGAAAATTGTCTTTTCTCCAGAAAACTAATTTCCGTAAATGTTTGTTTTACTGATGCGTCAAATCTTAAATCATCCGCCATAATGAACATATACGGGAATTAACCCTTTGGGTTCAACAAACGCGGCATCGCATTTCGAGACACTTTATCCTTCCTCATAATGCCAAAATAAATATACCAAAATAAAAAATTAATATTTTTTTGACCGTACTGATAAGAGCATTCAAACATGTAAAGGGCCAATTTGTATATAGTCATAATAACAAAAAGCTCTCTCTTGACAGAAACATTAACAAAACAACTTTAATCTCATTGAATACTTGCCTCACAGTCTTAATAAATATGCATATCATCAAAATGTCTATTAAATAAACATTCACAAAACAATTATTCTCTGATTATGTAATCTGTATTAAAATTACTGGAGAAACTGTAACTCTTGTATCATATATTAACTGTCCGTGTGGAAACAGAGATTCCGCGATTACTTTAACAGTTGTAAGAATCTTTTCTTTGGCTGTTTAATCAACATGGGAATAAACCGAGTATTACAAATGTGAAGTGTTTATTTAAGACACTTTTATAACAGATAAAAACGTGCAATTAAGGTGTTACTTTTTAGTTAATTAAATGTCGGAGCCCATACTGTTTTAAAACAAGAGTATCTGTACTTAAATAAAGAATGTGTGTACTTCTGCTACTTCTGCACTGTGTGATTAAACACATGGAATGTTAACAAATTAATATTTTTCGGATTTATACTTTTTACTTTTTCATCCTTCCTGCTTCAAAAAAGGAATATTGGCATCATAATTCATAATTTTTCCATTTGTGGGGAAAAAAAGCATAAATAAACACAAAGGAAAACTAAATGTATGTTATTTTTGCTGCTCTCTTCCTATTATAATCTTTTTGATAGCTTGTTCCCCCCCCCCTCCCTAGTAGAACACCTATAAAAAGCACTTGATCAATTGTAGCTTAGCAACTGTGACTGGGCATTTCTGATTCTACCATTCTTTGTCTAAAGTAAACACTATATGTTTGTTAATGTGATACTAGTGATTCAGATATTCTGAGAATCTCCTAAAGAAAGACTAGTTAAACATATTAAATGCTTGGTCTGTAGGGCTGCAACCTAATGATTCATTTGATAATCGATTCATCAAACATTAATTTTTCTCTATTAATCGAATTCAAAACCTTTTAAAATGTTGTTTTGATTATTATAATTATATAAAACCCTAATTCAGGGTATTTACATATGTATAAAAGTCTACTGTTAAAAAAATGCAAAAGCCACATATTGATTAATGTTGTTTTTTTAAAGTTTATAATGTCTCATTTTTAAGGAGTGCATGGGGACGTTCTCCTTTAAACAAATTTACTAATTTCGGGTTGTTCTTTCTCTGTGAAATAAAACACAAAACCGCATTTGTGTATGCAAAGTCAAATTAACATTTGTATTGTTTGTAATGATAATTGCAGATGGTTATAATGCTAATGCAATAAAGCTAAAATACTATAAAAAGAGAATGGAATGGAGAAACACAAGTAAACAGGCTTGATTTTAAAAAAAAAATTTTAATAAATAAATAAAGCACAAGAAATGCGTAAGCACCTGCTGAATACCACAACAGTGAATACAAATATGATAATTTACTACTGCTATTATTTGCTGCTTTTAGATTTAGTCTTTTTTTTTTTTTTAATTAAATCCATCATGGTGTTGCTCGTGACACAACCGAGTCAGTACATGGATTCATCCATGACACAAGCATGTTCTTTTCATTTACTCGTGCAGGACGAACTTTGCATAACTGGCAGGTTACAGTGTTTTGTTGCGTTGGGTTTATTCTAAAATGCTCCCATGCATTGGAACATCTGGATGACGCTTTTTCTTGCCACTTGTTGAACTTTACTCTCAGAAATGTTGCTAGTGCCGGTTTTCTCTTGCATTTGCTCTAATACCCAAAGAGGTGAAAGTTGTTATCCAAGTTAAGCATTTTTTTTCTGTCTGTATCACTACCTCTCTAACACTCCCTCTTTCTCTCTAGATTACCTTGATAATGGCAATAACAAGATGGCGATACAGCAGGCCGACAAGCTGCTAAAGAAGCACAGGGATCTTCACTGTGCCAAAGTGAGTAAAATCACAGCCTCAATATCCTCAGTGTCTGTAATAATGCAGCTACAGTTTCAATTCATGTTCACATCATCATAAAAAAAATGATCCTTTGGCTGTGGTGTGGTTAGAAGAATCTCGTCACTGGGAAATATCAGAGCAAAATGTCCAGACTAGTTTGAATTAGTAAGGAAATCTAAACAACGGTATCCATGATAATACTTTATCTTATTTGAACTCTCCAGCTTGGGTAAGTCTGTGCCAACAAGGTGTTTCCAACCCACAAAAGTGTCTTTCAAGTCATCACACCTAGCCTGTAGCTGAATTGTAGTGCACTGATGCCACATGTTTGGCTTATTTAGTTCTTATTTAGTTCTTATTTAGTTCTTATTTAGTTCTTGGTCCATCTGACAATGGACCAAGTCCCAAAACAGCTCAAAGGATTTGCATGCGTAGGTCAGAATTGTTAAAACAGATCTGCGGAAGGCTAAATTGTATTTTTTTTCCTTTTTTATTGCAAATTAAAAGCTTTCAAATATCTTGAACTGGGGAAAAGCCTTGGTCTATAAACTCTGCCATGAAACCCAGATTAATGTTACATGGATTTTTAACCTTCTGCAAGTTTGCATGTCTGGATCTTGATCAGAGACCATCAGGTTCTTGGTCACCTCTTTTAGCAAGACCATGCTAACTAACAGGCTTTAGGAGCAATATGTATTGGTGTAGAAATGCATAAGCATTGGGTACAATAGTGAATGAAATGTAATTATTTACTGTTGCTTCTTCTAAATCAGGGTTGTCCAATCTTTTCCACAAAGGGCCAGTGTGGGTGCAGGTTTTCATTCCAACCAAACCAAGTCCACCCTAAAATTGACCTGCTTCAATCTAATGATTTTCATTTTTAATTGGATTGATAATCTGCACCCCCACTGGCCCTTCGTGGAAATGATTGGACACTCCTGTATTAGTATTACTTAAGTCTTAATCCAATCTATTAAGGGTCACACCTGATAGGCATTGAAAATGAAAATCATTAGATTGAAGCAGGTCAATCTTAGGGTGGACTTGGTTTGGTTGGAATGAAAACCTGCACCCACACTGGCCCTTTGTGGAAAAGATTGGACAACCCTGATCTACATTTATTGGTTTTTTTTTCCCCCACTCCAAACCATCCATCGTTATAATGTGTGCGACATTAATTCAATTACAAAAATTCACCAAGGCAAATGAATGTGCTAGGATGATTCGTTTAGCCTATTAAATTAAATACAGAGCACTGCCTTTCCTACGGAGCGTTATTACTGACGCATCACACGCTGAACTTGGTGTGTTGTGGAGGGCTGGAGGAGGCGGGAGAATGAAAAATGCAGGAACGTTTTGGATCATTTTATATTTTTTGATGTTGCTACGGAACATAAAACTCACGGATCACATTACAGGCTTGGAATGACTTTTTCGGATCAGCAGAAATGGGGGGAGGAGATTAATAATTTACTTTCCATTTATAAGAAGAAACTTACAGTAAGGAAACGCTCCCATGCATTAGTTATGAATAATGCGTGAGGCATTTTTAAAGTTCTTCTGCTCCTCCGCTAGCCGATATTGTTGGTATTATTTTCTCTCTGTTATTGAGTATTGCACTTTAATAAAGAAAACTACTTTTTATCCGATTAATCGATGGCATAATCGATGGCATAATCGTTAATGTACTCGATGACTAGCTGATGCTCTTGAGTCACGACAGTACAAATCTAGTAGTTTTTAATGACAAATATATTTCTTTATTGATTTTTTTCTTCTTCTTCTGATGCTATAGGTTCTGAAGGCTATTGGATTGCAGCGCACAGGGAAGCAGGACGAAGCCTTCAGCTTGGCTCAAGAGGTTGCCAGTCTGGAGCCCACCGATGACAACTCACTCCAGGCTCTCACCATTCTCTACAGAGAGATGCATCGGCGTGAGTGACCTACATTTCCTAACCAAAGTTCAGGATTGCTCAGTGCTCGTGCTGTACGATAGAAACAAAAAAAAAGTCTTGTTCTGTTGTTACCATGGTATTTATTTGGGATCTGTTTAAGAAGCTCTCTTTCTTACATTCATTCGGTTTCTTACTATGGGACCTCCCTCAGGTGTGACCGATTCACGAAGCACCAAGTAAGCACCAAATAAGCTCCCTGAATAGAACATTCTCACCTTCTACCCCGTGAAATATTTAGCTTTACAAGGAGTACAGTTTGCTGAAGCAGCCTCGTCAGCCTTAGCTGTGTCTGTACTCCTACACAACAGCTTTGCTTGAGGCGTTCCAGCCTGAGCTGTTTGAGGAAATGTTCTGTCAGGTAGATTCTGGTTCTCAACACAGCTCTACTGAATGACATGTGTGTGATAGCAGACTTAAACCTGCACATATCCCACAGAGTGTTTTTTTTTTCCAGATTTGTGGTTAGGAGTAGAGACCTGCATGGGACTGATTTTACCGCAAGGTTCTGTCCCGCTCAGGCAAAAATATGCGTTGTTTTGTCCCGGTCCATTCCCGTGCTCGTTCATGCCTAAATGTTATTTTCTCCGTCAGGGAATATTTAAGTCGCTTCTAACCTTGTGTCTGTATATTGTTTTGTTTCATTTTACCATTTACCATTCACGATTGTTGCTTTTTTGCATTGATAACAGTTTATTTGTGTGTGTAAGTTGTGTGTGTGTGTGTGTAGTGTGTGTGTGTATGTATGTGTGTGTGTGTGTGTGTATGTGTGTGTGTGTGTGTGTGTGTGGTGTGTGTATGTGTGTGTGTGTGTATATATATGTGTGTATATATATATATATATATATATATATATATATATATATATATATATATATATATTCATTTTTTTAAGGCTGTTTTGCAGGAGTCCCGCTAATAATTGTATTCCTCCCGCAACAGATATTGCCGCACTCATTTGCGTTGTGTCCCGCAGGAGTCCAGGTCTCTAGTTTGGAGAGACGTCGTTATGGCAGAGTTTATGAGGGCTCTCAAAAGAGAAAGTTCTCAGATTGCCTCATTAATTAAAAAGCTATTCATGTTTGGAGCTAACACTATGTGCAATCTGTGGATGTACGGTTTGCACGGTTTGCGTCTTGTGATGTGTTAGTTCAGAGAATATTACTGTTTCAGAGCATGTGCTTCTATCCTGAAAACATATTTTATTTATTTATTATTGAAGGCCATGAATATTTCAGTATAACTGCTAAACTGTATAGTGCATCTTTTACAACAGCCTGGGTTTATATTAGAAGAATCTGGGAGATGAAATGACATTTCTGCACTTCTGTCACCAAGTGAAAATATTTGGTGTATCATGAAACGTGACCCAGGACTGAATGAGACAACATTCTTTTCCCACATGTACATGGACAGTTTTTAAAGGGAATAAATGTCCCTGTCCCAATGAGTATGTGAGTGTTAATTATGTTAGTTAATTTTTTTTTTTTTTAAATGGTACATTTTAAACATTTAATTTTAGAAAGCCTTAAAAAGGGGCCTGGATGTTCCCAGGCTTGCATGGTCAATGTCTATCAAAGGTCCAAGGAAGGAACAGTTGTGAACCTGAATCCGGCTCATGGGCGGCCAAGGCACCCCTGATGTATATATGGGAGTGAAGTCTGGCCATTGTGGCCTGATCCAAAATACACATTACCGCAGTTCAAAGCTGAAGACTTTAATGCTGTTCATTCTAAACGGTATCTGTTTTGGTAGCAAAATGAGGACCAACACTATTAGGCAGGTGGTCATAATGTTATGGAATGTCACTGCTTACTAATGTTTTATACTTTATTATATCTTTTTTTTTTTTTTTTCTTTTTGCACATTAAGGAGTGTGAATTTGTTTTGTTGTACCCTGTGTAATAATGAATAAATAATTCTATTCTAGACTCAAGACGTAGCCCACGGGTGTCAGACTCGGGTGCGAGGGCCAAATCTGGCTTACGGCATCATTATTTTGGGCCTACGAGATCATATCAAATGTTTACACTGCTAGATACAAATCCCAGAATGCTTTGTTAGTACGTTGGCGCATCAGACATGACCTTCCAAGCACCTCCAGTCACCCCCTACTTTTCTCACAACAATCTTTATCATTCACGTTACTGTTCACCACAAATTGCGCTGTTCACCCCTCCCCAAAAATGGACAAACAAAAGATGGAAAACAGGAGCTTTAAAAAAAAAAAGTCCTATTTTGTAATAAAATGTCATTTATATCAGGCACGTGATGGTCAGTAGGGGTGTTTGGGTCCTACACCAACACAGGGTCACTACTACAGTCTACTCACTGTTACTGCGCTTACATGTGCAGGTGCACGTGCAGTAAACACAGCAGAGAGCGAAGTGTAGATGAAACTTTCAGTAAGTGAAAAACAACAGAATTCTCCAAAATAAGGAAAGTTGATGCTGAAAACAGTTTTGTTTTTGTTTTGGTTTTTTTTTAATGGGTGGGAAAATATGCATATATTCTTCCTGTATTGAAGCTTTGTGTCTCGTTTGCTCCGAGTTTGTTGCGATTGTCAACGGCGGAAACAATAAACGCCATTAATAAACTGAACATAAACACTTGGAAGAAATTTACCACCAGCAGTCTGAAGTAAGGACACGGAAAATAAATGAGCACAAAGTCCAGTGCGAGCGATCTACACAGGTTCTGTCTCACTGACAGCTTAATAACGAGTATATGAATGTTCACTGAGAATACAAACACAACAAGCCCTTCACAGATTGGGAAATGGTAAAGGAGTGCATGTAAGCTGCGTGTGAAACATTTTTAGATGGAAAGGAAAGACATGAACTGAGAGGAAAAAATAAACACCACCTTTCAGATGCAACAGCAACAAACAAGATATTGGCTGATGTTTACAATTTGAGGCTCCTGTTCCGACTGAACCTTGTAGAGCTTTAACATGTGGTGAATCGAGAGATATTAATGGCAAAGCAGCTTGTGGTGTACATGTGATGAGAAACACGTTTCTATAACAACTGATGTAGCACCATCCATGTCCCTGTGTGTGTGTGTGTTTGTTTATTTATTTGTTTATATTGTCTGGACCTTTGCTGGTAAGGAGGGATCATTTAATGTATCTAAGCAGATCCCTGATGTATACTGTCCCATAGTTAGACACCTCACATCATGTTATCATAGAACTGGCGTTAC
Organism: Kryptopterus vitreolus; assembly: GCA_030449085.1. NCBI lineage: Eukaryota > Metazoa > Chordata > Actinopteri > Siluriformes > Siluridae > Kryptopterus > Kryptopterus vitreolus. The sequence continues at coordinate 15,710,111 of JACRUU010000028.1, forward strand.
AATAGGAACCAGTCTGTTGTTGGTTGCACAAGATCTGACCATTTTTGGTGTCGTTATAAAATGGCTAATTTCTCTGTCTACAGCGGAGTTAGTGACCAAGCTGTATGAGGCAGCAGTCCGGAAGGTTCCTACAAGTGAAGAGTACCATTCGCATCTCTTCATGGCATATGCACGAGTTGGGGAGTACAAGAAAATGCAACAGGTGCTGCTTTGTAATTATATGTTCATTTACTTTTTTTTGTGCTGTGTGTGTGCATGCATGCATGTATGTATGGCTGATGGATAAAAACAGATGGTCTACACTAAACATGGAGCATGTATGTTTTTGTTGAAAATTGGGGATTTTTTTTTGTTTTTTTTTGTTCTTTATCTTTGGCTTATTCGCTCCTCTTTTTTTTATCCATGTAATTGTTTCTCTTCTCAATAATCTTTACCCACTTTGCTTCTCTGTGTCTCTTAAAACAGGCTGGAATGGCTCTTTATAAAATTGTTCCCAAAAACCCATATTACTTCTGGTCAGTTATGAGTCTAGTGATGCAGGTATGTGCATTTAATAGCGCATGTATCTCATGATCTGTATGCAGGATGGAGAATTTTATAGGCTCTATATTGCATTGCAGGCTATTTCAGCCCAGGACGAGAAGCTTTCCCACACAATGTTCCTTCCTCTCGCTGAGCGCATGGTAGAGAAGATGGTGAAAGAGGAGAAGATTGAAGCCGAGGCAGAGGCAAGATCTTTCTTCTATCGCTCTCTGGGCTTGTGCTTATCTTTTATTTTTTTTATGCTGTGTTTTAATGCATGTTGGATATTCTAGGTGCAGTTGTACTTCATGATCTTGGAGCGTCTGGGGAAGTATGACGAAGCGCTCGAAGTGGTGCGAGGGCAGCTTGGAGGTGAGCATGGAGCTAATGGGTAACTGCTGTTATAATTTGGTATTTTTGGTAAGACTGTGATTACTGAGTTATATGCTTGTGTCTTTTACTCAGAGAAGCTCACCAGTGAGCTGCAGAGCCGGGAAAACAAGTGTATGCTGCTGTATCTCCATCTTAAACGTTGGCCCGAGTGCAATGCCCTGTCACGCAAACTGCTCCTCAAAAAGTAAGCCACTTTCTTTTACATAGTTGCTCCACTTTGAATGAATGATTAAGATCGCATGACATCAGAGTTGACTCTTTCGTCAGTCATATGTTATAAGGAAATCAACTCTTCTGCCTAGCCACTTAAAAAAAGTGTTTGTTGGCAGAAACTTACCGACTCCAAGAGAAAATAAATTGTAATTTAAGAAGTTAAAATGCACACGTTAAAGTTAGAAAAAGACTAAGCAAGATGGATTTGTTTGGATGGGTCTCTTTATGCTCTCTGCTCTGTAAAAGTAACATTACAGCATGGTTTAGGTTTGCCTAGGTACATCTGATAACCACAATACTTGTGGAATAATGTAGTTAGACCAGACATAACCAAACGCAGCAGATCACCTACAAATTTCTCATACAAACTGTCAAGCACAATAGAGAAGGTGTGATGATTTGGCCTTGTTTTGAAGCCCCTGCTCCTGGATTCCATGTAGTTGTTTAGTCAGCCTTTATATGTTGAATTATGTTGATTCTATAGTAAAATGTGATGCCTTGTCAGTCATCCATGTTTGGGTTATGCAACAGGACAACAATCCCAAGCATACCAACACAATTCTGAAAGAGTGGCTAAAAAAAAGAACAGAATTTGATTGTGGCAGATGTCCAGGCAAAATCCTGCACCTCAGCCTGACAGAAATGCTGTGGGTGGGACCTTAAAAGAGCTGTGAATACACAACTGCCTGTAAACACATACAGACTTCATTGCAGAATTATTCTTACCCCTTGAATATTTCCACATTTTACCACAAACTTAAATGTGATTTGTTTATTTATGCGATAGACCATAATAGATGTTTATGGTGTTAATTGTGTTACAAATAAAAATCTGAAAAATGTGGCATGCATAAGTATTCAGCCTCCTTTACTCTGATCCCCCTAAATAAAATCCGGTGTGATCAGCTGTCTTCAGAAGTAACTTAATTAGTGAAGAATATTCTGAAAAGGTCTCAGAGGTTTGTTAGATGGCATTAGTGAGCAAATTGCATCATGAAGATTCGAGAACACATAGACAGGCCAGGAATCAAGTAGTGGAGAAGTTTAAAGCACGGTTTGAACCCCAAGCTTTGAACATCTCACGGAGCACTGTTCACTCCATCATCCGAAAATGGAAAGAGTATAGCACAATTGCTACTCTGCCAAGACATGACCACCCAAACGGATAGGCAGGTGTAAGGAGAGCATTGATCCAAGAAGCAGCCAGAAGGTCTATAGTAACTCTGTAGGAGCTGCAGAGATCCACAGCTCAGGTGGGAGAGTCTGTCCACAGGATAACTGTTAATCGTGCACTCCACCAATCTGACTATTGTGGAAGTGTGACAAGAAGAAAGTCATTGTTGACTAAAAAGAGAGAGAGAGAGAGAGAGAGAGAGATAGATAGATATGTTTGTATGTACATATGATTGCTTAAGTGCATTAAAATCTTCAGAAAGAGAAGGACTAATTGATTGACTTTTTTTTTTTTTTTTTTTTTTTTTTTTTTTTTTTTTTTTTTTTTTTTTTTTTTTTTTTTTTTTTTTTTTAAAACTATTCAGCCCTGATGACTGGCAGTTCTACTTGTCGTATTTTGACTCTTTATTCCACCTTATTGACCAGAGCTGGACGCCTCCAAACGAAGGGGAGCAGTGAGTACCATATTATATATATATATATATATATATATATATATATATATATATATATATATATATATATATATATATATATATATATATATATATATATATACACAGTTACAGCTGGTTCACTAGATCTGTTTACAAGAGAATGCTAGACAATCAAAAATGTGACATTTAAGACCAATCAGTCTGTGGTTAGCACCGAATCTGTCCAACCATGTCTCATTGCTTTAGTGTTCTCTCTGATATTCTCTGATATTTTCCCGGTAGTTGTACAGAGGGTGACGTGCACTCCTCTGTGGCACAAGCCATCAGTTTTGTGGAGGAACAGCTAGCAGCAGAGGATTTAAAGGAGTCGCGGCCACTTAGGGGCCCTTACCTTGCTCGTCTTGAGCTCATACAACGTCTCCGCCAGAGAAGCTGCTCAGAAGAAAAGCAGCTCGGTAATTCATCATTGTCACGTTGTAACTGTTTTATAATTCAGATATTGCTAATAAACATGTACTAATATAAAAAAAAACATGTTTGCAAAATGTTATGCACAGGTTATGTTTAGCACATATGAATAATAATTACATGTGAATCAAAAAGCTAGACTGCTAGACTTTGAAGGAGGGACATTATATTAAAATATGTTAAATTAAGTTTTAGTCAGCGTTGATGCAACTTTAATGGTCAAAGAATTCTAGTCAGCCTATACAGTATAAAAGGTAAACAAAATATAATAAAGAGGCACAGTGTCTCTCTTTGTTCTGCTTTTAATAAGTGAAACTTTGGAGCGAAGGTAGAGATATTTGTGTCTGCTGATCTGTTTAAACCGAATGTGCTCTATAGCCAACACTGAGCGTTCAGTATAATACTTTATGGTCTATTATAAATACATATTTATTTGTTATGTTTCATATATATTGCTTATGATTTAATATGTGAAGGAGGGTGAGATGTAGTCAGATATTTGCCACAGTAAATTAATTATTTGTCGAAATATGCTTTTCTTTTTATTTATGTGATGCTTTTCATAGGTGAGCCGCTAGAGCTGATGTTTCAGTACTTTGTAAAGTTTGGAGACAAGCCATGTTGCATTACAGATCTGACGATTTATCTGGATCTTATCTTACGGGATCAACGTGTCCAGGTAATTACAGTCTCTTAAAATAAATACCCCAATGCACTCTCCTTGTTATGAAGTGCAATTCAGTTTTTTGTACTTGCCTTGTTGATCATGCATTACACCTTTCTGCTTTGCTATCAGAGATGACAAACTGGTGTAAAAATGCTCACAAAGCAGGCTCAAAGCCCGTTAATGAGCCCCAGTGGGTTGTATTTTAATTGTTCTATGTATGACTCAGTTCATTAACAGGCTGACTGAGGCGGTGCCTCTTGGGGCTGCTGGTGAGGCTGGCACGGCCCTACCGGGAGACACCCGCTCACTGCAGAGGCACCTATGTGTAACACAACTCAGCCGCTCTCTAGGCTTGCAGCACTCGCTCAGTCCCGATGGCAAATTGGCCCTCATCCGTGAGCTCAAGCATCACTACCGTCATGGCTTACAATTTGGTAAGAGCTTGATTATTGTAGAGCTGGGTGATATGTAATATATTGAATATATATATATATATATATAGTATATATATATACTATATATTTATATATATATATATATATATATATATATAATATAATATATATATATATATATATATATATATAATGACAGACAGACAGGCCACAGCACCACACACACCTCCCCATTCAACAACAGGTTTATTTGAGGTACTGGAATAAATTTGTCTTGCTGTAGTTGTACCTTTATTTAGAACTTTTAGTCGCCACAAACTTTAGACAAAGTTTACAGGCTTGTTGAACGTCTGAAGTTGCAAACTCGAACCATTTCCAACAACTGATCTTGGAAACGAGCACTTCAGACTTGACAGAGCGTACTGCCATTTGGTATTTCATGAGTACGGAGAACTATGGTGAAATCATAAAATCGATTTTCATATTTTCAACTTCGGCATAAACTGAAATTAATTGATAAAGACGATTAATCTCCCAGCTCTAGATGATTGGTGTTCTTTTAGTGCATTAAACTCTCAGGAGCCATCATTGGCAGACCTGCATTCCTTGCTAGTAAAGCGTTTATGGGCGTTGCACAAAACCTTGATCTCTGATTGCAGTACAGATAATTAACTAACTGTACCCCTAAAATGATAGTTTAATTGCCATACATTTTCAAATGATTACTGCTGATCCTGTTAAGACCATTCTTGTTTTATTGACACAGTGTGTTAGGTGGAATAAATGCCATCTGTGTAGGGGTTTCTGAGGACTTAAGAACAACAGAGTCAAGGGTGCAGATGAAAGTGTCCTATACCGTTTGTCTTACTCGATGCAAATGTCATTCATGAATAAACTTGTCGATCAACATGTTTACGTAGCATGTTCCTTTCTCTCTCTCTCTCCCTCCGTTTACAGGGAAGTCATGTTTAAAAACAGAGCTGCAGTTCTCAGACATGTACTGCCTCATGACTGCTCATATCTATTTAGACTTGTGGATAGAGACTGGTAAGCTTAATTTTTCAACTCCCCTGTGATGAGTTTACCATGAGTCATAGATCATAGGCTGAATTAATCCCAACACTGTTTAATCCCAAGAAAATGCTTATGTGTAGTAACAAAACAAAAAAAGTTTGTTAATTAAGTTTGTAAAAATGTTAATTGGATTAATGTGGAATAAAGAAAGATGATGACAGTTCTGTATAACTAGACCTCACGGAAATCTCTTCAATATGCTTGTTTTTGTGAATGAAATTGGATGATATTTGTATGTTTATTTTTTAATTATTGCTGTCTTGTGGATTGTGTACTGCAGGTGATGAGCATATGCTGTGGCAGAGTCTCGGGCTGCTGGAGGAAGGTCTCTCACACAGCCCCTCAAACGCACAGTTCAAGCTGTTGCTCCTGCTCCTCTACTGTCGTCTGGGAGCGTTTGAGCCCGTAGTGGATCTTTACTCCAGCCTGGATGCCAAACACATTCAGCATGACACCATAGGGTGAGTAACCACGTATTCAGTGTGTAATTGTGCTGCAATCACTTTAACATCTCACGTTTCTTTAATTAATTTTTTTCCCATTTACAGATACTTACTGACTCGCTATGCAGAGTCCTTGGGCCAATTTGCTGCTGCTTCTCAGTCCTGTAACTTTTCCCTCAGGTTTTTCCATTCGAACCAGAAAGATGTAAGTTATTTATTATTCTGATTAAAAAAAACAAAATTGGAACATTGCATTCTGTTTTCATTTGTCTAGTTTATAACCAGCTTTCTCTCTCTCTGTCCTCTTTCAGACCTCAGAATACATTATTCAGGCATATAAGTATGGTGCATTTGAGAAGATCCCAGAGTTCATTGCATTTAGGAATAGACTGAACAACTCATTGCACTTTGCCCAGGTGTGCACAGAGAGGATGCTGTTGGACCTCTTTCTAGAAGCAGACATGTGAGTCGAAACAAATCCTCATGCTTTTCCTTCACATTATGTTTCATTCATTCATCTTCTTCCGCTATATCCGATCTTCCCTCGGGTCACGGGGAGCCTGTGCCTATCTCAGGCGTCTATGGGCATTAAGGCAGGATACACCCTGGATGGAATGCCAACCCATCGCAGGGCACACACACACACATTCACACACTAGGGACAATTTTCCAAGGTGCCAATCAACCTACCGTGCAGGTTTTTGGACCGAGGAGGAAACCGGTGAACCCGGATAAAAAAAAAAACCCTGAGGCACGGGGAGGGGAGAACATGCAAACTCCACACACACATGGCCGAGACGGGAATCGAACCCGGATCCTGGAGGTGTGAGGCGAACGTGCTAACCACTAAACCACCATGCCCCATATATATGTGTGTGTGTGTGTGTGTGTATGTGTGTGTGTGTGTGTGTGTGTGTGTGTGTGTGTGTGTGTGTGTGTGTGTGTGTGTGTGTGTGTGTGTGTGTGTGTGTGTGTGTGTGTGTGTGTGTGTGTGTGTGTGTGTATATGTATATATATATATATATATATATATATATATATACACACACATATATATACACATACATACACACACACACACATATGTATATGAGAGAGAGGTGTGTTCATTTTTTTGTTTGTTTGTTTGTTTATTTATTTATAGTTCTGTGCATTTGGTGTTCCCTATTCAGATCATCCACTTTAGAGGAAAGCTTGAAGTCCATGTCTCTGTCTCCTGAAGAAGACGACATTCCATGGGACAACATACGGGACAACCGGGATCTTACTGTCTTTGTGAGCTGGAACCCCAAAGACCGGTACAGTATAGCGAGCTGCTGATGCTCGCACGCACCGAATGCTCATGCACACAGATCACCTTCCTGTAATTACCGTTTTGAATGTAATCGCTATATATATATATTCTATATCGCTATATAACTGTGACCGTACCGGACCTTCAGAGAGCTGGACGAGGAGGACAAGCGGCGCTCAGTGGAAGAGGAACTGCTGTGGTTAAAGATCCGCTCCCTGACTCTAAGACTTGTCGGCTGCCTCTCCTCAATGTGCCATCCTCCTTCACTGCACAACTCTGAGAAAACGGCAGAGAATGGCGTGTGTGCCAAACAGTCCACCCTGCAGCCGCTTCTTTCACAGCTCGAGAACGCTCTTAGTCAGGCGGCTCAGTTCACTGACAAACACTCGGAGGTAAGCACTGGGGCGGGTACACGGGCACACAGAGTCACGGCATGTATATAGTTTTGTTAGTATTTTATCATGTGTAAATACTTTTTTTTTTTTTAACCTTTTGTTAGCAGTATTTGCTATCTGTGGAAAAATGGCAAGGATTATATTTGGTACATTACTACTGTCAAGGTGTCACCAGTTACTGATCAGAAGGTCAGGGTTCAAGTCTTGTAATCACAGAGCTTCTTTACTTGAGGCCCTTGAACACGGTCCTCAACACTTTTTGTGCGCTCCATGTGCACTGTATCATAGATAATTTTGCACTCTGACCCCAGCTTACTAACCGCACGGGAATATGTAGAGTTATAATGTGCATGTGATAAAGAAATGCTCCTAAATACACAGATTCATACATTTACAACCTCTTTTAAAAATACAAATATTCAGAATTAGAACACAGAAAACATATCAACTGTTGTTTTTTTTATGAAAATATAACATCTTAAAGAATACAGACAGTGCCATGTAACATCCTCTCTTTCTTTAACAACAGTTAAATAAGCTGTTACACAGCCCCGGGTCAGAAATTCCGATGCCCCCCACCTTACAAACACACACACTTTAGGAACATTTGCCGACACGAACAAACTAATTCAAATTTGTTTCGGATTCTTAAACGTTCCACTAGCCTGTCTTGTATCTTAACAAACGCAGAGCGTATTGAATAATTATAATACCCATGTAATACATTACTCTATTATTTTATACTGTTTACTCCTTTTAAATGTATTACTGTTATTATTATTCTAATTTAAGTACAGCATTCAGGGATGTGGTAAACTACTGTTTTTATAGTTTATATCTTACAAATATAGTTAGGAAACACATATTCCATTTAATGACGCATCAAATGGTGACTGGACTGCAGGCAAGCCAGTTCATACTTAGATTTATCTGTTCTAATAGCTACAGGATGCAGTTTAATCATTTCCCTTGTAGAACTATGCAAGGCTTTCCATGATAAAGACATTGTCTGGATGGAATCACTTGCTACACTAAAACTGATACCTGTAAGCATTAATGGTTGCCTTTCCTCAAACTAAATGTAATCTATTTCAGTATCTTTATCTTACGTCTGTACTTTAATGAAGTATTTCCATTTGAGGAGACTTCATTTCAAAGTCAAATTCCATACTTTCAGTCGTTCCTTTTTATTGATGAGTGGATTAAAATGTTACTGGTCAATAGCACAGTTACCCACCAATCAGGCTATAGCATTCGGTGTTGAACTGGTTCTGATTGCTGCTTGCACGAACATACAGTGAGAGTAGAATAGCAAGCAAATCATTTTATGAGAAATAAATAAACAAGAAATCCCTGACCTCAACAGATTTTTTCAAAGTAGTTGAATAGAAGACTTTGGGCTCATGATCATATTAATAGATATCAGTATTTGAGACATTTAATATCATTCTATTAATAGACTGGTATCAGATTCTGCTTCTGCGCTGTGTAGTGCCATGCTCTATTGCTCTAACATTGAAGACAAGCTAGAATGGAGCTGTCTTTCTTTTGACCTTTTAGAACCAGCAATAGGTGAAAAACTCACCATATCGCCGCTGACGTAAAACCAAAAGCAAGGCAGAAGTAAATGTTTTTCTCATTACTAGTTCTATCTTATTTCTCTGCCAGTCAATCATGCGACATTTTGACGATCCATACAAGAGCTTGTGTAGCTTTTAGTTATAATATAGTTTTTAGGTCTGAGACTGGAATCTTTTGTTTTCTCCTTAGATAAAGAGACTGGACTAAAAAAAACAAGTTAAGATGTAAATGATTGTGTATTTATTTACTTGTATTATTGACAACGCTCTGAAAGTGTGTGTGTTTTATCGCATGTATAGAAACAGTACCCTTTGATCGGTCCTCCCTCCACTCGGATGGCACAGGCTCTGGCCACAGGAAGTTGCCAGTGTCAGCTCTCGGTCCTGCAGCTTCCCCTTCACTTACAACAGCTCGAGGCTTCCGGTTTGGGTATGAACACATGAAGTTAACACTTCGTTAGACACACAGCTTGCTTGGCTCAGACACACAGAGGAGCGGTGTTAACACTCGTCTGCATTTTTCTCTTTGTTTCAGATCAGTCAGCAGAGCTTCAGGCTCAAATATCAAACGTCTTCAAATCATTAACTGTACAGCTCCAAGGTACTTCACGTTTTGTAAATAAATTCTGTATGAATGTGGGATTTTCACAGAACTTTCGCAAAAAAAAAAACGTCTTTCCTTCTTTACTAGACATCCTCAATAAATGCAAAGGCAATTTGCTGGAAGTGAAAGACAACCGATGTAAGATGCAGCCTTCTCTGTTAGAAACCCTAGTCTTCTTTTTTGAGGTGAGACCTTTGATTTAATAAGAGCATTACACTTTGCAAAAGCACCAGCGGTCACTGAGAAAAGAGATACTGACAAAATGTGTGGTTGCGGAAGAATTGAACGAGAGAGATAACCTTGCTACTATATACATACAGACGTTACACACACACACAGACATAAACTCAAATATTCACACAATAGCACAATGGTTTGTGACAAACTGCGGATCATTGCGTGTTAATAATCATCTCGGATTCGCACAGGCTTACAATCTCAGTCCAACACAATATGTTTACATGTATTTTTACATTGTTCACTTTACACTGGAGGAGCACGGTGGCTTAGTGGTTATGCACGTTACGCCTCACACCGCCAGGGTCCGGGTTCGATTCCCGTCTCGGCCATGTGTGTGTGGAGTTTGCATGTTCTCCCCGTGCCTCAGAGGGTTTTTCTCCGGGTTCTCCGGTTTCCTCCCGGTCCAAAAACATGCACGGTAGGTTGTTTGGCACCTTGGAAAATTGTCCCTAGTGTATGAATGTGTGTGTGAATGTGTGTGTGTGTGTCCTGCGATGGGTTGGCATTCCATCCAGGGTGTATCCTGCCTTAATGCCCATAGACGCCTGAGATAGACACAGACTCCCCGTGACCCGAGGGAAGATCGGATAAAGCGTTAGAAGATGAATAAATGGAATGGACTTTACACTGGACACTGACACAACATTGGACACTGGTCACTTTACACTGGACATTTTACACCGGACACTTTATACTTTATACACCATTTTTATATTTTCTATAAAGATGTCTTCTTTTATTTGCACTCATTTATTTATTTATTTATTTTTATTCTACTTTCTTTCTTTTTTATGTACATTTATTTACAATGTCATGCACTATTTTCTCTCTTCTCCTTCTTCTGCTCTTCTGTTATGTTTACCGGCTAGACGGTGGTTAAAAAGCATTTCACTGCATGTCGTACTGTGTATGTGTGTGTTTGTGACAAATAAAATCTGAATCTAAACTAGAAATGTACACGCCTATGTGCTAAATAAGAGGATCAGTGCAGTCAGGGTTCCAATACTCTTAAACCAAACAAACTAGCGATTCCCCCGTGTAGCACCAGAAATATACTTCTAGTACACACTTCTCTCACACACACACACACACACACACACACACACGCTCACTAACTCGATATCAACTAAAACTCGGTAGCAATCCACTGTGGGAGTTTAAGATAGTCTAAAGTGTAAACCTCTTCGCTCTTCGAATGTAACAGAATGGTAACGTTTGGAATTGTCTGGGATTTTGACGACTATCTGGGCCTTTTTTAATAATTGCATTATAACATGACTTTTTGTTTGTTTGTTTGTTTTTGGTATGGACTTTCCGGCACCAGACGATCTGCGTTGTCCTTTGGGTGTCTAGTTACTGTGCAAATACACTGCGGCCGCTCAAGTCTAGCTTACAGAAGAAGAAGAAAAAGAAGAAGGACACTAGTGCAGTAATGGTAAGTGTGTGTGTGTGTGTGTGTGTGTGTGTGTGTGTGTGTGTGTGTGTGTGTGTGTGTGTGTGTGTTTTTATAGCTTGCGAGTGTAATATCAAGCAAATCATTTTATACAGAAAAATATAAATATAAGCAAATAAACTTTTTTATTTTATAAACTTTTTATTTCTCTCTCTCTCTCTCATTTTCAGCCTGTGGTGCTGTCTGGATTCCAGGAATTCACGAGCAGCCTGCAGGACATCCTTAACCAGGCTCTGGATCATATCAAAGATCAGGAGAGCAGGTTTATAGCTCTGAAGCTGGAGAGTCTCTCTCTGGAGGGTCTCACACAGACCGAGGTCAGCAGGCTTGCGGTGGCGTCGGGGATTAATTGACGAATAAAATGCTGTGTTCTTTGTTTGTTTATTTGTGTCATTAATTTGTATTTTGCGTATTGATTTTTTTTCCCGTGCAGGAGGAGCGCACCTTCACCAAGACTGTGATGGATAAAGTGCAGAGCAGCTACCAGCGCTCTCTACAGGAAGTAGGGGAGCTGTTGAGGAAACGAAGCGACACCCTGAAGTCCCTGAAGATCTGATCAAGCCGCCGTCTCGCCTCTGCATCTCTCGTCCTTCAAGACGTTCCATTCACTTTCCCCTCGTACTTGCTGCCCCCCCCTCACCCTTACTTTCTGACGCTACCTCCCCATCCACAGGCACACGCACAAAACCCCCGCCGTCTGCAGCGCTCAGAGCCACCGATCAAGTGGATCACCACCACCACAACGCCTTCACCAACACCCCCGCCCGCCCCACCTACACGCGTCCGCCGAATGCTAGAGAGCGATGTAGACAAACCAATAAGCAATCTTAGAGGAGAGCCGCTCCAAAATGTTATTGTACATAGTGTGAAAACTCTGCGGAATTAAAGTGAACAGCTTGGTCCTTTTCTCCGTCGCTGTCTCGTCTCTTTGTTGGTATCTAAGCAGTCGACGCCCTCGAGACCCACCGTCCCCGTCTCCTCCTCCTCCTCCTGTGAGAGCACGCCACAGTTCCACTCCAGTCTTCAGCAGACGTGTGACTAACCGCTGTTGGTGCTTCAGATTGAGTCCTGCTTTATTGACGTGTGTGTGTGTGTGTGTGTGTGTGTGTGTGTGTGTGTGTGTGAGAGAGAGTGTGAAAGAGAAAGGGAGAGTAACATTGCATTTGCTCCAGATTGACTGTTGAGCAGCACAACAATGAATGTCGCTTCAATGATTTGGTTCATTCGCAGTTTCAGGTTTGTATAGATACAAGTTCCTGTAGGACACTGGTGTGTGTGTGTGTGTGTATGTGTGTGTTTTGTGCGCACAAAACACTGCAAAATGTAGCTTTCCTGCGTAGCGGTTTGTCGTTGACAAAAGCAGTGATCCTTCATACAATCATACAATCTGTATAGGAAAAAAAAAAGCTTGCTCTTGACACAGGCCATCTGTTGTGTTGCATTACTAATGTCACTCGTACAGGGGACGAACTCTTTTTTAAGACGCATTACGTTTACTGTTTATACTGGTTTTAGAAAAAATGATGTAAATTGCACTGAGGTTCCCTGAAATTGTGAGGATTTTTTTTTAATCAATGCATACCAAAAAAAAACAAAGGAAAAGAATTAGTCACTATAAACATGCAAGCAGCTGATGTGGTTGTTCATGTGTTGATCTGTTATAAGGGGAGTGAAACAACTGTTTACATAATGGTTAGAATGAAAAGACAAACTTATTTATAGCTGGGGGTTTTGTGTGGTGTTTGTGTGTGTGTGTGTGTGTGTGTGTGTGTGTGTGTGTGTGTGTGTGTGTGTGTGTGTGTGTGGTGTGTGTGTGTGTGTGCGCGCTGCAGCTTTTGAGTTGTTTGGGTAGGGGGGTCAACCCTTCTTTTTTTTTGTTATTGTTGTTTTGTCTCCCCCACCCATCGTTGTTTATTTTAATCGAATGAAAGATAAGGGGAGTGTTGTGATGTGTGAATGGAAAGTGGGTTTTGGGGTTTTTTTTTTGTTTTGTTTGTTTTTTTTTTATTGGTCTCTTAACTGACACTAGAGGGCGACATTTCTGGACTGAAGACTGCTTTGAGATGCCGAGATGTGGTTGACAATCCCTTGTCTCTTTTTTTTTGTTTGTTTTTTTTTGTTAGAAAATATTAAAAAAGGAAAATAAAAACACTGGAATGTGAAAGTATGTTTGTTTTTTTTTATTTTTTTAGGGGGAAAAAAACAAATGTGAACTGTTGACTTGCCGTTTGAAACGTGCAATGCGAATGTATTCCTTATTTACAATAAATGCATCAGTTTAAGTGCAGAAGTATAATTTATATTTCACTCCGCCACCAGGACGTCGGGGTTTAGGTTTAAAGTTACAACGTATGAACTAAAAGTATTTTAGTATTTTTTCATTCATATCTGACCCCACATAGGAAGAAGTTACACCTGCCAATGCCCCCCTGCCCCCCTTACTGAGGTCGCATTCACAAAGCGGGATGTTTGTTGGCAATATTCGGCACGTTCGGGTGTCTTTAAGTGAATTTATTTGGTTTCATGCAGTCCATCATACTCCCTGTGCATACTCTGACAATGAGAGCACCACTGCCACCTACTGTAGTGGATGTGCAATTATACTTAAAAAAAAAAAACATTCCCTGGGGGTAACACATGCGCGCGCCCCCCCTCCTCCCATCCTGGCATCACAGGCACCACTATTTGTGAACCAGTGCGCTAGTGGAACGTCTCTCCAGAAGAACCGAGGTTATCGTCAAAGCAAATGCGGATTAAATGTGAACAGGGAAGAAAAGCACAATGGAATCTTGTGTCTGCAAACCTTATTTTTTATCCATATAATATTCTCACATTTCCTCCTTTACTGCGTATAGAATGAACACGTGTTACATTTGTACCACAGCAGTCTCAGGTTTCTGTAGAACGTTTATGATGAAGTTGGGATTTTGCAGTGTGGAAGTGTATTACATCATTATTTTCACTACTTCATAGCGGAGTATGAAGAATCCGTACACGCACAGCGCTCCAGTTCTCAGCCTGCTTGCAAACATATTAATACATGTGTTTTCTGAGATTTTATCATTTCCTTTTTATAGTCACTTTGATTATATTTCACATATAAAGCATTTAAATGTTATAAATACTGTTACGTAAGATTAATTCTAGTGATGTTTTTTTTTAAAGCAGACTAAAGATTCGAACCTTGAGCGGTGTAGGAAAAAAAAAGTGAAATGTTTTCAGGTGTCGAGATGAAAAAAGACGAGTTTGTAATAAATATTTATTGTTTTATATGCAAAGTGTCATTAACAGGAATTGGCTCTGGAGAGAAAAAAAATACAGCAAAGAGGATTACGTCAATTTACAGTCAATAAACGAGGGAAGTGGTTTATAAAACATTTAAAGTAAAGAAAACGTGCCATAAAGAAGGGAAAAGTGGCACGACTGACTGCAGTAATGTTTTTCCCTTCAAATGAAATGTATTCCTGTCCTTATAAATAATGCAAGTGTGTGTGTGTGTGTGTGTGTGTGTGTGGAGACACTTTCCAGGAAGGTCACATGATCAGGAATGAGTGTTTAGGGAGGTGGGGGGGGGGGGGGGGGGTCTCTGTGTAGAGCTGTACTGTAGTTGTGTAGCATTATGTCTGTTTATTACATTTTTTTGTCTATTGAAGTGTCACTAATGAAATCTTTAATAGTCGTCATATTGTGCAGGATTTCTCTTTTTCGTACCGGGTTTGAATTATTAAATAGATTTTTTGGATTTTTAAGAAATTATTAAAAAAAAAAAAAGTCATTTCGAGGTACAAACATTTTGAAGTGTGCACTTACACCGGGATGAGTAACACTCGCATCATTGTGTTGTTGATGTGCATAGTTCTAATACTGGGTAATGTGTCACCTGTTAATAATCCTCCGGCAAGACACAAGCGCGACAAATAACGGCGTTCTAACGGCGCTCTATAGTGTAACGTGTACATTACTTTAATAGTTCCTCTCGTCCTCAGTACTGAGAGGCGCTAGGTGCATTATTACTACGTCCAAGCCGCGCGTTATAACCCCTGACTGGCTACTTCCCTCTCTTGCCCCGCCCTTTCCTTGAACTAGTCCTGCCTGAGCCTTGTGTGGAGGGACCCGGAGCGGAGGCGGGTCCTGGCCTGGACGCGGCGGGGGCGGAGAGGAGCTGGCCCTCCTGGAGCTCCTGTCGTTTCTCGGCAGGCAGAGAGCTGATCTGCTGCTGCGCCTCCACGTGCAACATGAAGTCGTGCAGCTGCTCCTGGAGGTCGGCGATCTCGGCGTCCTTGTTGGCGGCCGCCTCCTTCCCCCGGCTCTGTTCTTCCTGCAGCGTTGCCTGGAGCTGCTGCTGATTGGATCGCAGGCATCGGTTCATCTCCTGCTCCTCCCGCAGCTCCTGGCCCAGCTTGGTCAGCTTGTTGTTCAGCTGAGAACATCTAGGAAGAAGAGAGAGACGCGACAGGAAGTGTAGATCTTTCAGACTTCTGTACAAAAGGAGCCAAGAATGTTCTAAAAAATAGTCATCATTTCAAGATGACAAGCAAGAGGAAGGTTGTGTTTCTGTACGAGACGCCATTTTTTCTCTTCTTATGTATTTGAATAGAAAGATTAAACATCGGGACCTTTACATTGAAATATAGAACTCTAATATACAGATCTGTACACAGCATTGCCCAAAAACCTCTTACCACTTACATGGGATTGCACTCTTCCCTGTAGTACTCTTCCCTGTAGTACTCTTCCCTGTAGTACTCTTCCCTGTAGTACTCTTCCCTGTACTCTTCCCTAGTACTCTTCCCTGTAGTGCTCTTCCCTGTAGTGCTCTTCCCTGTACTCTCCCTGTAGTACTCCCCCCTGTAGTGCTCCTGTCCCTGTAGTACTCCTCCCTGTAGTACTCTTCCCTGTAGTACTCTTCCCTGTAGTGCTCTTCCCTGTAGTGCTCTTCCCTGTGGTACTCTTCCCTGTAGTACTCTTCCCTGTAGTACTGCTCCTTCCCTGTTGTACTCTTCCCTGTAGTACTCTGCACTCCCCCCCTGTAGTACTCTTCCCTGTAGTACTCCTCCCTGTAGTACTCTTCCCTGTACTCTCTAGTACTCTTCCCTGTAGTAGTCTCCTCCCTGTGCACTCCCCCCCTGTAGTACTCTTCCCTGTAGTACTCTTCCCTGTAGTACTCTTCCCTGTAGTGCTCTTCCCTGTACTCTTCCCTGTAGTAGTACTCTTCCCTGTAGTACTCTTCCCTGTAGTACTCTTCCCTGTAGTACTCTCCTCCCTGTAGTACTCCTCCCTGTAGTACTGCCCCCTGTTCCCTGTAGTACTCTTCCCTGTAGTACTCCTCCCTGTAGTACTCCTCCCTTCCCTGTAGTACTCTTCCCTGTAGTGCTACCTCCTGTACTCCTCCCTGTAGTACTCCCTGTAGTACTCCCCCCTCCCCTGTAGTACTCCCCCCTGTAGTACTCCTCCCTGTAGTACTGCCCCCTGTAGTACTCCTCCCTGTAGTACTCCCCCCTGTAGTACTCTTCCCTGTAGTACTCTTCCCTGTACTCCTCCCGTAGTACTCCTTCCCCCCCTGTAGTACTCCTCCCTGTAGTACTCCCCCTGTAGTACTCTGTAGTACTCCCCCCTGTAGTACTCCTCCCTGTGTACCTCCCTGTAGTACTCCTCCCTGTAGTACTCCTGCCCCCTGTAGTACTCCTCCCTGTAGTACTCAACCCTGTACTCCTCCCTGTAGTACTCCCCCCTGTACCCCCTGTAGTACTACTCCCTGTGTACTCCTGTACTACTCCTCCCTGTAGTACTCTTCCCTGTAGTACTCCCTGTAGTACTCCCTGTAGTACTCTCCCTGTGCACTCCTCCCTAGTACTCCCCTGTAGTACTCCTCCCTGTTAGTACTCCCTGTAGTACTCCTCCCTGTAGTACTGCCCCCTGTAGTACTCCTCCCTGTAGTACTCCCCCCTGCACTCCTCAGTTCTCAATGCATGTGCAAAGTCTTTTCATTATAACGTCGCTCGTTCACACATTTCCATAGGTACAGAACTGCTGTTATGTGTGCTTTAAGGTCATTAATGTCACAGGTCTTGTAGAATACACTCGTTCTTTCACCATTCCCCATAACCAGTCACATGTTTTTGGACAACCCTGTATAGACAAACTTTCTTCCACTCATTTCTACAAAACTGAATTTTGCCCGCACAGCCAACAGGCGGTTCTACAATATTGTACACAAGTGTGTGCGCTTCATCCCATCATTTCAGACGGATAAATGCCATCAGTAATTCTACTGAATAAATCAGAGACTTACTTTTTCTCCATGGTCTGTTTCTCTTTGGTTAATTCATTCATCTTGCGCTCCAAGTTATCACATTTCTCAATCGTCTCCTTAAATTTGGCTTTCATATTGTTGATCTGACTGAAAAGGAAAAAAAAAAAAAAAAAAAAACATCCTCATTACATATTTTTTTTACATTAATGGGTTATTTTTATATATATATATAAAATAACATTAATGTAAAAAAAAAAAAAAAAAAACATGTACACATGTATACATATATACATACATACATATACATATATATACATATATATATATATATATATATATATATATATATATATATATATATATATATATATATATATATATATATATATATATATACACACACACACACACATATATATAGACACACATATATATATACACATATATATAGACACACACATTTTTTTCTGGTTTACCTCTTCAGCTGTTTCTTTTTCTAAGTGAACAATTTTATTTTCCCAGTAGATTCGTTGTGATTCCAGTTGGCTGGTTAGCAAATAAGAATACTGACATGAAAAAAAAAACAGGCAATTATAAAAAGTGTAATTGTTTACAATGATTTGTTAAACTAGCACTTTAAAGCACATCACTAAACAAACAACAGCAAAATACCTCAAGCTGTAGTGCATCGATCTTTTCATCCTGACAAGACACACCCTCGCACTCATACTGGACTATTTTGCCATCCGTCTTGCTGGCCACCAGCCGGTGCACGTAATTGTCTTCATTTACAGGAGAAAAAAAAAAAAAAAACAATGGGACTTATGTTGGAAACGGTTCTATTTGTGTACAGGACTGTAGAAGCGGGCAGCATAAAGTTTGTATACCTCCTGCATAATCCCAGACTCTGTGGTTATCGAGCTGCATGGCGTAGGTGTGCTGAGTCTCCTCGAAGTGCTTGTGCGCGTGGCGACTGTCGTAACGGCCGCATCCGATGTGGCCACAAATCAGGCAGATCCACAAATTCTACAGACAAACGTTTTTACTGCGTTTCAAATAAATCAGCTCTCATTCACAACAAATCCCAGTCAGTCATCCTTTCCGCAGCGGATTAGTCCTGACTGCTACGTGTGTGCACGGCAGTGATTCATAATTCCCACCGGTATTTCCCTTTGGAGTCTGCCTGTCTACATCAGGATTTCTGTAACGCTGTGACAACTTCTATGGATAAACACACAAAGACAACAGAACACAAGAGAGCAGAAACATCTGGTTACCTCTTGCACGCCACACTCAAAGCATTTATTCTCCTCCGCAGGCTCGGGGGTTTGGCAGAACCTGCACACGGGGCATCTAGAAAGAGAGACACATTCAGAACACCAACAATTCTAGTAGCAGTAACATGACTTCACGTACCTGAATATCACAGCCATTTTTATTCACACAGAGTCAAAATTTAAGTCAAACGTTACATCCAATAATAGGCTAAAAACATTGTGTTGGTATTTTTCGGATTAAAATGTTTTTTTTAACATATAGCAATTGAAAGCCGTGGACTGTTCATCATCATATCATTATAAATGATCACTGCAATGGGAAAACAGGCAGACGCAAATGAAACAGAACAGACGAAGAGCGCGAGGTCTGTGATTGGTCGGCTTTGCGGGGTATTTCCGGTGTAACTCCGTACGTATTTTTTAATTCCTCTTAAATTCACCGTTGTTGCTACAGCAGAAACCCAAAACACCAACAAAGAACACGGCACCAGCGCCAACTAGTGTTTGGGAATAGTCACTGCAGAGCGACGCAGACGTATAAACGCTCACGCCGGCGTAGGCTACAGCGCTCACTCCACGCAGAAGTGAAAAATAGCCTTATCTCAGATTAGGCTACGTTCACACGTTATTTGTATTTTTTAAAGTTATTGGTAAACTTATTTTGTTACTTCAGCACTTTAACTGATTGTCCTGTTTTTTTTGTACTTGAGTGTAATACATTTTCATTGACAAAAATGAGAATTGTGTGAGAGAATCGTGAGCTCAATTCCCATGGAGAAAAGCGAGGATCGTGCCGCGCCAGTGGGCCGTCATTAAACACCAAGGCTTTGTCGAGTTTCGGGAACACTGTGGAGAACTGAATAATGTGTTTGGTTTAGCAGAGCTCTGGAATCGCTGAATAATGTGCATGTGTTACTCACGAGGCATCCTCCCAGCGCTGTAGACACTGGCTGTGGAAGCTGTGGTTACACAGGGTGGTGAGTACACCGTTTACTGACTCGTCCATGCGCTCCAGACAGACCATGCATTTAGGCAGCTCGGTCAGGTCCATCACGGGTAAACTGGCCCCCTGACAGGATAAGGACCAGTAAAATGATCAACATATCTGAAGCAAAATGTATATGATGGCTATAAATAAATGTTTTTAAACAACAAAAGACAAGATGCACACAATCTCATCAAACAAAGAACAATTATATCAGATCCTTCCTCCCCTCTATCTTGGTTTCATCCAGCTGCACTTCAGTATGGATGGAAAATGGATTAAGGAGATCCGGATGCGTCTCCAATCAAAACTGATAAAAGGACAAGACAAATTCTTACCAGGAAAGCTGCCAAGGGAATATTACCGGCATGGATTCACTCCCTGAACATAACAAGCATCTCTCTCGTGTACTGCTCATGAGCTCTTAAAAGCTACCTAAATCCTAAAGCGACAAAATGTGTTATTCTCCGAGACCCAAGTTCTGAAAGCCAAGCACACAAACTGCTGCAGCTTAAGATGAAGAAATCTCTGGGAGAATAACCAAATAATAATCATCAAAGCAAAAATCATCAAATCAATGGCTTCAGAGGAAGAGTTTAGATCTAAATGCTCTCCGAAGCCTGCAGAATAATAGATTTAACGTTCGCAGTTTGATACATCTGGAGCTTTTTTTTGTCATAAAGAGTGGAATAAAAAATCCAAATTATGATGTGCTAATTGGAAAAGCAAAAAGAGTGTATCTGTAGAATTTTACACACATTACAACCGTTCATTTCTCCTAATCCATGCTGTCCAAAATATTTGGTAATATGACAATTGCCAAACTTATTATAAAGGTCTATAATCAAAATAAGTGTGCTTTTCCCCCCAAAGCTATCTAAAAAGGGGCGGTGGTGGCTTAGTGGTTAAGGTGTTGGCCTCTGTACCAGGAAGATCGCAGGTTCAAACCCCACAACCACCAAGCTACCACATGTGGGCCCTTGAGCAAGGCCCTTAACCCTCAATTGCTCAGTTGTAAGTCGCTCTGGATAAGGGTGTCTGCCAAACGCCATAAATGTAAAAAGGTTTACTGTGTCAATAAAATGTATATATAATGCGATTTAAGCAAAGCTCCTGATTTTTTGTTTGTTTTTAAGTACGTTTTTAGTGTTTTTCATTTCCCTGCAGAACTTCTTCAAAATGTTACCAATTGTTTATCACTTGTATTTTTTGGTGGCTGTTAGATGGCCGAGAGAGATTGATCACATTTTTCGTCAATTAACTCGCTTCAATTTATACACCCGCCACATGACACACACACACACACACACACACACACACACACACACACACACACACACACCACGCCGTCTATGCTTTGTGGGAAATCGCTGATGCCTTCCTAAACAGTGTTGTCTTAGACATTAAACGCGCTTTTTGGTTTTTAGAACCTGTTTGGGAATTCAGACCTGCTTCAGGTTTAGCGGCTGAAAGACGGCTCACAAACACAGAGTATGTTACACCAGGAAAACACCAGGAAGTGGGGGAGGGGAATGTGGACGGCGAAAGGTGCACAGGGAAGGGGGGGGGAATCACACGGCTAAATTCATACCTCTTCAGACTTGATCACCTCGGCCCTCTCCACATAGACCAGCTGGCACACGGCGTCCTCGATGGAGTTGAACTGACGGCCATTACAGGTAGTATAGAAGCTGTCAGCGTCGCTCTGCGGAAAGGTATGGAAGCATGCATCAGCAAGATCTTTACACAATCAAAGCAGGTAGGGTGGAAAAAAACACTGTTAAAAAACATTTACACACACACACACACACACACACACACACACACACACAAACACACACACATATATTCCTAGGATGTTCAATCACTGGAAAATAAACAGGAATGATAGAATAGAATAAACAGAAGAGAATAGCCTTTATTTGTCACATGCTCATTACAGCACAGTGAAATTCTCTCACATATCCACTTTTTTTTTTTTTTTTTAAAGCTGTGGTCAGAGAACAGGGTCAGCCATGATACAGCGCCCCCTGGAGCACAGAGGGTTAACGGTCTTGCTCAAGGACCCGAATAGCAGCTTGGTGATACCGCAGCTCAAACCCCTGACCTCTTCATCAGTAGCCCAGCACCTTAAACACCAAGTTCCCCCCTCCGTCAATGAAGTGGTGTGGTATACAAACGTGAATTTACTCTTAGCACCATAAAGTTGAATCTTTTTCAATACAAATAAAAGTGTTTTATTCTGTTTATCCTACTAATCCTCGCTCAATCTTGGGGAAATAAGAGCAGCTCCCTAGGCGTGGTCAGAGCGCCGATAGGAACGAACTTACCTGAGTGGCAAACTTGATCAGCACCATGTACTGGTTGGGCGTAGAGTCACAGATAATCTTCATGTGCTCGATAACTTCATTAAAGGGTGCCACAAACTTCATGAGATCGTGACTGGTCATCGTTATCGGTACGGTGAGGACGCACAGCATGGCGCTGCGCCTCACATCTTCCTTCAACGAGGTCATCTTGCTGTAGCCAAAAGTGAACGAAATGTAGACACACGGTTGCGTAAGGGTCTTCATATCAACGTCTGACAGAACAAAAAAGCTCTTCATACATTAAAAGAGTTTCATTTTAACGCAGTAGACCCCCCACAGTTAACCCCCCCCCCCCCCCCCCCCCCCCACATGGCGGAGGCGGGAATCGGACCCCAACCCTGGAGGTGTGATGCGTGAGGCGAACATGCTAACCACTAAACCACTGTGCCCCCTATTAATGTAATATTTTCTATATATTTATTTCAAATAAATAGTTACCAATTTCAAACAAAGAGTGTCGACAACACTGACACTGATTGGTGGTGTCGTGTTTGGACATATTTAGCTCTTTTCTCATGCTTTAAGCACATAGTGAGAGTCACGATGAAGTCCCGGGAACATTGAGACAGGAGAAAAGGCAGGATTTGGACAATACATACACACATACAGTCCACCTGCAGCCTTGTTCTTACTTTGTTTTGTAGAGGTGCATGATGCCGTGAATAATCTCCACAGACGGGTTGCCGCTGAAGAAAGAGAGCTGATCCGGAAGCTGTTTGGAAGGTGAATCCGGATCATTGGTGGCATCGATCTCCTCCGTTTTGTGGCTGCGACTTTCCTCAGGTATATCTAACCAAAATAAACACAAAGCATGCCATTTTGGAAATGACTCTTGACTCATTGCAATTTTAAATAAAACCGTGTGACCCACAAAGACTGGCAGGTTATAACGAGTTATTAAGAACTATGAACTAAAACCTGGGTGCAAAGTGAGCGACGAGTCTTGAACATTCGAAAGGATCTACACGTACAGCGGGATTTGCAGGAAAGCAAACAAACATTCGCACCTGAACTCGCCACAAGAGTCTCGATCACCATGTCGGACATGGCCCGGCTCCCCATGTTCTGGCGGAGAAGAGCAGCCTTCTCCACCTCCGTCTTGTTCCCTAGGGCCGTCCGGGCAGAGGCCAGGGCCTTGTCTCGCATCTTCTCTTCAGACATCTCCACATCTGGGGGGGTGAATCGTACAAAAAACACACTTCTGTGCATCCACATTCAGAAAGGTGTAATAAAATCAATCAAAGCACAAAGACATGTACACACTGCACTGTCACTCAGGAGGAGTGTACACCAGCACAAAACACAGGTAGGAAAAGTCCTACAAAAAGGTATTTATTAGTGCTGAGTGAATCTGTTTATAATGTTGTCGGGAGAGTGAGTCATGTCAGGGAGTCTGGGAGAGGTGGGTACGCTACTGCGCATGCGTCGTTATATTACCTCATCACTGACCATGAAGTAAGCACTGAATACTCATTCCTGAGTGTTTAATGAGCGCTATGAGAGGGGAAAGTTCGGTTCGGTTCGGTTCGGTATCTTACCGGCAGAGTAATGAAAGCCCTGTGGCATGAGCGACTGGTCCGCGACTTCCAGACGGATCACAACCAGCGACACGCTCATGTGGTAAAAGCTGCAGACTGATCAAACACACAAAATCTCCGGGACACACACACACACACACACACACACCAGCAGTGAGTCGCTAACACTCAACAAACACACACATACACCTGTTCAGGGATCAGTCATCGTGTACAGCGTCGGGGAAAACGAAAACACAGCGTCAAGGAACTTTAGAAACCCGCATCGTTCACTTCCGGGACACGCGGTGTGGCGTTTCAAAATAGAAGCTCAAGCTGTTCGTTAGATTACGTCACAAAGCACTTCTGTTCTATCTGTCTAGACTCCACCAGGACAGGAGTCTGCAACCTTTACCACTCAAAGAGTCTGTTTCCCACAGTGTAGAAAACACATTCATTCATTCATCTTCTACCACTTTATCGGATCTTCCCTCGGGTCACGGGGAGTCTGTGCCTATGGGCATTAAGGCAGGATACACCCTGGATGGAATGCCAACACATCGCAGGACACACTAGTGACAATTTTCCAAGGTGCCATTCAACCTACCGTGCATGTTTTTGGACCGGGGGAGGAAACCGGAGAACCCAGAGAAAAACCCCTGAGGCACGGGGAGAACATGCACACTCCATACACACACACACATGGCCGAGACGGGAATCAAACCCGGACCCTGGAGGTGTGAGACGAACATAACCACTAAGCCACCGTGCCCTTAGTAAAGAAAACCCAAAAGATGTAAATGAATTAACACTGTGTATAAGGTGTTTTTTTGCCTTTGTGTTATGTATAAACTAAACTATAATGTGTTGCATTTATGAAATAAAGATCGACTGAAGAGAAAAAAAAAACCAAATGACATTCCTGCATGCAACAAAAACATTTTCAGCTCCTGAAAAAAAAGATTAATTTCAAGTGAAATACTCAATGTCTATTTCAGTCCTTCTTGTCCTTTCTTGTATTTACAGCAAACTTAAACTAGACATGGGACATTTCCTGAAGAAAATGTGAGTGTTGCAGAATTCCAGGAATTCTGAGAGGGTCTGGGGTTCGACAGGCATATGGCCGCGACCGAGTCCATCTCACCTACGAGTGGATATGTAAAATGTCGGGTGAACAGTGGCGCTTCAAATTTCCCCATTCGTTCTCTATGGTGCCATAAAGTCATACGATTTCCCAGAATTCCGAATGGGTGCGAGGTTCGAGAGGCATATGAGTGTGATCCACTCCGGACCCCTATGAGCGGATATGCCCCATATGCATGTCGGACTCTCTCGGGCCGAGCTGTGACACATGAAATTACATTTCGGTTACATATGTTTTCTATGGGGAAAAAAAGTGGCCCCTTTACCACTCAACGGATCGGGCGATTCCTTATAAAAGTAATAGCACACACGCATCGCAACCCTTAGAACAATCTTAGAAAGAGACCCGACGTCAACAATTCATAATATTGAACATTAAGTTGTCACGGTCGACCATCTCAGGTCTTCCATGTGGAAAAGATAATTGCCTAACACTGGTGTACATGCTCTGTGACAATGCTTAGGTTGGAGATACGTGTCAAAATAACATCCACATGATTGGTCAGATCCAAGGATTCCCAGCAAGGCATTACCCAAAGAAGTGGCCTTTGGGATTTATAATCCTGAACATGTTCAAAAGTAACCGTCATTTAATTACATGGTTGTTTTTGCAGTAACTGTAACGGTTACTTTAGTAATTAAATTACGTTACATGTAACTAGTTACTCCACAACACTGGATGTGCACCAGTGAGTCTTGGCTGCCTGTGACCCTGCTGCAGATTCACCACTGTTCATTCCTTGGACCACTTTTGATAGACACTGATCATGCAGACTGGGAACATCCCATATAAAGGTGCAGTTATGGAGATGCTTTGAGCCAGTCATCTGCCCTTTTCAACCTCACTCAGATCTTTAGACTTTCCCAATTCTTCTATCGCATTCATTTTGAGAACAAAATGTTCACTTGCTGCCTAAATATTCCCAATAACAGGTGCCATGATAAAGAAATCAGTGTTATTCACTTTACTCTCCAGTGGTCAGTGTTATCCTTTATCAGTGTGGGTGAGTGCAACACTGCCAAAAATGTATATGTATATGTATATGAATTTTGATGAACTTTATGAAAAATGGAAATGTTCTCGGTATGACAATCTCATCGAAAAAGTCTTAGGTATCAAGAAATTCAGTATCAGGATTATTTAATATAAAAATTGCCAAAGCAAGCGCTTTCTATACTTTTATTGCCATATATGGTCAATTTATATAATAAAATGTTAGAAAATTAATTTCCCTCAAAATCCCTTATAAAAAATATGCATTTCTCTATTCTACTTAAATTATCCACAGTCATTTAACTACAGTACATTAACTAAAGGAATTTCTACTTTCTACTTCAGCCGTGGCGCCACATCAGACCCCACCTTCTCCACACTACCCTCTACATCTGCCTCTTTCACCCCAACTACCTCCATGTCTTCTCTCACCACATCCATAAACCTCCTTCTCACCCCCTTTCCTCCATCCTCAGCATTCCTCTCCCTCTGTACCCCATGTCCACCCTCGGCACATGTCCTAACCGTCTCCCTCGCCTCGTCTCCAAAGCCACACCCATCTAAAGGAACCCTTAATATCTTTGGAATAAAACATAGAGGTGTGCATCAATCCATGATTGGAAAAAAAGCAAATTCATTCAGTTAATAATGCTGCTGGATTAAAGGAATAAGTGCTGCAGTAACTTAGCATAGAAATCCTTGCCTTTTTTCCATGGTAGCTTCTGCTAATGATGTACTTTATTTACTTTACTTTACAGCCATCACTAAGTGACTGATAAGTGACCGATCTGGTATGCTCTAAACTACACTGTGTCTTATATTTCTTAGTGGTCTGTGTGACTCATTGGATACACAAGCTGTATGACTTCCTGTGACTTCTCTCGGTTTTTCAAACACTGTATCAAGGGTGGGTGCAGATGTGTTTGATTTCTGGACATGGTCAATGTGATGTGTATTTTTAAAAAAATTTCCATCGCTTACGGTGATATTATTGGTATTTAGCATCATCTGGCTACATAATTTAATTCCCTGATTTCTTTTCTTTTTGTACTGGTTTACTGGTCTTTCAAAGATGGTGCTAAATACTACTTATATTTATATCCGCTCTATGAAAGTTATTCATTATATCAGTGCTGCCTTTGTATAGAGATCTTCGAGCATCACCATGAGGAATTGTAATGTTAATTTACATTTAACTGGCATTTATTATAATACATATGGATGAAGTATGATGAAAATCATTTCTGATACTTTTGTTTATGCAGAAGAAATCTCTAGTTTGCCTAAAAGATGAGGTCTCAATATTTCTCATGTTGCCATGATAAGACAAAACAACAAGTTTGTTTTTTCTTTGTTAGGATAAAATATTATTTTGATTTATGATTTATGATGTGTATGAGTATCTACCTACAATTACACTACACATTACACACACACACACACACACACACACACACACACACACACACACACACACACACACACACACATATATCTATATATACTATATATAGATATATATATATATATATATATATATATATATATATAGTCTCTCTATATATATATATATATATATAATCTATAAAGCAATTTCTCTACCCAGATGTCTTTTCAAATGATGTAAAGATGTAATCTATCTCTTTACAGATGTTATCAAAATATGAAAAATAAAGTCCTCACTTTGCATGAGTGTTAAAAGGAGAGTTTTTTTTCCCTCAATTCTGCTCTGAAATGATTTGCAAATTCTTCCTTCCTGGATGGGATGAATGTTGTGCGACATTATTATTATTATTATTATTATTATTATTATTATTATTATTATTATTATTAGTTTTTTTTTCATGATAAAGTAATCAACCAAACCCCTGGCTTTAGTTTGTGTAGTGATCAACCTACACAAGACTGAGGTTGAGATGTGCATTCACTTGTAACAGCAATTTGGTGTTGTACTGCTTTTGTCAGTGTGTGCATGAATATAAGCAATATATAACACAATTGTAAGAGGTTGACCAGGATTATAAACATGGCATATAAACACATGAAATTACAATCTAAAACACGCACAGGCAAAAATGTACTCAATCCCTGGACACATTACTGTGACAGCTTTTCTTTTCTTTTTTTTTTACACACATGGACTTTATTTGCATGTTTAGCTTGCAACACTTTTTTCCTGGAACACTAAGCCATAAGTAACAAATCAACCAAAGTGATGTTTCATTCTAGTCTGTTTTTTCCCCTTTTATCTCTCTCTCTCTCTCTCTCAGTAATACTTTACTGTCATTCTGTAAATTATGACCAAACATCTCCATTTTGGTCTATTCATTTGGTCTGACCAAAAAACATTGTTCGAGAAATCCTGTGGTTTGTTTAGCTGGATCTTTGCAAGCCTAAGCCTCGTGGCAAAACTCTTCTTAAAGAGGAGAGAAGTGAATTATATTCCTTGTTACAGTATATGATGGACTTATGGCCTTATATCCCTTCCCAGATTTATAGGCAGCAACAGTTGCATGTCTAAGATCATAGCCATGTCCATCCTCCATGGCATTGCATTAACACACACCAGGACGTTTTCAGAACAGCAAAAACTGCTAAAACTCTTAAATCATACGGAGATGGAAAGGTTTTATGCATATAAAATGTATTTAACATTATGGCATTAACTTGGAAATAAATATGTCAGAATAATACTATTAATATGTCAGAATAATACTATTAAATAATTAAGCAATTATATTAAAATCATAGAATTCACAGAGGGTGAGCTTTCTTTTACTCGCATATTTGCTTTCCTAGAGATCACACTTACATTGCAAATATATTACTGATACTGCTGTACTGTTGCTCACCACATGCAAAAAAGAATCATTTGCATATTTCTAACATGTAAATAATAAAATATTGTCACTATAAGCACACTGTGGTTTATATAGTTGACACACACACACACACACACACACACACACACACACACATATATATATATATTGACATAAATAATAAATTGACATACTAGCTTTTTGCTTATTCAGCCACCCAAAGACCCCACCCTGATTTTGTCCATGGCGAGAAGACATTATGGGTGGGACCAGTTTCAGCATCGCATATGCACTATAGACATAGTGGTGTCATTTTAATGTGTGTTACACTGGCGCAAGTGTAACAGGCACAACAGCCTTTTTAAACACTGTATTCTTCCCTGCCTACACTATTAGTGTGTTCATGGAGCACAGTGTATCTGAACATTATGTCTGTGAAGCATAGCCGGAGGGTAAGTGGCTGTTTTTGTTCTTTTTTATATATATATATTAAATCCCCATCATAGTAATTATGCATTTGTTACTGAACTTTTATTTTTAGCTGGTTTGTTCAGTATCTTGAATGAAATATGTTGCGAAATGTCTTTGTAGCTCTCATCTAACCCTCAAATAGCTCTGCAGATCAAATAGAAAGTGATTCTTATCACTATACAAAAAACGGCTACAAGTTAGTCTAATATCTTAAAAAATAAAAAACTATGCTTAATGAGAACTAAACAAAATATTATTTCCCAGGACTGCCCGTGCACAATTATATCTCTAACTCTATCCACAAATAGCCTAAATGTGATCGAATGAAAAGATATTTCTCCAATTATTGTTCTGTTTCAACTCACATGAGTCATTGATGAAATGAATGAAGCATTAAGGACATTTCCCAGCCTACACTTTTTCTATCTGTTAATTGTCCTATATGTACTAAATATTGTCCATTGAAATTAGTAACAACAAAAAAACTGGTTACCATCTGATTTGAAAACTTAGTATACAACTAAGACTGAATGCGTCTATGGAAAGCTATTCTAGGAAGGACCGTTTTCTAGTCGTTATCAGAGGAAGTAGCTGTGGTGCAGTCGGTTCTTCGAGCTGTTTAAGTGGCAGATTAAGTGGCAGACAATAATGCTATACTGTGAAACACAGGTTTGCTTAGTTTGTCATGGTGCATTCGTAGTGTGGAACTTGTTGCCTCAAAGCGCAATATAAATGCAGGGTATTTGTTGTTGTTGTTGTTGTTGATTAGATGTTAGTTTCATGAGAAGAACCATCACTAGTCAACTTGTAAAGAGTCTTACAGATTGGGGAGTCGACTCTTGAGTCGAAAGGTACTGGAATTCCCATAGTGACACTGTTGTAGTCAGCATGAGAATGGGTTTGTTCCGACACGTATCCGCCTGCTAGTTCTTTTCTGACTTTGATTATTTAGTGTGCATGTTTTTATGGAGTTTTATGCAGCAGCGTAGCTCCTTTTTCAAATGTGTAACTATTTAGTAGTACAGCTGCAGGTCATGCACGGCACACACACACACACACACACACACACACACACACACACACACACACACACACACACACACACACACACACACACACTGCGTTGGTGAATTCTGGCTTTCTGAGTGAATGTGGTGGAGAAGAGAAAGGGGGAGAGAGAGAGAGAGAGGGAGAGAAGGGGGGAGAGGGGGAGGGGCTTAGCCGAAAGATGAGCACATAGGTGGAATTCAGAGCTTAGTGGTGACCGGAGGTCAAGTAAGAGTTACCTCCTCTTCTCCTTCTTCTTCTTCTACTACTACTTCTCCCTTCTGTCCTTCCTCCTCACCATGCTCCACGCTTAAACAAGCCCTCCGAGATTTCCGAAACGGTAAGCCGCCTGTATATAAATGTGAATATGTGTGTGTGTGTGTAGTTTTCATGCAGAATCTCTTCTCGCAGCTGCAGATGTTGGCCGCAAACTCTCTCTCTCTCTCTCTCTCTCTCTCTCTTCCCCATTATCTAGTCACTATCTGTACTTCCCGTTTCACACGGTTGAGCTGTACTGCATCCACACCGCACTTAGTGCAGGCAGTAAAGAAAGACGACGATGACATTTTCGAGTTAGATTCATTAGCTGGAGTGGTCAGGGACACGCACACACGCGCACTCACACGCTCGCGCGCACACGCGCGCACGCACGAGCACCAACTTTTTTCCGAGTCGTTTTTATAATAAAATTGCGAAACGGAGGAGGAGGAGGATATGGGGTGTTTTTTTTAAGCGGGCAGGATTTCCAGGAAGGAAACCTGTTGTGCTCCAGCCTGCTGACTTCACGGAGGGAGAGGATGAAGCTGAGAGAAACATTTTTTGGAGGAAGAAGCAGAGAACGAGTTGCACGCGCGAAAGTCGATAAAGACACGCGCATGCGCGCACAACACACACACACACACACACACACACACACACACACACATACACATATATATATATATATATATATATATATGTATGTATATATATATATATATATATATATATATAGATATTATATATATATATGAATAGACAGATAGATAGATAGATAAGTAAGCGCATGCGCATTCCATAGGTTTCGTGTGTTTATCGATGAGACAAATATAAACCGGACTGACCGGTTTATTTTGTATGCGAATGATCAAATGAGAATGATTTGCATGCGTGTGCGCGCTTTCTCTCTCTCTCTCTCTCTCTCTCTCTCTCTCTCTCTCTCTCTCTCTGTGTCACTCTTTCTCTCTCTTAAACTAAAGGTTTAAAGGTGAAGTGAGCTGCAGAACGGTTTCACATTTGGCTTTTGCTTTGCGTTGTATTTCTTCATTTTACTTTTACTCCACCTTTTCTTTTTCTTTGTTTTCCTGCTCCAGATCAAGGGAGCAGGAAATGCGTTTGGGTCGTGTTCAGAACGGCAGGTCCCCTGGGTACCAGCCTTTCCAGATGTGTTCGGAAATGTTTTGTCTTCAGTTTATTCATGAAAGCCCTTTTTCTTAATGTATTCACAGATGGACGAGCAAAACCCGACTGTCCCGCTTTCCGAAGACGAGGATGAAAAGACGAAGGATGAGCAAAACTCGACTGTCATACTTTCCGAGGACGAGGACGAGGATGGGAAAAAAAAGCCTGTTACCTTCTCGCAGTTCTCCTCGACCGTCCGGGCGGTGCTGCGGATTCGGCAAAAGTACCAAGCTCTGAAAAGACGCCGCCTGGAGCGGGCCGCGTCGTCGTCGCAACACAGTGTTCCTGTACTGCCTCAGAGCAACGATCAGCGCTCCAGCAGCCCCAAGATCTTCACATTTGATGTTTGTGATGGTAACAGTATTGTTAGTGCAGGCAAGAAAAAGAAGAAGAAAAAGCCACGAGTCCTCTTCCCCAACAGCAGCCGCAGAGTTCTCCCCACCAAGGAGCAGAGCCGGGCCAAGAGCTGCTTGGTATTGCTTTGCGTCGTGGTTTTCATGCAGGTTTACAACGCCATTGAAAACCTGGATGACCACGTGCTCAAGTACGATCTGGAGGGACTCGAGAAAACGCTTAAACGAGAAGTCTTTGGGCAGCAGGAGGCGACCGATGGCCTGTTAGGACATTTAAAAGATTACTTGTCCACATATGTTCACAGTAAACCTTTAGTTGTGTCCCTACTTGGGCCCAGTGGTGTAGGAAAGAGCCACATAGGAAGGCTGTTGGCTCAGCACTTTCGCTCTGTAGTGGGCGAGCAGCTGGTCATGCAGTACTTTGTTCTCCACCACTGTCCGACGGAAGGAGACATACCGGTCTGTACCCAGACTCTGACCTCCCAAGTGTCCGAGATGGTGACACAGGCGGAAGAGGAGGAGAAGATCCCCCTGTTCATCTTCGATGAGATGGAGCACATGCCTACAGAGCTGCTAGACACTGTGCACCAGCTCATCATGAAGGAAGGCAACAACGAATATTTGAACGCCATCTACATTCTCATCAGCAACCTGGAGAAAGAGGACATCACCAAGTTTGTCCTGCAGAACTCCACGAGCAGCGCCGTTTTGGGCCGAGGACTCATCAGCCCGGAGTTCAACACTTTGCTGATGGGTAATCTCAGAAAGCACCATTCGCTGTGGCTGGAGGCCGAGTTGCTTCCTCTCACGCTTCTGGAAAAAAGCCACGTAATGGAATGTTTTATCGACGAGATGTCCCGGGAAGGATTTTACCCAGACCGCTCTCATGTAGAACGACTAGCAGACGAGCTGGGATACTATTCCGTGGGTGAGCGAGAATTTTCACGCACCGGATGTAAACAAGTGGTAGCAAAAGTCAACCTTCTGTGAAAGCAAAGGCTGTAGACATTGATCATGTGACTACGGTCAGTGGAATGATATTTGAGCAAAATACTGACGCAACAACGATTAGTACTAGTCTGTGATGGCTGGAACAGACTGGCATGTTTTCTTTGGTATTTTTATAGCTCAAAAGAGGTCAGAATTTAGAGTTTTAAAGAAAGTTGACCTAAGGAAAAAAAAAGTGACACAGCGCAGAAGGATTCCTGTCGTCTTTGTTTTGTACTCAACTGTTACTGGGAAACTTTTGTAGGATAGAACATGTCAACAAATATGTCATTTCTCCTATAAGTAACCAGGGTGGTGCAGATAAAATTATATATATACACACACACACACACACACACACACACACACCATATATATATATATATATATATATATATATATATATAAAATAGAACGCAATGGTTTATTGCAGACCTACCATACAAAGCCGAACGCATATGTGATGCCCTCAAACAAATTTATGGATCAGAGTTTACATTATCTAGAGTTATTCTACACGATTACACCAAAACTACACTGTAAACACATTAAACCAGAGGGATGTTGCTTTTTATTATGCGTTTTGTTTACTGTGTAGTAAATTCTAGCTTTTCCCTAATTTTGAGAGAATGAACATATTACAAATGATATAAAAAACACTTACAGTAAAATCAAAACTCTATCATTATCCTGTCATTTCTATCTTGTTTTTTCTTCCGTCCTATTTTTTCCACTGACTTATATGTTCAAGAACAGATGGATGATGCCAACCTGAAAATGAGCGTGCTGCATAAGTGGGTGTTTTTTTTCCGTCTCTGCTTTTTATTGCATTGGATCCGTAGCATTTTAGAAATGAGAAATGTCAGAATAAAATCAGATCTGATTAATAATAATAATAATAATAATAGCAATAGTACAACACATTAATGAACATGTTCCACTCAAAGCAAATGACATTTATTGCTCCACTTGACACCAGTTTTCAGTTTATTGCTGGATGCTGATGAATGAATTTGTGATCTCGCGCCACATATATATATTACACGCCAAACTATTTGCACGACTACTTTTCAGACCGAAATCTCCCAGAAGACAGCAGCTAACGCTTCCTTCTTTTGACATTATGCGAAGTAATCAAACAGGAAAGGAAAGGAAAAAAAAAAGCTCTAAATGAACTGTAATTAAACGCCATGAACCCTGGTTGTAGTGCAGCGTTTTTTAATGGGAGACTGTAATATATTTGTATTTTTTAAACAGAACCTTCAAGATCCTTTCATATCATTGACGAACCATCTATTCTGTTTTAGATGGAAGCGTTTAGCGTTCAAAGTGTTTACTGCGTCGATCAACCCAGCACCGTTTATCACGCGTTTCCAATCAAGTGACGCGATTAAGGGGAGGGGGGGGTGTACAATGCTTGTGTACAAAGAACAACGGAAAACGGCGGATAAATATGACAGGAGGGTTTATGCTTCCAGTTCAAAGCCCAGTCCAACTTTATGTCCTCCGGTGTTGAAGTTCTTGCCATCGATGAGTGCAGAGAGGGTCACCTTCACACCTAAACAAAAAACAAGGAGAATGTGATAACCGTGGGAAACGGCGCGAGAACACACTGTGGAAGAAACTGCTGAAAGCCACAACAGTTACCTGGCCGCAGACACTGAGTGTAACCGACTCCAATCAGACTGGCATTGTTCACCTTCGCCTGTGAACGCAAAATTACACAGCAAACATCAGGCGGTTCATGTTTTTCCCCTCATTGTGAACTTTCATTTCAGGGTCTTAAGAATATTTGAAAGAAGAAAATGCTGCTGAAAATGCTGAAAAATATAAGGTAAAATATAAAGATGCATGTGAAAATGAAAGTGCACCTGCTTGGACGTCTTGAGGTTTTATGTATCAGGACTTAACAATCATGTGGTCTTTATCAAAGTCTTAGAATTAGGGAAATACAACCTCAGATGAGATAAGCACACCTTGCGGTTCAGCGACCATACAAGGCACCTTCGGCACTTGCAGTCTGCCCTTTTGTCTATTCGATTTCAGGATCGATATCAATCTTCATTGCGGAGGAGTTGTGGCTCATTCTTCTTTACAACATTGATTCTTTTTCAGCCATTCTGTTGTTGATTTGTTGGTGTGTTTGGGATTATTGTCCAGCTGCATGACCTAATTTCAGCCAAGCTTTAGTCAGCTGACAGATGGCCTGACTCTAGAATACTTCGGTACACAGAAGTGTTCACGGTCAATTCGATGACTGCAAGTTTGACCAGGCCCTGCAGGCGGCAAAACAAGCCGGAATAATCACTGGTCCACGAGCGCGCTGCACGGCTGGTATGTTTCTTGTGCTGGATATGCAGTGTTTGGGTTTGGACAGATATGGTGCTGTGGCCAAACCTCTTTAGTTTGTCTGTCTTGTCGTGTAGTTTGCGCCGATGCTACTTGCTTGCCGTTTTGTCTTTAAACAGGCTTTCGCCACGCAACCCTTCCAACGACCCGTACATGTCAAATCTTATGTATTATCATGAACTTTCATGTAACTCTTTAGGTATTGTTTTGTGTAATTGCACAGTTATTGCAGCGACGTCGATTCACAGAGGGACTGAGAACTGTCCTGAATGTTTCCCTATTTGTGATGGTGCTCACGCGTGCTGATGATCAATCAATCACGGGAAATGAATCGACAGCACCCGGCTCCTACTTAGCCTCTTAATTCCCATAGAAGCAGTAAAGGGGTTTCACATGGCTTTAAAACATTTTTTTTGTAAAAAATAAATAATGATGATTTCATATTTCATCTGAGGTTGTATTTACCCAGTTCTCTGAGCCCACGAGGATCAGATGATGTTTATTATGTCCTGATATTTAAAAGCATAGAATTGAAAGAAAATGCTTTCATATTCACACAACTGTAGTTCTGCCTCTCTATGTCCATGTATATTTACATACAAAACAATACAAACTTTTATTTATTACTCACTGCAGTGCTGTTGGTGAGCCCATGATACATTTCTACCTTCAGTCTGATCTCCCTCAATTCCTATTCTAATGTGATTATTCTCAAAGCCATCTTATAGACTTTCAACAAGCCAATGTTCAACACTTCACTTTGAGATATGATGCCCCCCTTCCCCCATCATTTGTGTTCTATGCAATAAGGGACTTGGTCTTGGCTTATTTATAATGAACCCAACAACTCACAGACAAAGATGAATCCTTGTCCAGTTGGTACTTGGCAGCAATGCCAAAGCGCGTGTTGTTGCTTCCAGCAGTCCAGGCCAGATTGACCGCTGTCTCCAATTGACTGTTCACCTTCTGATACACAGAGCCTCCAAATTCAGTACCATCATTCCTGCACCAAAAAAGTAATATTTAGCAATTGCCTGCTCTTCACTATAATAATAATAATAACAGAAATATATTCCATAATAACATCAATTAAACAAACAAGATTGCACTAAATATGAAGCATTTTAACCTAGAATATTTTATGCTGATATATATATATATATATATATATATATCTATATATATATATATATATATAATATATATATATATATATATATATATATATATATATACACACACACACACACACACACACACACACACACACACACACACACACACACACACACACACACACTCACACACACCACACACCACACACACACACCCTACGAATCCACCCTACGAATCAACACTTTCTGTTAATTTGGGGGGAAAAAAAAAAAAAAACACACACACACTAGCTAGTCACCGAGTATAATGAACAAGTGTAATAACCTACCTCCCCTCCTCCTCCTCCCACCATCCACACACGTATTAATTACCAATGGAATGTGGTGGTAAAAGTGCAGTATTCAGGAATGCAGTAAACTACCATTTTTAATAGCTTGTATCTTACAAAACATAGTTAGGAGACACGCGTGGTCAATAGTCTAAGCCACTTACTAATACACTTACATAACTCGTTCCAAGTGTGTGTGTGTATGTATGTGGTGTATATGTGTATATATATATATATATATATATATATATATATATATATATATATATATATATATATAATATATATATATATATATAATAAAAATAAACATATTAATTAGTACTTGAAACTCACACATTGGTGTGAAGCTGGAAATCGCCAGCCTTGTAGCCAAGAGCAAAGTTGTTTTGCACTAGTTTGGATTTAGCTGTGTCAAATGCCATTTGGTAACCAGCCAACCAGCCAGCATAGCCCAAAACAGATGCGTAATGCACGACGGGGCCCTCAAAGTCAACATCGCAGGACAGGTTGATGTAGTCTCGCTTGTAGCCAGTCTTCACCTTGCCACTCTTTTTGCTGTGGTAAAAGTAAAGGAACGTATTAATGAGTCGAAATTTGATGAGTTTGCTTCCTGATGACGCTCATTTGCTTACCGTTACACTATAGACAATCTAATCATGGTCAAAAAAATCAGTCATAAGCTAAGAATGGAAATCATATAGAAATCGCCTATATGCACAAGTTTTCATTTATTTCATTTATCACAATGTTTTCCACATCCCTGACTAATAAGGGAGGTGTGTAGCCCAATGGTTAAGGTGTTGGACTCTGGACCAGAAGATCATGGGTTCAAACCATCAAGCTGCCATTAGTGGGCCCTTGAGCAAGGCCCTTAACCCTTATGGACGTCTGCGAAATGCTGCAAATGTAACTGTAATTTCAGTCATCTGATAAACAATCAAGAGAGCGCAGCAAGTCTTTCCTTTAACAACACGATCAGACAGCTGAAATACAAACTGCTTCACCTCTCAAAGAAAGCATTATCGGTTTTTGTCTCTGATCATTTCAGATAGCAAGTAAACCCTGTCTATAAATAAAATGATTTGTATATTCATTTTGACACACAATTTGACAAACGATGAACACTTACCCTGTGTTTGGAACAAAGGACGCATCAAGAGCCACCTTTAAGCCCTTTGCCAGCTGTTGAAAAGAGACAAATAATTGAACACTAGTGACCCTATTAGTAATAAAAACAAAAACAAAGAAGTAATTTCTGTGAAGGATTTCACACCTGGTCTTCCACTGAAAGCTCAGTGGTGAGAGTGTTGTCCGTGTTCCATTTCTGATTGAGCCCGAGGCCCAGCTCCGTCAACTTATACTTGGTCTCCAAACTCCCACCAGCCTTGCCTGTGTCCATGTTAGTAGAGCCGGATGTGTTGAATTCCTAGACACAAGTATATAAAGGATATATAAATTAAATCACATAAACCCTTAACGACACTAAAGAAAAGTCCAGCAAAGTGGTAATAATGGAATAAAGTAAAAAAAATAACAAACAAAAAAAATTATGTTAAACAGCCATCTGTAAACGATTAACAATTTTATATATATATATATATATTATATATATATATATATATATACACACCACACACACACACTATATATATATATAGCTGTGGGTCATTCACAGGATACGATAGAGGTCAAATTAATTTGCATTCCACTTTTAACAACAGAACAATATTTCAAAGCATTTTTACCAACAGCAAAGTCAGTTTTAGGTTATGTGAAGTCCAAATAATTTTATCACATTCAAAGATCTTAAAAAGGGAGTTTCCAATAGCAGGAAATCCATAGAGAGGAAGGAAAAACTCACAACTCCATTTTGCGACTTGGTCTTGAGGTCCAACTTAACTATTCCAAAACCTACATGCAAAGCAAAAGATAATAAAAAGATAAGGGCCAGGAACAATGATTCATAAAATACAATCATGAAAATGTATTCTCTTATTTAACCCACAGTACAGATATTAACTGACCATAGCCCTTGCTAAAAATATCCTTGGCTGATTTTCCCAGATCAGCGTAAGAAGGAGGAACAGACATTGCACCTAAGGAAAAACAAAAACAAAAAAACCCAGCAACGGTATTAATCAATGACAGGAAGTAGATAAATGTCTAACACTGGTTCTGAACACTAGATGCTATACAACATTCAGCAGTATACAGCACTGTTCACCGTCGCCTCGGCTTGCTCGACAAGAAACAATGATTTTCAACTGATTTTCATTCTCACACATTATAATTAAGTATTAGTATTAGTATAATTAAGTATTAGTATTGCTTAGTAAAGCTGTTTTGAGACAATGACAACTGCAAAAAGTGCTCTACAAATAAATCTGAATTGAATTGAATACAGTCCATTTAACTATTAGCAGTTAATACAGCCACAATGCAAATTCTAGTTTGCTATAAGGTTACATAGGAAACTTTATTTTGCTGTCCAAAAGTGATGCAATGCTAACAACCGAATAGGGGGGGGGGGGGGGGAAAGTAAGGGGGGACATCAGGGGGGATGGGACAGGGAAATAAAATACAGGTGCGACTTTGGATAATAATATATAGTTATATATTTTCAGGTATTAATCTTATGCATCATTTCATTATATATTTGAGCTGCAATAAATGTCATAACAGTTCATAACATATTTTTGTTAGATATTTGATCATTTTGCCTTTTTGGTCATTTATGCAATCTGAAACATTTTATTTGACACTGAAAGCTAGACGTAAAGTATAAAAAATAAATATACCACAACCAGTTATGCATCAGTAGAAAAATTTAATTGTAAAAAAAGAAAACTATATAACTCTAGTCAGAATAGAATTTATACTGAAATATTGCTTATTGTTACATCATTAATGCATATATATATATATATATATATATATATAGATATATATATATATATATATAGATATATATATATATATATATAAATAATAAAACACCATTTCAGCACATGGCTTAATCTGTTGCACATTGAGTTCAAGAGGAGGTGTGGATCAGATCCTTGCCTCCATGCCAACATGGAAATGAACCAAGTGTGTTCATTAAGGTATCATGTTACATGAGCACAAAATAGTTGTTTATTTCGAATCCTGCCCTTTTGTTGTTTTTGCAGAGTTTTCAAAAATAAAATCTTCTCGACACCGTCTAACCTTGAACCCGGTCACGTGGCTTCCCCTGCCAATAGCACCATCACCATTAAGAAACCTTCAAGGACATGAGCACCCTGACAGGCCTGCTGCAGACACTGAACTGCCTCTACCACACCACAACTCAATTAAAGCCAATACACTGATTACATTAACATGTACTCATGTACAAAAGGAATAAAAGATAAAAAGAGATTGTTTGTCTATAATAGTATCTGCTGATTCTCCCTTGATTACAAACTGAATGCACACCGCTTCAAATGTGGGGCATTGTCACTATAGATTAATGTTTACTTATATATTTTTATATAAGTCTAGAAACTACAAGGCGATTTAAAAACAAAAACAAAAACACTAAGACTTTATTTGCATTTAAAGCTCAGTAATGCAGAAATGATGCTACAGCTAAAGTAAGGTCAGATGGACGATATATATAGTTGGTTTTAAAAGCCACCCTTGTCCCTAACAAAGTTCCTCATGCATTAAATAAAACTCGAATATATTACATTTTATTTTTTATTACATTTGACCGACCTGTCATGCTAACTCGCTAACTACATTTAGCAAGCCATCCATGATCATATGTAGATTCCGGTAACCTCAAGCCTAACAAACATGGCGTATCTGAAAACACCTAAAAAGGACACATTAACCTATCTCTCTCTCTCTCTCTCTCTCTCTCTCTCTCTCTCTCTCTATCTCTCTCCTCTCTCTCTCTCTCTCTCTCTATGTCATGTTTTATTCTTTATAAAAGAAGTGAAATGTCATACCGATAATGTAACAAAAGCGTGAACTTGAAAGCGTTTATCCTTCTGACGCAACCCACTAGCTCTTCTGTGCGCGTGTGACATAGGCTCGCGTTTTACGCAACACGCTGTAGAACAAAGCCACGCCGCCCCGCACACTTCCGTACTAAACAGTACGGTGAGCAGCACGCCACCCCCAGGCACAGCACCGCAGCTGCGCACTACTCACCCATACTTCACAGTATGAAAGTATGCACTTCTACGCGCGACCAGCAGAGGGCAGTTAACGTCCTCAACTAATGTGAAGATAGAAAATCTACACGCCACGATTCAAAGTAAAAGCGTTCACGTTCTCTTCAGTTATACTCACTTTATTATTTGGAGAAAATGGGGTGATAAATATGAATAATAAATACAAAAATAAATATGGAGAAAATGCTATAACAAACACACAATTCATTATTTGAATTATAATCATCATTGCAGGGGAACGGTGGTTTAGTGGTTAGCACGTTCGCCTCACACCGCCGGGGTCCGGGTTCGATTCCCGTCTCGGCCATGTGTGTGTGGAGTTTGCATGTTCTCCCCGTGCCTCAGGGGGTTTTTCTCCGGGTTCTCCGGTTTCAATCATCCCGGTCCAAAAATATGCACAGTAGGTTGATTGGCACCTTGGAAAATTGTCCCTAGTTGTATGAATGTGTGTGTGAATGTGTGTGTGTGTGTGTGCCCTGCGATGGGTTGGCATTCCATCCAGGGTGTATCCTGCCTTAATGCCCATAGACACCTGAGATAGGCACAGACTCCCCATGACCCGAGGGAAGATTGGATATAGTGGTAGAATGAATGAATAATCATCATTGCGCCTTTTCAACAGTGTAACCTCAAATAAAAATATTTAAGCTTGCCATTTTCTTTCTGACACAACACATCATCCCACTATTCACTTGCTGTCTTATATATCCCACCTCTTGGCAGAAGCTACACTAATAAACACTCAACACTTCAGTTGGTACACCCACTCATTAAGGCAATTATCAATTGGTCATGTCAGTTTATCGAATTATTGAATCCGTCCAACTACATCTGGATAATATTTATGGCAACCATCAAAATGATCCGAAGGCATGTTCCCTGTTGCATACACAGGATTTTTATTTTTATTTATTTATTTATTTTTTTGGGGGAGGGGGGTTTCAACATTATTTATGGTGAAATAAAGAAAAAAGCATCCCAATAAAGATTGTGGATGGAAATCCAGTATTCAATGTAGAATGGACTGTTTTGAGCTGACTGGTTTAAGCACAAATAAAAGCTACAGTGATTCTGATGGACACTGTGTATAACTGTGATGAGCAGAAAAGCATGCTAGACACATCAAACTTGGTCTTGGGCTTGGGCTACAAAAGCAGAAATCCACATAAAGTTCTCTCGTAACAGCTGAGGTTATATCAGACAAAAGATTTATCATGAAAACAATGAAAAATTTGGGTGAGCCTGTGTGTAATGTTGCCCCAGATTCCTATTCATGGCAAACTTTAGTGTATGTCATCTTCTGGTGTTGGCAAGCGAGAATTGCACCAAGAATGGTACAGTAAAATGATAAAAAGAATAAAAGAAATGCAAAATGACCATGATATAAGAAGTACCATTTAGAAGGAATGTTTTTTCTGAGCAGCACAAAACTGTCTTTGTGTCTGACAAAGTCTATATTTAAGATTGTTGTGTTTGATTTAGTGGAGGCACGGTGGTTTAGTGGTTAGCACGTTCGCCTCACACCGCCAGGGTCCGGGTTCGATTCCCGTCTCGGCCATGTGTGTGTGGAGTTTGCATGTTCTCCCCGTGCCTCAGGGGTTTTTTCTCCGGGTTCTCCGGTTTCCTCCCCGGTCCAAAAACATGCACGGTAGGTTGATTGGCACCTTGGAAAATTGTCCCTAGTGTATGAATGTGTGTTTGAATGTGGGTGTGTGTGTGCGATGCGATGGGTTGGCATTCCATCCAAGGTGTATCCTGCCTTAATGCCCATAGACGCCTGAGATAGGCACAGACTCCACATGACCCGAGGGAAGATCAGATATAGATTGGATATGAATGAATGAATGTGTTTGATTTAGCAGAATGATTGAGTGTTGCATCAGATGATCTGGCATGCTCAACCACCAAATCTAAATCCAGTTGAGGTGTTTAGGCAAGAGAAAACAAATACTGAACCCCCCTGACGATGCCTCCAGTGTGTTACAAAGCTTTCCTGGGTGACGACCTTGTGACTGAAATCTTATTGAGAGAATACCGAAATGTCCCAAATCAAAAGGTAGGAAAAAAAATATAAAGCATATTCTGGGTTATTTATCATTATTGACTATATAATATTACAATATACAATGATGATATACAACAATATACAACATACAACAATAATAAAAAACAAATAGCCCCAAATACAAAAATGTATATGTGCTACCTAGAAACCCCCAGACGGGACCATAATTAAAGGGCGCTGTCAGCAAGTAACACATTTTTAAGGTGGTTTAATTTCTAAACTAAGACATGCCCAACGCACACGAGACTCAACGATCCCGTTCCACCTTAAAATGCCTTGTTTGTGAAAATATGGTGCTACGTATGAGAGAAGGCGGAGGCCCCGCCCACACGGCTGATGTTCGGCCTTTCGGCCAGCGCTGACAGGAACCAGGAAACTTTGCGCTGTCACAGAGCATCAGGGAGCGGCGAGAGGGCGGGCTGTGCGCTCTGTACACACCGACTAGCACCGGGAGAAAGTTGAGTCCGAGAGAAGCGGCGGGTGTTGCGTGTTCCAGTGTGAACCATGTCAGGAGAAGTGAAATTCGTGAGTCCGTTTGCGAGACCCCGCTGTCTGTCTGCAGCTGCACCCGCTGGAAAAGCCAAACTCACTCACCCGGGAAAAGCCATTTTAGCGGGTAAGCTCATTCTCACCGCCCTGAAAACGTGCAGTTTAATATGGAGCGGGA
The DNA here is from genome assembly GCA_030449085.1 of Kryptopterus vitreolus. NCBI lineage: Eukaryota > Metazoa > Chordata > Actinopteri > Siluriformes > Siluridae > Kryptopterus > Kryptopterus vitreolus. The sequence goes on from JACRUU010000028.1 coordinate 15,753,850, forward strand.
CTCAATCCGGACCCGGAGCAACAACACACACACACACACACACACACACACACACACACACACACACACACACACACACACACACCACACACACAGTTTTACAGCCATTGCACCGGGTTTGTAGGTTTAACTATAACTGGTGCTTTCAACAGGACCGTGTCATATAAAGCCCAGCACGGTGCAGGCAAGTGATCCCGGCGGCATGAACATGTCCAACACGGTGTGGAGAGACTGTTAATGCTTGGGATTGTTTCTTTTTTCTTTTCTTCTTCTTTTTCGTCTCATAGACCTCATAAATAAGTTGTCCGTCTTTGACACGCGTGTTCTGCCTGTCTGATCCCCAACATTCGGGTGTTTGCTTGTAGACAAATGTGTCTGTGTTGATGCATCAAACTACATGCATTTCTTTTTTTTCTTTTTTTTTTTTTTAAATCTACTTTTATTCTAAGACACCAAGGTGTGGAACAGGATGGAAAGTCCGGCTGTGTGTTATAACCTGAAAGGACATCCTGGTTCTTATTTGGCATGTTATCTGCATGTGTATGACAGACTAAGTATGTTTTTTAAGCAAACATCTGGAACAAATGCATTGTTCCTTTTATTTTAAAGGATTGATTTGAGGTTTTTTTCTCTCTCATTTGTGTGTGTGTGTGTGTGTGTGTGTTTAATATTTGTTCCTTAACATACAGGCTACCTTGATTTTAAAATGTATATGAAAAATAGGAAAATAGGTAAAAATGATAGACTAAGTATATTTCTTAAGCAAACATCTGGAACAAATGCATTGTTCCTTTTATTTTAAAGGATTGATGTGAGGTTTTTTTTTCTCTCATTTGTGTGTGTGTGTATGTTTAATATTTGTTCCTTAACATACAGGCTACCTTGATTTTAAAATGTATATGGAAAATAGTAAATAGTAAAAAAAAAAAAGTAAGAAGATTCAAATCATGTTTTAATTAGTTTTTATGGAAAGGCAGGACCAGGGAGCGAGTATGCAGACGCATCTGTCAGATCTGTAATGAGCACGCCAGAGCGTGACAGGCGATGTGACATTTAAAATTCATCTCCTTCTTGGGGAGACTGTACTAATGAGATCTTTGAGGTTTAGCAGAGTAAAGACAAATTCTATATAGGTCTCAAAAGATTCCATGATTTGAAAAATAAGGTGAAATATACGAAAAAGAAATGAATAAAAAAGCTTGATGCTTTTTTTTTTGTCTTATTGTGTTAGTTGGCATTTGTATTTATACGTCTGAAAGCTTGGAGCTCTGGTCGGAATGAGCAATGTGGGCTTTATTTTAATGCTTGACCCTGATGATTTTCAACCCTTTCCTTTTCAGTAGTCCATTTAGGAGATTAAATTTTTTTTTTTTTTTTTTTTTTATGATCGTGTAGGCAGGGCTTTGCTAATTAAATGAAGTGTACATGGGATGAGGTGTCACCTTCCTATCTTAAAGATCAATACGTTTCTTTGGTTTATATATATATATATATATATATATATATATATATATATATATATATATATATATATATTCCTTCCTTTGTGCATAGATTCTCGGGTGTATTGGACATACGTAGCACATTCAGTTAAATACATTGTCATTTTCTGTAGCTTTAAGTAGGAGCATCATACAAATTAAGGCATGGCAACGCGTCCCCCAGAAATAGAAACGCGTCTCAGCCAAATTTAATCGTGATGCACTTCAGTGCTTCAATGAACGAACCAATGACTCAGCATTTATCAAAGACACGTCACGCATTTTTTGCCTTGACAACAACACCCGTATACGACTGTCAGCCGACGCTAAGTAGCGTCTAATATTGGAAAACAATTAATGATTACATGCCCAGTGTGTGATACGTGCATCATGCCATTTTTTTAAAGCTTTTTCAGTTTGTCAGTCCCCCCCCCCCCCCCCCCCCAGTTGGGATGTGTGTTGTAAGTTTAACCTTTGCCCTCACATTAATCCTACAGTCAGCACGGTTGTAGCGAGTGTACCCGAGATAAGCGTGGTCATCCGTTCCTCTAAGCCAGGAGCAAAGATAAACTCGTACTCCCGCCCGAGATTTAATCAAATAAGCTACAATGAGCATTTGGACTGCCATACAAAACATCCAGAAGATATCATGACAAGATCCTGAAGACAAATCCCTTTTTCTTCTTTTTTTTTTTCGGCCTCACTAGCATACGAAATACTTCAAATCCTGAAAAACAAGTTAAGAATAGCCTCATTTCATCCATTTTTATTCCACACATTCCTGTTGAACAGGTTCGCTGATTCCTGTAGGACCAGACGTCGTTTTAAAAAAAAACAACAACATTTGTTTAATACTGCTACATTAGTTTGACTTCACAAATTACAAAGCATTTTTAGAACGAGTGTGAAAAATGTAAAAAAGTTGGTGTTGTTTTTTTTTGCTTTTTCAGTTTGCAATTTCTGGTAAGCAACAACAACAAAAAAACAACCCCATCACATATATTATACTGGTCCTTTTCCTGAGAAGAAGAAGCGCTGTGCTGCATATAATAAGACGCCTGTAAAAAGAAAGCTGTGTTTATACACCCTTCTGAATGGAAGATTGAGGGTTACGGTGTAATTAGATGGCACGGTTTATAGGGAGCAATAGACGAATAGGAAAACAAAACATCCCTGTACGTGTCAGTAGTGACGGTGAAACCCTTTACGTAACGAGAGAGCGGTTGGGAGGAAATGAACCTGAAGGTCAAAAAAATATGAAAATAAAATCTACACACAGCTCCTGTTGATGTGTGGACACTGGATAATCATTATACATGTTTAGACTGTGATCTATTCATAACATAACTTGCACACAATATATATATATATATATATATATATATATATATATATATATATATATATATATAATTTTTTTTTTCCTGCTTTATGATATTAGGGAGGATTCATTTAAACTCCATATTGATCCAAATCCCTTTAGTTTTTTTTTTGTGGACAGAAAAAAATGCAGGTGTGTTCTTAATGAGCAGTCTGGGAATGCAGCGTGTCGTTACCCGTGGCTGTGATGTGACAGGGGCGTGCAAGCAGAGCAGAGAAATCAAGGAGAGGAAAAGAGCAAAGAGGCATGTGCTGTCACTGAGGCAGAACCTTGTCATTCATTCTCTCCCCCCCCCCTGTGCACTGTTAAGCAGCAGCAGTTGTGGCTTGTGCCACACCCCTTCAAGCCTGATGAAGCCAGTGGGTGTTTTCTGTGGGGAGAATCGCAGGGAGCCAATCACAAGAGCTCGCACCAGGCTCTGCTGTTCACTCCTCAACAGGCAGAAACGTTTAAGGAGGCTCCAGTGGAATTTAAGGAGGCTTTAGTTGATTAAGGGAAAAATACATTGCCTTTTTTTGTGAAGTATTAAAAATATAAAGGGCTGCGGATGTTTTAGTGCCTTTAAATTGTATACCTCTGAGATATACAAACAAATGTGATTTTTAAAAGTGAAATATGAATACTGCACTATTTTCTTATGCATTGTTGTCTTCTTTGGTATAGCTTTATGATGCAACAAAGCCTGGAAGAAACTTGGGTTTTGTATGAAATAGTTCAATTAAATGTGCAGTAATTATGGTTGGGAAATTAGATGGTATAAATATTACAAATGTTAATATTCACAGCAGGGGCACGGTGGTTTAGTGGTTAGCATGTTTGCCTCACACTGCCAGGGTCCGGGTTCGATTCCCGTCTCGGCCATGTGTGTGTGGAGTTTGCATGCTCTCCCCGTGCCTCAAGGGTTTTTCTCCGGGTTCTCCGGTTTTCTCCCCCGGTCCAAAAACATGCACGGTAGGTTGATTGGTACCTTGGAAAATTGTCCCGTAGTGTATGAATGTGTGTGTGTGTGTGTGTGTGTGTGTGGTGTGTGTGTGTGTGTGTGTGTGTGTGTGTGTGTGTGTTGTGTGTCCTGCGATGGGTTGGCATTACATCCAGGGTGTATCCTGCCTTAATGCCCATAGACGCCCTGAGATAGGCACAGACTCCCCGTGACCCGAGGGGAGATCGGATTTATATAGCGGTTTTTTATATAGCGGTAGAAGATGAATGAATGAATGAATATTCACAGCTGTGTAGATACAAATAAAGCTATTTTAGCTATTTTATTATATATATATATATATATATATATATATATATATATATATATATATATATATATATATATATTTTTTTTTTATATGACATGAAGATTTTTTGTTTGTTTTTTTTTTTTTAGGTTGGATTTAATTTCATGTTTAATGTATCAAAACCAGATTCATGTGCATGATATTTTTGAAATAGTTCATTAGAAGCCTCTGAAACCCAACCCACTGTACAGAATAGCAAATCTAAACTATTCATTTAAAAATAAATAAAACGACTGGATGTTTCTGTGACACTATTATTATTTTTTTAAACCTTTATCGAGAGTTGGTTTGTTGTTCGCTTGCAGGAGAAGAGAAATCTCCTCCATCCTGAATGCTGGGTGTTTTGTTAGTGGCGAGTGTAAATGCGGCTCCCTCTCTTTTTTCGCAGGTGGAATCGCTGGAGGGATTGAAATCTGCATCACTTTCCCGACTGAGTATGTAAAGACCCAGTTACAGTTGGACGAGAAGGCAAACCCACCACGCTACAAAGGAATCGGTGTGTATATTGTTTTTATTTGTTGTTTTTTTAAGTTTAAAGTTGAGAAATATACAGAAATCAATAACTATTGAAAATGGAGCCTTTAACTAAAAAAAAGGTTCAGTTTTGTTTTTCTATGAATAAATAGAAAATATAATAAATATAAATAAAAAAATACCATGGCCATGTGGGTGAGGAAAAGGGAACTGTTAGAAGTGCATGCTAAGTTCAAGGGTCTAAATCTGCCCCTTCTCATATCTCTAGTATGCATCACAACTTAAACAATGGTTCATAGTCCCTGAACTTTAGAATGCTGAATGCAACTTGTTTTTAAGCACTGATTGTTCCTCTTGGGAAATTTGCTCTCCTGTGAGGGTTCATTGACGTAATCAATGATTTACTTTTTTTTTTTTTTTTTTTTTTTTTTGGTGAAACTAACCAACAAATCAGTCCCTTAAATATGTTGCTGTCTATGATCCACATAACACCTGAATACAGCAACTCTCTTTAAGAGAAAAAATATATATTTTATTAAAAATATATTTTATTACAAATAACATTATTTTTCAGTGGTGCACGATCTATATTGCTTTACGTAAATTCACGTTGGCGTCTTTTTGACTTAGTTGAATGGTTTCTCCCGCTACCCACAATACCATCGGACACTGAAAACGGTGCCACATGAAATTAGCTCTCCCTTCATTGCTACCGAGTCCAGCAGCACCCAGTTCTTTAACCGTGACACAAAAACAGATCGCATCATAGACCTGCATTGCATTCTGCGCATTAGAGCGTCGCATTTGTCTTTTTCCACTCTGCTTGTTCATTTCTGCACTTTGAGCAATGTTCTTGTTCTTCGGAACAAACCCTGTTATATATCAGGTTTCAGATTCTTATATATTTTCTTCTTCTTACGTGTCAGCTTGACAAACAACCACTGCGGTTTACTTTAAGATTGCCTTACAAACAGGTTTATCTCCATCTTTTTTTCTAGGGCGCCCCACCCCCCCCCCCCCCCCCCCTCCCCCCCCCCCCCCCCCCCCCCCCCCCCCCCCCCCCCCCCCCCCCCCACCCCCCCCCCTCCCCCCCCCCTCCCCTTTTCTCTGCTCAGGTGATTGCGTCAAGCAGACAGTGCAGGGTCATGGAGTAAAAGGTCTGTATAGAGGCCTGAGCTCTCTGCTCTATGGCTCCATCCCCAAAGCTGCTGTAAGGTAACTGACCTGTCCAATGTCGAACATATGCCTGTTGTTTCATAGTAACATTTTCTGCAAATGTAAAACACTTTTCACAGCATTGACCCTGAAACAGTACAAGTAGTACCAGCGCACCGGACTTTTCCAGGTGTTTGGAGGTCTTCCCCCAAACTGTGACCACAACCACATTGTTTTAGAGCGGGACGATGTGTCATATATTGAAGCTCAGATTTTTATATACATATTGTTTTTTAGACGGAATTCGATTTTGGATACAGTGGGAAAATGTGTAGGGAAAAGTGTACCTGTTCGCAGTCGGTGTTTTGGGGTTTGCTCCTGTCATGTTTATTCCGCACTGCCACACATGCCTCCCCATTGCATCAACGCCTGGAAAAGTTGTGGTTCTGTTTGAGGTGCTGGAATAAATTAGTCGTGCTGCTTCATTTTAATTTCACAGCGGGGCTTTGGCTTGTTGAATGCCACTGATGAAACCGCGCCCCTCTTGGAAACAAGCTGTTCAGATTCGTCCGAGCGCCGTCATGTTGTATTTCGTAAGTGTAATGCGGGGTCGGAGGCGGAGAACTACGGAATCGTGAATCCGAAAGGCAGAGAATACGAAAAATAAAATCAATTTTCGTATTTTTAACATCGACACAAACCATAAAATTAATCAATAATGATGATTAAATCTCCCAGCTCTAATTTGTACAGGAAACCGTCAGATGGCCAACTTATATTAACCAGTAGAACTAAAGCTGTTGTAACATCATTGGACAGTGGCCTTGCGCATGAAGCCCGGGCTCCATGGTTTGCATGGCTTACAGTGGAAGGTGTCGCATGGGCTGCTGTTGAGCTCTGACCTTAACCCTACTAAACACCTTTGAGATGAATTGGAACACTGAACCCCGGACTGCTCACCCTACATGCATGCTTTATTGAGGTTATTACAAGAGAAAATGGATACTAAATGTAGAACTAAATGTCCAAAAAGCATACACATTGTAATCATTGTATTACAGTGTAATCATGTTTGTTTGGCCTTCAGACATCCTACAGATTCATACAACTGTTTAAAAAAATGCCTCGTTCTTGCTGAGTTTGCCACAAAGGATATGAATAGAACTGTTTAGAGAAATTCCTTTTCTTCCTCAGGTTCGGAATGTTTGAGTTCCTCAGTAACAAGATGAGGGACGAGTCCGGCAAGCTGGACAGCACCCGAGGCTTGATATGCGGTCTGGGTGCAGGAGTAGCGGAAGCTATCGTTGTGGTGTGTCCTATGGAGACAATAAAGGTTTGTGTGGCCGTGATATTTAATCCTCATGTATCAGAGAACCAGCATCAAATGTTTCATAGCGGAGTTGAATTCGCAAATTTGTGATTGGTCAAAACATATTCATGGATTATTCATTCATTCATCTTCTAGCACTAAATTCTTCTACCGCTTTATCCGATCGTCCCTCGGGTCACGGGGAGTCTGTGTCTATCACTGGTGTCTATGGGCATTAAGGCAGGATACACCCTGGATGGAATGCCAACCCATCGCAGGGCACACACACTTACATACACACACACATTCATACACTAGGGAGAATTTTCCAAGGTGCCAATCAACCTACCGTACATGGGAGGAAACCAGAGAACCTGGAGAAAAACCTCCTGAGGCACGCGGAGAACATGCAAACTCCACACACACATGGCCAAGACGGGAATCGAACCCAGATCCTGGCGGTGTGAGGCGAACATGCTAACCACTAAACCACCGTGCGTCTTTCATGGATTATTGCTTATATCAAAAATGTTTGCTCGTCACATGTAATGCATGTCAAGTCACATGTGATATTAGAACAGTTCAGGAATAAGCTCGATCTTTATTTTCACAATTAGAAGTGAATTGTTCTTGTCATGGCTAGTTAATGTATTCCTGGGTGTATCCTGCTTAAAATATTTAAATGTTGACCGCACAAATGAAATATAATTTTTTTTTTAAAGTTTTTAATTTGGTGAATAGATTCCATACACAACATACACTTTTCTACATAGACTTTAGTATACTTTAATAATGAATATGTGTTTTTGTCTCCCTTTTCAGGTTAAATTTATTCACGATCAGAGCTCTGCAAATCCCAAGTACAGAGGATTTTTCCATGGCGTGAGGGAAATAGTCCGAACACAAGGTTAGTTCCGCCCTCTACAGGAGATCTCAATACAGCATGCTCTCATCTTTATTTAATTTAAGGGTTTAATTAAAGGTGTAATTAATATGTTTCACATGCAGATTTAACCTTTGGTTTGACAGCAAAACTTGGCCTTGGATTTTCGCTTAAAAATGACGAAGCCTGTACAATAATAATAATAATAATAATAATAATAATAATAATAATTTTTTTAACAGTAGCGATAACATAATGAATTGAATTCAAACAGTATTTTTCCATGATATAACTGGACATGCAGGTTTTCATCAGCCATAGTAACATTTACTAATTTGACTTTACGAATCCAGGTAAGTGCAGGCCTGCGTTTATTATTCATTCATTCATTCATCTTCTACCGCTTTATCCGACCTTCCTTGGGATCACGGGGAGTCTGTGTCTATCTCAGGCATCTAGGGGCATTAAGGCAGGATACACCCTGGATGGAATGCCAACCCATCGCAGGGCACACACACATTCATACACTAGGGACAATTTTCCAAGGTGCCAATCAAGCATGTTTTTGGACCGGGAGGAAACCAGAGAAACCCCCTGAGGCACGGGGAGAACATGCAAAATCCACACACACATGGCCGAGACGGGAATCGAACCCGGACCCTGGCATTGTGAGGCAAACGTGCTAACCACTAAACCACCGTGCCTCTAAAGTCACAACAGTGATCCTGATAAAGTAAAAGTATAAAATATTAGGTATTATATTAATAATTTAACAGTGTTTGAAAGGCTACTTTGGAAATGTAATAGGTTACAGATTACAAATGACCCTATTCAAAACGTAACAATTAGTGTAACTTTTCAATTACTATATAAAAGTAAAGTAACAGATTACGTTTGATTATTTTTTTAATTACTTTCTTCGTCCACTAGGTGGCGCTCGGAAAAAGTTTTGGAGGTGGGGGGAGGTGCGGTCGAAAATGTGTGTGTGTGTGTGTGTGTGTGTGTGTGTGGGTGTTTGTTTGGTTAGGAGGTGCCGGTTCGGTGGTTGGAATTTGTAATCTTCAACATTTTCTAAAGTAACTGTAATTGAATTACACTTGTTTTTGCTGTAACTGTAACCGATTACTGTTACTGTTTTTGTAATTAAATTACATAACTAAAATAACTAAAAAAAGTTTTGACTAAATTGGAGGCACGAAATGAACGTCTTTGGATGTGGTGGTGTTTTTAAACGGTTATATGTTAAAAAAAGCTCATACATACACTATAGCCAGATGTCCACAGGCATTTCTCTGTATAGGAATATACATATATAAATATCTATATATACTTCTCTATTCTTAAGAAATGAAGGTTTATTTACGCACACGAGAAATACGTGACCGTTAATGCGTTCTCGTGAAAAGCTTTAAGAAGAAATATTTACTTGTTCCCGGGGAGGGATGCAGAGGAGACGGGAAAGTATTTGTAATCCGGCTGCCTTTCCTGTTGTTCCCTACAGGACTGAAAGGAACGTATCAGGGATTGACAGCGACGGTACTGAAACAAGGATCGAACCAGGCTATTCGCTTCTTCGTTATGACCTCCTTGAGAAACTGGTACAAAGGTTTGTGTCTTGAATATTTACATGTCGGTGAATTTCCCGTCGGTGCGGTGCGGCGACGTCGGCTTTTAACGTACAAAGTTTGTCTCTCTTTTAAAACCAGGTGACAACCCGAACAAACCCATAAACCCTTTAGTGACGGGGTGTTTTGGCGCCATAGCCGGGGCCGCCAGCGTGTTCGGAAACACACCGCTTGACGTAATTAAGACTCGCATGCAGGTGAGAACAAGTTTGACAGCGATCGCATTGCCATGTTCTTTTAAAGCTCCAGGGTTATTCTTATAATTACTACAAATCTCTCAGCCACATGTAACACAACTAGAGCTATTAAACTATCGTCACATCTGCATTAACAAAAAAGAAAAGGAAAGAAAAAAGAAATACAACTGGTGTTTATTCAACCAAACAACACACACGTGCTACACTCCATCTACATTTCACTTCACTCGCTTCTGTAACAAAATGCAGGTTTTAAGGGAAATATATTCACCGTAAACGTTCTCTCTTTTCTCATAAGAATAGAATAGACATTATTTGTCACACATACATTACACCAGATTGAAACACAGACGCTCTCCTCCTTACGAGCGGGTTGCGTTCCAAGAGTTCGTTCCTAGAGTGAATTCATTCCCAAGTTGTTCGTGTAACGTTCGTTATTCGGAAGATATAAGCTATAAAAACGCTAGTTTATTGCAATGTCGTCTTTTTCTTTTCCAGCACTTAACTTTCACTTTTGTTTAAGATAGTGTAGACCTGGCCTGGCCAACCCGTGGCTCCCGAGCCTCATGCGGCTCTTTAGGAGCTTTCACATAACATGCATCAATGGGAATGGGATGATGTTCATGTGTACCCATGTGTATGATGTGGCTCTTTGCAGTAACACAGAAAAAAAAGTGGCTCTTAGCCTCCTACTAGTTGTCCACCCCGGGTGTATATGGAGGCAGAGGTATAGAAAACGCCGATCAGGAGGAGGATCGTTCGCTACGCTGTACGTTCATAGGTCTCTGTGATTAGCTAGCGGCGCTTTATTTATTTATTTATTTATTTATTTATTTTGGAATCCAAACAAATATTACTTTGCGGAATGGTTTGTTCGTATTGGTGGATGTTTGGAAAGTAATTTTTTTCAGAGCGCTTGGTCAGCCATGATACGGCGCCCCCTGCAGCACAGACGGTTAAGGGCCTTGTTCAAGGACCCAAGACTGACACCGTATCGATACCTTCTGATCAACCAATCCAGCGCCTTAACTCACTGATCTACACCCCCTCCCTAACATTGGGAAGCCAAATGATGAAAAAAAAAAGTTCTTCCCATCTTCTTCCCTTCCCCGTTCTTGCCATCAGTACCTGAAATGAAGCAAATGACAAAGAATCGAATCCAACACTATAAACAAAATGCTTGTAGTTGTTAACAAAGATGCAAAGCCGGGCCAGAAAAGACCACAGTTCAATATGCGGTCAACATTTAAGAACATGATGGTATTCAATCAGTGGTTATTTATATGGACTGGAGGTGAAATGAGATGTAGGTTTATTGATTCCCCTCTCAGGGGAAATTCAGGTTACACTGCAGTTCCAGCTGGAAGGGAAACAAAAGCAAAAAGACATTTCCATCGGGGTTTAATTAATATGTTCTTTTTATTTGTTTATAATGAAAAGTGCCAACACAATGCAGCGTGAAGGAGCAGATTGCTCACATAGTAATTATTCATTCATAATTATCTTCTACCGCTTTATCCGATCTTCCCTCGGGTCACGGGGAGTCTGTGCCTACCTCAGGCGTCTATGGGCATTAAGGCAGGATACACCCTGGATGGAATGCCAACCCATCACAGGGCACACACACTCACACACACATTCATACACTAGGGACAATTTTCCAAGGTGCCAATCAACCTACCGTGCATGTTTTTGGACCGGGGGAGGAAACCGGAGAACCCGGAGAAAAACCCCCTGAGGCACGGGGGAATACAGTTGACCGGTCACACCATGAATTGAAAGAGTAGTGGAAGCTCAGCTGAGGGAAGAGGTGACGGTCTGTAAGCAGGGGTACGGTTTCATGCACTGTGGATGCGATATTTGCTTTGAGGATGTTGATGGAGAAGTGTATATAGAGAAGCTCAGAACAGGATGCATCGTGTGTTTTTTACGGATCTGTAGAAAGCGTGTGGAATTGTATGAGGAAGTCAGGTGTGGCAGAGAAGTATATGAGGGTGGTGCAGGACGTGTATGACGGCAGTGTTACAGCAGTAGGAAGGACAGGTATTTATATTTACATAATAGACTGATTCAAGGTGGAGGTATGATTGCATCAAGGATTAGCTCTGAGCCCTGTCCTGTTTTCAGTGGTGATGGACAGGTTGATGGACGAGATCAGACAGGAGTCTCCATTGACTATTTGTGGATGATGGTGTGATTTGTGGTGAGAGTAGGGAGCATTGTGTATATTGTGCGTAAAGAAAACACACTATATGTGTGTGTGTGTGTGTGTGTGTGTGTGTGTATGTGTATGTGTGATATATATATATATATATATATATATATATATCTCTATATATATATATATATATATATATATATATATATATATATATATATATATAAAAGAAAGGGGGCACGGTGGCTTAGTGGTTAGCACGTTCGCCTCCCACCGCCAGGGTCCGGGTTCAATTCCCGTCTCGGCCATGTGTGTGTGGAGTTTGCATGTTCTCCCCGTTTCTCAGGGTCTTTCCCCCCGGTCCAAAAACATGCACAGTAGGTTGATTGGCACCTTGGAAAATTGTCCCTAGTGTATGAATGTGTGTGTGTGTGTGTGTTGTGTGTGGTGTGTGTGGGTGTGTGTGTGTGTGTGTGTGTGTGTGTGTGTGTGTGTGTGTGTGTGTGTGTGTGTGCCCTGTGATGGGTTGGCATTCCATCCAGGGTGTATCCTGCCTTAATGCCCATAGACACCTGAGATAGACACAGACTCCCCGTGACCCGAGGGAAGATCGGATAAAGCGGTTTTAGAAGATAGAAGATAAATGAATATATAAAAGAAAGAGAGAAGCCTATAAGTTATTAGCAATATAAGAATAAATATATGTATATATGTATGTTTCTAATAACATAATGCTATTTAAAACGGGTCTCTATACATAATATGATGCATATTGTGATGCTGGTGACATGGTGTGTAATTAAACATCTCTGTCCAGGGCCTGGAGGCGCATAAATATAAGAGCACTGTGGATTGTGCCATGAAGATCATGAAACACGAAGGACCAGCAGCGTAAGTGATCATATCCCGACTGACACTGATGAGGTCATTATAATAAATACACATCTGATCACTGATTTGAATTTAAACGCATATTTGTGCTGTAGGTTTTACAAAGGTACTGTTCCGAGACTGGGGCGCGTGTGTTTGGATGTGGCGATTGTGTTTGTGATCTACGATGAAGTGGTGAAGGTTCTCAACATGGTGTGGAAGACGGATTAACACAGAGAGCGCATGACTGACGGCCCAGGAAACACGGCCAGACCTTCACAAAGGGGGGGGGGGATGGGCTGAGTATCAGCAGGGCAAATCAGTAAGCGAGCTGTGAAAGTGTTTGTTTTCTCAATGTATTTAAATCCATGGAAAAAAAAAACATTCCCAAAAAAATGTGAGGTATAAAAATACTTGAAAAATTAGTTTGTTGAGGAGGAAAAGAAAAAAAATCATTTATTACAACACTTTATGATCTCACCAGTGACATCTTTGGAAAGCCAAATGTTAATAATGTGGAGAGAGAAAGAGAGAGAGAGAACACTGGCTTAACGCATTAGTGTCATGATTATTTTTAGTATTTTTTTTACCTTTTTTTAAAAATGTATTTTACATTTGTAGTTGAAAAAGAATGACTTTGCCTTTATGTTTATTTTCTTATCAGTTGGTGTTATGTCAAGTAAAGACACTAAAAATCTATTCAGGGGTGGGGACAAAAGCATTTGTCAGTGCATAGGAGTGCAGCATGTGTTACAGCTATGGAAAAAAATCTTCAAGGAGGTTTCATCTGAAAAAATGGATTATAATAGTAATAATAATCTATTATTATTATTATTATTATTATTATTATTATTATTATTTTATTATACACTATAAAGTAGAATGAGTTTTCAGTGGAGCTATAGATGGGGTGATCCACCCCTCCCTTTTATGTTCGGCGGCGAAAATGATTCCTAAAGTATTTGTTTTTTTTTTTTATTATATTTCAAGTACTCTTAGATCCAAAGACGCACAGGATATTAAACCATTCTGATGCATCACACCACCGAAGCCTTTACCTCCCAGAAACACACATTCCTCAGTATCTCTCCAGTAAATACATGCACTTTTTAAAAAAAAAAAACCTTAACGGATTTGGTACTAATGAACGAGAAGTAATGGATTTACTTTTAAGTGCCTGACCAGTATTTACTAGTGCTTATTACCAGTGTGTAGCTTTTCTCATAAACGTTGCGCCAGGAACAATGATGCCAAGGTTTCTTTATTTTAATTGCCTATTCATTTATTGTTTATATTATATTTATTATATATATATATATATATATATATATATATATATATATATATATATATATATATATATATATATATATATATCCCGTTTTCTATATATATATGTGTATATGTATATGTGTATATATATATATATATTATATATTATATATATATATATATATGTGTTTTTTTTATATTGTATTATATATATATATATATATATATATATATATATATATATGTATATATATATTTTTTTAAAACCAATTTAACTGCGGGGCACGGTGGTTTAGTGGTTAGCACGTTTGCCTCTCACAGCCAGGGTCCGGGTTCGATTCCCGTCTCGGCCATGTGTGTGTGGAGTTTTGCATGTTCTCCCTGTGCCTCAGGGGATTTTTCTCCGGGTTCTCCGGTTTCCTCCCGGTCCAAAAACATGCACGGTAGGTTGATTGGTACCTTGAAAAAAATTGTCCCTAGTGTATGAATGTGTGTGTATGATTGTGAGTGTGTGTGTCCTGCGATGGGTTGGCATTCCATCCAGGGTGTATCCTGCATTTAATGCCAATAGACGCCTGAGATAGGCACAGACTCCCTGTGACCCGAGGGAAGATCGGATATAGCGGTAGAAGATGAATGAATGAATGAATATAAATGCAACCTAGAGGATTATTGACTAGAGCAGTTTGATTGACAGAATATTTGAACGTTTTTAATATTCGTACTGCTTAAAAATGATAGGATTCCTAAAGGAATCCTATCATAAAGGACCCCCCCCCCGAAACATGTTTGGTTTGAAAAGCTGTTCATGGATCTGAAATTGCCTTAAATTATTCTGTTTCGAGTGCCATCCTCAGACCGGTCACTTTTCCTACCTCAAGAAATTCCCAGAAATTCCAGTGTCAAGAGGTGTGTAAAGAAATTGTCCTTGTCCCAGTGTCTCCCGTACTTATGTTGCATATGTAATACACTATATACATACAAATATGTGTACAAAAACAAAAATCGCACTATTGTGTCATGAAGCAAAAGCAAAATGTAGATGTTTGTGCTACTTGATGTCGTGTGCCATATGGGGGAATAACACTGTGTTTATTCTGTATGTTAAGGAAGAATATTTGTGCCTAATTAAATGTTTGTCTCTTGTAAAAAAAAAAAAAGGAAAAAAATGCATGTTGTATTGAGTGTAAGTGTTTTCTGGTCTTTGCTGTCGTACATCTGGTTCTGTGTGTACATCTGTTCTGTTTCTGTTCATGAACCATGTTTATTCCATTTTTAAGATCCCAGATGTCAGGAATAATTATATCTAGCTGATGGTCA
>JACRUU010000028.1:15774263-15889263 GCA_030449085.1 Kryptopterus vitreolus
ACAGCAATGTTCTGCATAAAGCACATACCTGTTCTTTTATACACAATCCACGCCCACACTTCCCCCTTTAACGTTCTCGTGTTCTCTAATACGTCCACCTTACAATAACAACACACACAGGACGCACTGCACGATAGGGCGCGTCACACATTTTGAAGAAAATCCAAGACGTTTATATTCACCTTATAGTCGTGAAAATACGGTAGGTTGAAACACAGTCATTACTGACACAGAAACAGCAGTGTAACAGTGTAACTACTTAGTTCACTGTATGGGGTTTCATGGACAATGTGACCCATGGTAATTATTCTACCATGGGTCGTGGTAAAGTTTCTCCAGGGTTAAAGATTTCAAAACGGACTGGCTTTGTGCTGTGCAAGCTGCTTTGAAAAAGCACAAAAAAAAAACAAAGTCAAGACGACAGTAGGAGTGGTCGGCTAAGGAATGGCACGGATAAAAGCAATCATGCTTACTTTCCTTCAACATAAAAAGATAGCCGTGCCATCAGCAAAAAAAAAATGATGCAACTCAGCGGGACACATTTGTTTTCTGGAAATGTGCGTCCAACAGTCGTCTTTATGGAAGAATTTTGTCTGTAAATCCATACCTTCGACATGGAAACAAAAATAACTATGTATAAAAACACCGGCAGGGGCACGGTGGCTTAGTGGTTAGCACGTTCGCCTCACACCACCAGGGTCCGGGTTCAATTCCCGTCTCGGCCATGTGTGTGTGGAGTTTGCATGTTCTCCACGTGCCTCAGGGGGTTTTTCTCCGGGTTCTCCGGTTTCCTCCCAGTCCAAAAACATGCACGGTAGGTTGATTGGCACCTTGGAAAAATTGTCCCTAGTGTGTGAATGTGTGTGTGTGTGAATGTGTGAGTGAGTGCCCTGCGATGGGTTGGCATTCCATCCAGGGTCTATCCTGCCTTAATGCCCATAGACGCCGGAGATAGACACAGACTCCCCGTGACCCGAGGGAAGATCGGATATAGCGGTAGAAGATGAATGAATGAATGAAAAACACCGGCATGTAGTAAAACGGCAGCAGGTACTGTGGACTGATGTCTGTAGCAGGAGAGCAGGATTATTATATTGTATAATAATGAGTGTCTGCAGGCAACAGTGAACATGGTGTAGGCTCCTTGGTGTCATGCTGCATTTCTGCCATTGCTTTTGGAGATTTACTCAGGATTAATGGTGTTGACAAATACAGGCCGATATTTACAGAAATATGCTTCCATCAAGACCCCTCAGCACCTGCCTGCTGTGCTGCAGACTCGAGCCGGTATTGGCAGTTTCTGGCTGAGGAGGACACGCACTATTTCCCACGTTACATGCTTGTTCCATCTTGTCTCCAAGATACGATAACAGGCAGTGAGTGTGTGCTGCTGAACGGACGCTTGTTTGTTCCGAGGTCATCGTTGCCAATCCGATCCAGCCCCTGATCACATGGTCACTGCATGATGGGGCAGCACCGATAGACGACCTTGTATACACACATTACTATATAGTATATATATATATATATATATATATATATATATATATATATATATATATATATATATATATATATATATATAGCTATACTATATATATATATATATATATATATATATATATATACACACACACACACACACACACACACATTATATACATGCTCTGACACAATTGTTAAAATAAATAAAGGTGACTTGAATTGACATATCTATCATGTATTAGCATAAAGGAGACATCCGAGTTTATTCTGCACAGCATTGCAGTGACACTAAACATACAGCCAGTGTCTGTGTGATAGTGTAGAGAACAACAAAGGAGTCTATAGATTTTGGCTTCTTCTTTTTTTTTTATTTTAAATGTTCTTGTTTCTCTTAGCACAAAGATGCGATTGTGCCATACCTCCTGGCTTTGCTGAAAGGGCTGCCGAAGGTGCAGTGGATTGAAGAAAGCTGTGAAAGGAAGGGGAGAGGTAAACTTTTCAAAAATGTTATTTTTCATTTATTTATTTTTTAATATAACTCTTTTTTTAAAATGAATTTTAACGCATCATTATTCCTGTAGAAACTCTCCCTGTATCTGAAAACTTCTGCTTTTGCCTGGTGACGATGCTCTCTGACGTCGCTCAGAGAGATGAGACTTTACGAATCCAGGTAAGTACAGGCCTGCATTTATTATTCATTCATTCATCCATTCATCTTCTACCGCTTTATCCGATCTTCCCTCGGGTCACGGGGAGTCTGTGCCTATCTCAGGCGTCTATGGGCATTAAGGCAGGATACACCCTGGATGGAATGCCAATTCATCGCAGGACACACTCACACACACACACACACACACACACATTCATACACTAGGGACAATTTTCCAAGGTGCCAACCAACCTACCGTGCATGTTTTTGAACCGGGGAGGAAACCGGAGAACCTGGAGAAAAACCCCCTGAGGCACGGGGAGAACATGCAAACTCCACACACATGGTCGAGACGAGAATCGAACCCGGACCCTGGCGGTGCTAACCACTAAGCCACCGTGCTCCTAGGCCTGCAGTTATTATTAAAAAAAAAAAAACAATAGCATAAATTTTACTTTATAGAACCTGCCTTAGAATACACTATATGGACAAATGGTTGTGGACAACAGATAAGATTTGTATGTTTGTTTTTTTTTTGCTTGTTTGTTTTGTTTTTTATATCCAATTCCGCATTTCAGTCTGTGTCGATTCACTCCGGTTTACAGTATACTGGTGCAGGAATGTTCTCATTCAGTCACAAGGCGTTTCCATTCCAAATGTGCACAAAACAATTGCGTCATTTTCTTAATGTCTTTTTTAAAACTGTTGCGAAACGACGGCGTTTCCATTCACCATCTCATGCGACTAAAACTCGTCATTCCAAAATAAATGGAGACGGATATCAGCAGGTTTACTTATGTTTTCTTCTTTCTTTCCTTTTTTTTACTTCATATTTGAATGGATGGGAGGATTCTTTGACTGGGTGTTTTATATTGTAATTTCGTTCTTTTCTCCGTTACTGATGTGTAATATCTCGTTACAATCCCAATAAAGAAAATGGGAGAAAATGTAACAGAATAACAACTCGCAACAGAAACTATTTTACCGAAATCAAACTAAAATGGAGGAACCATGTGTAAAAAAAAAAAAAAAAAAAAAAAAAAAAAAAAAAAAAAAAGCCAAACAACTTTGAGGCTCAGTCACGAGCTTAGTCGAGATTTATGAGGCTTAGGCAAGCGCTGTTAATTAAATGAACTTGATTAATTGATCAGTAAGTGTGTTCACGTCTATAAAAGCACAGGTTGTAGCGCTTTGCTTCTCTGGAGCGTTCAGGTGAGTGTTATCTCAATATCTCAGTGATCTTAGAGAAGCAACTGATGCTACCCATAAATCTGGGAATGTGTTATAAGGTCTTTTCAAAACATTTCTTACACCTATTCTACAGTGGGGAAGGTCATTCACATGCAGAAGACATGTACAAAATTGAACCCAATCTTCCTAGAAGTGGACATCCTAAAAAAAAGTCACCCCAAGAGCATAAATTGAACCAAAACCAAAAACAGCATATCAGAACAAACACCGCAAAACAAACATGGTGGTGATGAAGTGATTTTTATGGTGTTATTTTTTTTTTAGCCTGGGCAAATTACACTCATTGAGTTGGCCATAAACTCCTCTGTATACAGACAGGGAGGTGTTAGCTCAGTGATTAAGGAATTGGACTCTGGACCGGAAGATCGCAGGTTCAAATCCCACCACCACGGTGCCACTAGTGCCACCTTAACCCTCAATTACTCAGTTGTAAGTCGCTTTGAATATGGGCGTCTACCAAATGCTGTAAATGTAAATGTGCGCTCCCCGCCCTATGAAAAAACACTTTACGAACTCGCGGCGATACGAACAAACCTGCCCACAATGTAAAATTTGTCCGGATTCCAAATTTGTTCGCCGCTAGCTAGTCACGGAGCGAAACGAACGTAGAGCGTAGCGAACGAGTGTAATACCCGTGTAATGCCTTCCATCTCCTCCTCCACCCACCATCCACACACGTATTAACGTTATAATAACCTTTGTCATTATAAAACACATAACAGTACTTTAGCTGGTATACCAGGCATACGTAAACATAAAGGTGTGTCCATATAACGTCGAGCTGCTGTTCGCTTACTGCCCCTTTAAAAAAAAAAAAAAATCTTTCTCCCAAAAGAAACTAACTAAAAAAAACTAATTCCTAAACATTTGGGAATGATGTAAACTAGTGTTTTTATATCTTACATCTTACCAGCATAGTTAGGATTAGTAGTCAATAATGAATACCACAAATGCTTCGAGCGAATGGTTCGTTGGGTGGGGAGTATCTGTACAAACGTATTCTAGAGTTAAAAGGGGCGTCCTGAGGGCATCTGTTCTGCAGGTCCCGATACCTCAGGTACCTTTCTCAATAGAGTATATGATATTAACGATCAATTAAGACAAATATTCTGGGGAAAGGTCTTATTGCCTGAAGCTCTCGAGCTAAAAATCAGCTGGATTAAAGTCACATTAATGAATTATTTAGTATTCCTTCCATTTTAGAAGCAGCTATCCTGACCAAAGAAAAGCAGCTCTAATACATAATCTAATACAGCTGTAATACATAATCCTGTCATCACCGCTTTTATCACGGTGTCCTTCTGATGTGCTTTTAATTTTTGCACACGAAATCCTGTCTGAAATCTTTGCTTTTTTTGCAATTTTGTAATACGGGGACACGGTGGCTTAGTGGTCAGCACGTTCGCCTTACACCTCCAGGGTCCGTGGTTCGATTCCCCTTCTCGGTGTGGAGTGTGTGTGGAGTTTGCATTTGCTCCCTGTGCCTCAGGGGGTTTTTCTCCGGGTTCTCCGGTTTCCTCGCAATCAAATCTTGTCCCTCACTCATTTGCGCTGTGTCCCGCGGGAGTGCCGGTCTCTACCATAATCTCTCCTTTTATCAGCACTTATTCACATTATCCAAGCTTTTAACCCATTGATTTTGTAAATCATTTCTTGTCCTGTACAGATTCTGGAGGCTGTGACGGACCTCATGCAGGTCCTCCTCGAAATATGCCGCAAGCCAGAGGATCATGACAAAGGTCTGCATCTATAACCCCCCCTCCTCCTATTTAGGAAAGGCAGTGTTTTAGACCTCGACCTGTTTATTAATGACTGTGGTATATCGTTATGTAGAATACCTGTGTCGATACACTCTGCCATGTTTGCTGGGTGTGGTGCGAGCATCCGGGCGCTACAGCAACACAGACGAGCCGCTCCTGTCAAAGCTGTTCCCGCGGACCACGGCGCAGCCCGTGACCCCTTCGGAAGAGCCGGAGTCTGTGAGGCGCCGCTCGTTCAACGATTTCCGTTCCATTTTGCCCAGTTCGCTGCTCACTGTGTGCCAGAGCGACACGCTGCGGCGCAAAACCAGCAGCGTCTCCAGCATCTCTCAGCAGGTGTGAGGCTGCAGTGCCGCGCTTTACTCGTTTACAGCCTTTTCTTTAATAAGAAACTGATGTCTAGTGTAGTCGTTTGATTTTAAAAAATGAGAAATGAATAGAAAAATAGTAAAAAAAAAAAAAAAAAAAAAAAAAAAAAACCTTGTTTTTCTTGTCATGTGTCGTAAATGTACAGCTTTTCGGGCTTTAACGCTAATTATATATACGCTATATAGAAAAGCATTCAGCAATTGTATGATGTTAAATCCGCCATTATGTGTGATTTCTTGTGCAGCGTAAATGATGAATAGTGTCTTGAACATGTCAGTGCCTCTGTATCACAGGCTGCATGATTTGTAAATGTTATATAATAATAATGATAATTCTCATTTCCTGCTGTGTGCTAACAGGCCAGTCCAGAACGTACAGGTTTGCCTCCGAGCTCACCCTCGGACCCTTCTGCTCCTTACTTTGAAGGTAACGTTTGAATGCATTATCTTTGTATATGTCAACATCCGCGTGTTGAATTAAAACAAATAAAGTACACACACACACACACACACACACACAGAAGAAAAACAATTTGAGCAATTAATCGCGGGACCCCCGGGAATAATCGTTTTTGCCGTACTAGAGTAAAGTACGTGTGTCACTGCACATCCATTACAGTGGGTGGCAGTGGCTCTCTGATTGTTGGAGTATGGCAGGGAATAACGTGGCAAATGTGGTGAATTGTATGTTTTGATTTTCACCCCCCTCCCTCCTACTGAGACACATGAAGTACAACCGAAATGTGAGTTAGCTTGGTTGACGGGCATAACTTCTTCTCTTTGGGGGGCGGGGGGGATCTAACTGAATTAGAGTAATTGCAACTACGAACACAGTTAAGGGCACGTGATCCGTCTCCTGATCCACTACAGTATATGCACAAAAGTATTTTTATTTATATACCGACATTTAACTACATTTAACAGTGAACAATGTCTCACAACAGCTTAACACAAATAGAAATAGATAGACAAAATCTTTCGGCCAAATGACCACGAATCTTTATATATATATATATGTAGGTGATCAGAATCAGGTTCATTGGCCAAGTGTATTTACACAGCTGTTTCCAGCTGTTTGGTGACTCTATGCATTTAGCTGGCATAGAGGACTATACAAGACAATGTGCAAGGTGATATGTCAGGGGTGACCAAACGTTTTGCAAAGAGGGCCACATTCGGTGAGGGGAAAATATGTGGGAGACGACCATTCAACATGATATTCTTTGAACCATTAAATGCAAAGGAACTATTTAACATTTATTAATTTTTTTAAAATTGCATACTTTTCATATCTTCACACAGAACACAAATACATTTAAATAAATTTTTAACAAAATTACTTTGCTTTTCTTATTTGAAGACCATATAAAAAAGTCCGTGTGTAAAAAAAAAAAAGATTAAACATCTCTAAGTTAATTTGAAACTTTATAGTGAGCATTTAATGGTGAATAACATATAATCACTATCAAATTCTACATTCAAAATCTGTGAACAGGAAAATAACACTTCTTATTCAGAGGTACAAAACATCGAGGGCCGATGAGACTCCGTGTAGTGAATCATTCGTCCTTTTGTTTCTCAATGGACCATCAAAATAAAAAAAGCAAAAAAACAATAACTAATAAGTTATTTGATTTTGAATTGGAAAAACAAAAAAGGCCATGTATTTAATTATTCCGATTTT
This sequence comes from Kryptopterus vitreolus, assembly GCA_030449085.1. Classification (NCBI taxonomy): domain Eukaryota; kingdom Metazoa; phylum Chordata; class Actinopteri; order Siluriformes; family Siluridae; genus Kryptopterus; species Kryptopterus vitreolus. The sequence continues at coordinate 15,781,461 of JACRUU010000028.1, forward strand.
AGACTCAAAATAATCAGAAATGGGAAATCGGATCAAAATAATGAAATGGGGGGGAAAACGGGCTACTGGACCGATTTTTAATATTAATATTTCATTTGTTGGGTTTATGAGACCCGGTTTGATTGTCAGTTGATAAACGAAAGAATAAATGATACACGGATTGAAACGACCGATTATTCAAAACTATGGTTTTGATCACAAACACTGAGATTTGAGAATTTAAAGGGCTTTGGAACTTTGGAGCTTTCATCATCAGTTTAATAACACGACCATATTTCAGTTCTTTGCAACACTTTGGTGAATAATACAGTGGAGTTTTATAGCTTTGACTCCGTATTCACTGACTTTGTCGTGCGAGTGTCTACTGCCATCTTCTGGTTGAATATAAAATAGTTAAAAAAAAAATCTGCTGAAATTTAAAAACATATATTTGCACTGTGGACTTTACAAGACTATACAGACAATATAGTATACCAACACAGCTTACAGCTGATGACCAGGACGACCTCTTGGGAGAATGTATTTTTTATTTTTGTATTTTAACTTTTTGTGCACAATAAGAACACCATGCCATCTGTGAAGCATGAGGGTGGCAGCATCATATTGTGTCTGTATCTTCGAAATGAAGAATTTCTTCAGTTTTGCCAAAAGTAATGGTGCAAAAGACTTGTATGTAAATTTGTCTCGTCCAAAAAGTCAGATCTTTTAAACCAGTAATAAAGTGAAGAAAATAATTGAGAGTAAATACAAATATCTCATGTTCTCTTGACTGTTTATTTTCTCTGAAAGGTTTCTAGGGCATCTAGTTCAGAACAGAGTGCATGCATTAGGACTGGGGATAGCTTATGGGAAAATGGCATGAGGTTTTTTTTTTTTCTTTTATGTGAGTGCAGTGAGATATAAAGTATTATATAACCGCATCAAGGAAGATGTCAGACGGTCAGCATCTTGTCTTTTTTTTTTTCTTTTCCGCCTGATTTATTTCGGATGGCCAAATTCTGGATGGATGTTTCTGCAGTTGGAAGCTCTTCTGTGGATGATGCCTGAGATTACTGTCAAATATTAAACTGGATAACATTGATTTGGACTGTAATCTATAATAAACAAATTTTGCTGCAATGTCTTTGGGGTACAATTGCAGTAAACATTTGTATGCTCAAGTGTACACGAATATCAACAACAATCCACTATCATCAGTGTTGGGAAGGTTACTTTGGAAATTTAATAGATTATAGATTACAAATGACCCGATTCAAAATGTAATAATTAGTGTAACTTTTCAATCACTTTATAAAAGTAATGTAATTGATTACAGGGCACGGTGGTTTAGTGGTTAGCACGTTCGCTTCACACCGCCAGGGTCCGGGTTCGATTACCGTCTCGGACATGTGTGTGTGGAGTTTGCATGTTCTCAGCGGGTTTTTCTCCGGGTTCTCCGCTTTCCTTCCCGGTCCAAAAAACATGCACGGTAGGTTGATTGGCACCTTGAAAAATTGTCCCTAGTGTATGAATGTGTATGAATGTGTGTGTGTTGTGTGTGTGTGTGTGTGTGTGTGTGTGTGTGTGTGTGTGTGTGTGTGTGTGTGTGTGTGTGTGTGTCCTGTGTGTGTGGTGTGCGATGGGTTGGCATTCCATCCAGGGTGTATCCTGCCTTAATGCCCATAGACGCCTGAGATAGGCACAGACTCCCCGTGACCCGAGGGAAGATCGGATATAGAAGTATGAATGAATGAATGAATGAAAACTGATTACGTCTGATGACTTTTTGATTACTTTAATTTGTCTTTGAAAGTAGGTGTGATTTTTCTAAATGAAACTTCAGCAGATCGTCATCGTTCAAATCAAAATTCACATTTCAGTTGAAAATCATGTAACCCTATTTGTTATCTTTAACATTTTGTCACATCGCCCCCCCAAAGTCCAACACTCAGAACTACTAAGTAGTGCTTGTAATAAAATGAAGAATGGTTTTCATCGTTTTGAAAAGCAGTATCGGTATATTGGCATATATACTCTCCGTTGTTGTACAGAAAAGGTTGACTCGTTGGTCGCAATGTGTCCTGGTCCTTTAACCGCAAAAACAAGCCCAAGTCATCACCTCTCCAACACTGACTGACAGTTGTTATGAAATGATTGTGCTGATTCTTTTGTGCCAAACCTGGTACTGTGCATTTTGGCCTAATTTGTCATCATTTAAAACGATGAGCTTTAAATTGTGTCAATATGGCCTTATAACCCTTTCCAGTTTGAATAGCACAGTGCACAGTGAAGCGATGCATAATGCCATTGCAGTTTTGATGCTAATCAAAAAGTCATCAGATGTAATCAGTTACATTCATTCATTCATCTTCTACCGTTATATCCGATGTCCTGGAGGAACGTTGTCTCATTTCACTGTGTACTGCGTCAGCTATATGTGGTTGAAATGACAGTAAAACCTCTTGACTTGACTTGTAATGGACTTCTTTCTTGCTTTCGGCCCGCGTGTGTTTTCCTTCGTAATAGCAGGATCGTACCTCCCTGACGGCAGTGCTGTCGACCCCGACTACTATTTCTCCACCATCAGCTCCAGTTTCTCCGTATCGCCTCTCTTCACCGGTAGCAGCACTCGAGGCTTCGATGTGCCGTTGGACATGCTGAGGCATCTCCTCCAGATGGTGAGCGCTCCGTAGATGAAAGAACGCACGAGTAGGCAGATGGCCGTTGTGTGACTAGACAGATGTGTGAATGCATACATGAATGAGTACACTCCTATATTATGTGCTTAATTGATCCCGTAAGGAATACGGTTCGAAAGTCCAAGAAAGCAGCAAACAGAACTGCAAATGTGCCAAATATCCATCAATATCAACAAATCGTATTATTTCTTATTCACTGCTAATTTCTCCGCACCATTTCTACTCTCAGATTGAACAGTTTGTCTCTGACACATTTCTAAAGAAGCTTGATCAAACCATGGTGGACCTGTTGGAGGTAAATCTTATTATTATTAGTCGTTTGTCACCGATTTATCCGGCGTGAGTAATAATGTAGTAAACGATATGATCCTGTTGCAGAGCAATCCTGGCCATCATATCTTCTACAAAACCTTCAGTGACCCTTTGTATGTGGCGATTTTTAAATTGTTGAGGGACACACTCTACTACATGAAAGGTAAGGGAGGAAGTAAGAGATTTTTTAATATTGCGACGGATTAAACGCAGTAAACAAATCATTTGCATGGCATACAATCAAGTTGATTTGTAGTTAAATGAATGGTGTGAAATGTTCGCCGTGCAAGTTAGCTGTAATCTTTTTTTTTTTTTTTTTTATTACGCCAGCTATAAACGGCTTTTTCCTTTCCAGACACTCGTTCTTTAGCTTGTTTTTATCTTATCAGAAAGTTCTGTCTATACTAAAGACTGTCCCATGGGGGGAAAAAACCCCACTGATTTACATCTGGCCCTTTTTTTTCCGTAAATGTCTAATTAAAATCTCTTTCGTAAAAGTTCACCGTAACAAAAAAAAATATAATTTGCATTTAGGCGGAAAAAAAATGCACATAGAATTTAAGACATATAAAACAGAACGAACGGACGATGTGGGAGGGGCTTAGGTATCTTTTTTTATGTTTTATTTTTTTATTAGGAACGAAAACAAGAAACAAACGTATACATACATCCACAATATACTAGTCTCCTCCCCCTTTTTTCATTTATTTACAATTTCTCCCGTCTATCCCTCTCCTCCCTCTCCACCCATTCCCAACCCCCCTTACTCCAAAAAACAGCCAGTAGAGAAATGAATAAATGAATACAAATAAATAAAACAAAATAGAAATAAATTTAAATGCATCAAAATATATAAATAAAATAAATAAAAAATAATAAAAACATTAAAGGTCCAGTCTATCTACATACAGATTTACAAAGTAGCTCAACAAATGTTGCCAGACATGAAAAATATTCCGAGTGGATCCTTCAATGGAATAGCGAATCTTCTCTACATGAATAAAATACACGACCTCTTTAATCCAAGGGTTTAAGTATCTTAATCTGACTATAATCTGATAAACATTGTAAATGATTTGCTATATTCAGCTATTTGGGCTGCGATTTATAATGTAATCTAATCGTAGGCAAAAAAGTATGTATAAATAAAGAACATACAAGAACAAGAACATAAATAAAGAAGACACACAATTCACACCATTAATCATCTCAGACATGTTAAATATCTGCTGTGCATCATCTCTGTTGGAATTTTGCTTCCAGTTTCTTTTTCCAGAGATAAATTGAAAGATCAATAATAAGTGACAGTAATGGTTGTTCATGTTTATTACACCAAGTGTAGTATTTTTCTTTTGCTATTATTTTAAGTGTAGTATTTTTCTTTTGCTATTTTTTTAAGTGTAGTATTTTTCTGTTGCTATTTTTTTAAGTGTAGTATTTTTCTGTTGCTATTATTTTAAGTGTAGTATTTTTCTATTGCTATTATTTTAAGTGAAGTATTTTTCTATTGCTATTATTTTAAAAATTGCTTCCTTTTATAGAAGGTACAGAAGGTATAGAACTTTTTCACATCCAATAACATTATACATGGCGGGATCTTGTGTGTTCTATTCAGACCTACAGACATCCTTTGTAAAGGAAGTGCACGATTTTGTGCTGGAGCAGTTCAGCAGCAGTCAATCAGAGCTGCAGCGCATCCTGCATGATGTCGAGTCCTTGCACAGTGAGCTGAGCCCGCTAAAGTTACGCTGCCAGGCCAATGCCGCTTGCGTGGACCTCATGGTTTGGGCCGTCACCGAGGAACAGGGTAAGAACACAATGTGGAATGTGGCTTTCGGATATATTTCTGCTCTAAAGTCCACCGAGAAATGAATTTCTGCCTGTTTTTGGGTGTTCGGGATATTGTCTATTTAAGATTTTATTGGTTAATGGTGGAATCTTTCTAACTTTATTTCCTTCACCTGTAAAATGTAATCATTTTATTGTGGTAGTTGTGTGTTTGTGTGTTATTTAATCTTGTTTAATCCTTCCCGAGGGGGCACGGTGGCTTAGTGGTTAGCACGTTCGCCTCACACCGCCAGGGTCCGGGTTCGATTCCCGTCTCGGCCATGTGTGTGTGTGTGTGTGTGTGTGTGTGTGTGTGTGTGTGTGTGTGTGTGTGTGTGTGTGGAGTTTGCATGTTCTCCCCGTGCCTCAGGGGGTTTTTCTCCGGGTTCTCCGGTTTCCTCCCCGGTCCAAAAACATGCACGGTAGGTTGATTTGGCACCTTGGAAAATTGTCCCTAGTGTATGAATATGTGTGTGTGTGTGTGTGTGCCCTGCGATGGGTTGGCATTCCATCCTGGGTATATCCTTCCTTAATGCCCATAGACGCCTGAGATAGACAGACTCCCCGTGACCCGAGGGAAAGATCGGATAAAGCGGTAGAAGATGAATGAATGAATAATCCTCCCCGATTCTCTGACCCAATATTGTGAATTCTATTGGCCAGTAGGGGGCTCGCTCGCGTTCCTTTTCTCATTGCCCTGTTCAGCACGAAGTAAAAACGCTGTAAAACAGGCATGTCCAAAGTTTAAACCGACCCGCAGCCTCCGTCATTTAATCAGTAATATGTGGCCCGTCAGTGCTGTTGACCACAGTATAAAACAAACACGTACAAAAAAGAGCTTTTTTACGATTTTTTCGCCAGAAGATGGCAGTAGACCTGTAGCTGCAGTCTCAAAGCCATGGCACAGCCCATGAGTCCAAGGAAAATGCCACAAAGGCGAGCTGATTGCCAACCACTGCAAACCTTTTACTGAGGGTGAAATGATTGATGAAAATGGTGGAGAAAATCTGTCACGAGTAATTTTGGTAAAAACATGTTTTGATTTATTTTGAGATGAAAAATACATACGGACGGGCACGGTGGTTTAGCGGTTAGCACGTTCGCCTCACACCTCCAGGGTCCGGGTTCGATTCCTCCCCGGTCCAAAAACATGCACGGTAGGTTAATTGGCACCTTGGAAAATTGTCCCTAGTGTATGAATGTGTGTGTGAATGTGTGTGTGATTGTGAGTGTGTGTGTGCTCTGCGATAGGTTGGCATTCCATCCAGGGTGTATCCTGCCTTAATGCCCATAGATGCCTGATATCTCCTCTCTATACCAAAACCCAATGCCCTGCAGGTCTCTCTCTACCAATACAATCTGTCATTTTGGATTTTGTTTCCTGGTAGGTGCTGAAAATCTTTGCACCAAGCTGTCTGAGAAGTTGCAGTCTAAGACGTCCAGTAAGGTCATCATCGCACACATGCCTCTGCTTATCTGCTGCCTGCAGGTTAGTACCAAAGACCTGAGCCTGACTTTAATTCAGTTACAGGCAGGATACAACACAACACAGCTACACGCATCAGACGGCACGACATAGAGACACAGGCGTCACACAACACAGCATAGGGCTACAGGCATCACACAACACAACACAAAGCTACAGGAATCACACAACACAACACAAAGCTACAGATATCACACAACAAAACACTGAGCTACAGGAATCACACGACATGACATAGAGCTACAGACATCTCACACAACTGAGCTACAGGCATCACATGACTTGACATAGAGCTACAGGCATCACACGACACAACAGAGCTATAGATGTCACATCGTAGAGTTATAGGCATCACAACGTAGAGCTACAGGCATCACACGGCACGAAACAGCGACAGTCATCACATGATATGACATAGAGCTACAGGCATCTCACGACAAAACATAGAGCTACAGGCATCACACGACACAACAGAGCTATAGATGTCACATCGTAGAGCTATAGGCATCACAACGTAGAGCTACAGGCATCACACGGCACGAAACAGAGCGACAGTCATCACATGATATGACATAGAGCTACAGGCATCTCACGACAAAACATAGAGCTACAGAGCTACAGCTACACATCAGAGCTACAGGCTATCACACGACACACAACAGAGCTACAGGCATCACACGACACGACGTAGAGCTAAGGCTCACATGCACACATAGACTACAGCATAGAGCTACAGACATCACAACATAGAGCTACAGGCACCACACGGCATGAAATAGATCGCGAACGAAAAAAGCAGGACACAGGCATCACACGACACGACATAGAGCTGCAGGCATCACACGACACGACATAGACAACATAGCTACAGTCACATCACACGACACGCACATCACACGGCATGAACAGAGCTGCAGGCATCACACGACAGACGACATAGACCTACAGTAATCACACGACACGACATAGAGCTGAGCTACACGCATCACACGACACACAACACGACACAGACTACATAGACTACATCACACGACACACATGCAGACATCACAGACAGCTACAGGCATCACACGACACGACATAGACCTACAGTCATCACACGACACGACATAGAGCTGCAGGCATCACACGACACGACAAATAGCTACAGGCATCACACAACACGACATAGACCTACAGTAATCACACGACACGACATAGAGCTGCAGGCATCACACGACACGACATAGACACAGTCACACATAGACACTACAGCTCACACGACACGATCATAGCAGGCATCACACGCATCACACGACACGACATGGAGCTACAGGCATCACACGACACGACACGACATAGACCTACAGTAATCACACGACACGACATAGAGCTGCAGGCATCACACGACACACACAGAGCTGCATAGAGCATCACACGACACGACAGCTACAGCACATCACACAGACTGAGCATCACACGACACGACAAGAGACCTACAGTCATCACACGACACGACATAGAGCTACAGGCATCACACGACACGACATAGAGCTGCAGCATCACACAACACGACGTAGAGACCTACAGGCATCACACGTACAGCAGGCACACACGACACGGACAAAGACCTACACAGTCATCGACACGACATCGACATAGACTACGTAGACTAAGGCATCACACGACACGACATAGAGCTACAGGCATCTCACACGACGACAAAGACCTACAGTCATCACACGAGCTACACGACATAGACCTACAGTAATCACACGACACGACATAGAGCTGCAGGCATCACACACACGACACAGCTACAGGCATCACACGACACGACAAAGCTGACCTACAGTCATCACACGACACGACATAGACCTACAGTAATCACACGACACGACATAGAGCTGCAGCATCACACAACACGCATCAGCTACAGGACACGACAAACGAGCTACAGCAGTCATCACACGACACACATAGACCTACACATCACACACAGACCATACACGTCATCACACGACATAGAGCTCACACGACACGACATCACACGACACGACAAAGAGCTACAGGCATCACACGACACGACATAGACCTACAGTCATCACACGACACGACATAGACGACATCACATAGACGATAGAACATGGAGCTGCAGGCATCACACGACACGACATAGACCTACAGTCATCACACGACACGACATAGAGCTCACACGACAGCAGGCATCACACGACACGACAACACAGCATCACACGACATAGAGACATCACACGACACGACATGGAGCTCGACAGTCATCACACGACATAGAGCTACAGGCATCACACGACACGACATAGACCTACAGTCATCACACGACACGACATAGAGCTGCAGGCATCACACGACACGACATAGACCTACAGGCATCACACAACACGACATAGACCTACATCATCACGCACGACACGATATAGAGCTACAGGCATCACACAAAAACAGCATTTAAACAGTTATAATTAAAAGTAATTGAATATGAGTGTGTGTGAATTGAAGTGAGATTTGTAGCAGTTTAGTAACACACAGTTGTGTGTGTGTGTGTGTGTGTGTGTGTGTGTGTGTGTGTGTGTGTGTGTGTGTGTGTGTGTGAGAGAGTTCTAGTTCTATGTGTTGAGGATGTCTTGAGGGAAGAAGCGGAATCACAGTCTGTATGTGAGGTCCCGAATGCCTCAGAAGAGTGTGTGTGTGTGAGGGGTGTGTCTGTGATGGAGAGGAGAGACACTTCAGTGCTCTCTATGGATGCAATATTAAAAAAAAGAAGCGATAAGACAACAGAAAATAGAGAGAGATATGAATAATCGTCTGTGTTATAGATCGATAGTCTTATCGATACTGTGTTTTTGTAGGGTCTGGGGAGGCTGTGTGAGCGCTTCCCAGTGGTGGCTCACTCTGTTACGATGTCTCTGAGAGATTTTCTGGTGGTGCCGTCTCCTGTTCTGGTGAAGCTCTATAAATACCACAGCCAGTATACCAGTGGTGAGAAACTCTACTTTTTGTGAGAACTATACTATTTTCTTCTCATTTCTAATCGCATACTGTACATAAGAAATGAATCATGTCCCTCTGTTCTGGGAAAAAAAAGGGACCGGTGAGATTAAGATCCATGTGACAAATGAGCATTCCCAGTCGACCTTCAGTGCACACGCAAGTAAGAAAAGCCAGCCGTCCATGTACGAGCAGCTGCGAGACATCTCCATAGACAACATCTGCAGGTAAGCATAGGAATTTTTGTTGTGAATGTGAAAAAGTGAAAAATGTACAGATTTAAAGTGCACACAGTATATATGTATTGTATCTATCTATCTATCTATCTATCTATATATATATAGTTCTATCTATATATATATATATATATATATATATATATATATATATATATATATAAACACACACACCACCGCAATACAATATAGTGGTTTCCAAAAAATAAATACATAAATAAAAAAACAATATATATAGTGTGTGTGTGTGTGTGTGTGTGTGTGTGTGTGTGTGTGTGTGTGTGTGTGTGTATGTATGTGTGTATGTATATAAAACACATACTGCGATACAATATAGTGGATTTAAAAAAAAAAAATATATATATATATATATATAAACACACACACTGCAATACAATATAGTGGTTTTCAAAAAAAATATATATATATATAAAAACACACACACACTGCGATACAATATAGTGGTTTTCAAAAAAAAAATATATAATATATATATATATAAAACACACACACACTGCGATACAATATAGTGGTTTATATATATAAAATATATATATATATATATATATATATATATATATAACACACACACACTGCGATACAATATAGTGGTTTTCCAGGTTGTTCTGTACATTTAGCATGTCCCATATTTATTTAGGTGCTTGAAAGCAGGACTGACTATGGACTCGGTCATTGTGGAGGCGTTTCTCGCCAGTCTGTCCAACCGGCTTTACATCTCGCAGGAAAATGACAAGTATGTGTGTAAATTTACCTCTCAGGAGCTAAAACCATCTTTCCATTATATTTTCTCAAATAAATCATCTATTCCTTTTCGATCGAAAGCAGCGTGACGTGACTTTCCACTTCTTTTTTTTTTCCTAGGGACGCTCATCTTATTCCCGATCACACAATCCGAGCATTGGGCCACATAGCAGTGGCGTTGCGGGACACACCACGCGTGATGGAACCCATCCTGCAGATCCTTCAGCAGAAGTTCTGCCAGCCGCCTTCACAGCTCGATGTGCTGATCATTGACCAGCTGGGCTGCATGGTCATCACTGGCAATGTGGGTTTTCGTTTATACAAGCTTTTTTTTTTTAAAATAATGTCAAATGTATGTTCTGGGTTGCTTAAGGCAAACCTTTTCTTCTTAATTGGACAAGAGGACATCCCAGGAGTGCTTTCACTGTTGCGCACTGAGAGTACCGTTGTTAGGTTTTAGGTTAAGAGCAGTGAAATGGGAATGATGATGGCCACATGCCTTTTTTTTGTCGCTAAAATCCGCCTGTCAGCAGCAATAGTTACACCCCAGTGCCTGCACAAAATCCCTCTAGAACGTTTTCTAGCATTAAAAGCTAGGACTTTTAAGGACACTTTACTGTAAGGATGTTAAGAGAGCATTTGCTTTCCTCCAAATGTGCAATTCCACGTAACATGAATACAATAATATAACTTTCTCTCGTCTGTCCAGTTTTTAAACAGACATTTGTGTCTTTTTGAAACAGGTGAAGGGAGGGAGAGGGTGGCTTAGTGGTTAAGTTGTTGGACTCTGGACTCTGAACCTGAAGATTGCAGGTTCTGCAGGGGGTCTGCCAAATGCCGTAAATGTAAATGTAGGTGAATTTATATTGGGATATTCGCAGACAATTGGATTGCATTCAGCTGATTGTAATGGTACCTGAAAGAATTTATACATTATTATTTTTACAGCGTGAATGAATATTCATGCAGTCTACGTTGAAACTTGTGTATTTCCATACTCAAATTCCACTGTACTGTATATGTGAAGATGTTTACGGCATTTGGCAGACGCCTTTATACAGAGTGACTTACAACTGAGCAATTAATTGATAAGGGCCTTGCTCAAGGGCCCACTATTGGTAGCTTGGTAGTGGTGCTGGGATTTGAACCTGTGATCTTCCGGTCCGGAACCTTAACCACTGAGCTCCCACCTCCCCTACATATATGTATACGTATATGTGTATAAGTATGTATGTAGTCACTAAAAATATTAGTTTTAAGTAAATACCCACATATTGCCTGCTGTTTACTGTAGCTATGTGAAAATGAGTCATTAATTGTTGTCTGTCTTTATAGCAATACATATACCAGGAAGTCTGGAACTTGTTTCAGCAAATAAGTGTGAAAGCCAGCTCGATGGTGTATTCCACCAAAGACTACAAGGATCATGGATACAGGTAACACATCACTTCCTGACATTCAGCAATGCACATTTTGTGTGTATATGTGTGTGTGTATGTGTATATATGTGTGTGTGTGTGTGTGTGTGTGTGTATATATATATATATATATATATAGTATATAGAGTATGTAATATATAGATACACACATGTGACACACACATACACACACATGTGAGTATATATATATATATATATATACATATATATATATATATATATATATATATATATATATATATATATATATATATATATATATATATCATTCATTCATTTCTAATTTCATCTTCTACCGCTTTATCCGATCTTCCCTCGGGTCATGTGGAGCCTGTGTCTATCTCAGGCGTCTATGGGCATTAATGCAGGATACACCCTGGATGGAATGTCAACCCATCACAGGACACACACACACACACACACACACACACATTTCATACACTAGGGACAATTTTCCAAGGTGCCAATCAACCTACCATGCATGTTTTTGGACCGGGAAGGGAAACCGGAGAACCCGGAGAAAAAAAAACCCCCTGAGGCATGGGGAGAACATGCAAACTCCACACACACATGGCCGAGATGGGAATCGAACCTGGACCCTGGCGGTGTGAGGCGAACGGTGTGAGGCGGTGTGAGGCGAACGTGCTAACCACTAACTAAACCACCATGCCCCCACAAAAAAAACAAAAGAAATGAACAAAAGTCATCATCTATCATTGTTCTTTCAGTCATCGTGTCTCATCACTAACTTAATGTCACCTGACTCACGTCTGCGCAGCCATTATCTGCAACTCGTGCTCGTATTTAACAGACGCACTTCATAACTGTAACATCCGTTTTCCCACTAAACGAAACTTTATTCTAGATACGTCATTGACACTACAGGATTTTTGGAGGGGTCAGATTTGGGCCTCGAGCGGGCAATTGAATATCCCTGATCTAGATTTTTGGTGCCCCCTAATGACAAAGAGGTTCCTCTTTAAGTCCCGTCCCTTTAAGGTGTTTTCCTCATTCCATTGCAGTGAGTTTTTCCTTTGCCTTATTCGCCTCTGGCCTGCTCATTATGGATAAAACTTACAGTTATAAGGAACAAACTTACTGGTACTCAATACATACTTTTATATAACGTATCCAAAATAAAAGTTTAAATTACTATAGGATTTGAAATGTATTGAATTGAAGACTGTTGTAGAAGAAAAAGATGGCAGCACATGATTGTATAATTACATTTGTACAATAAATCCACCAGGAGACCCAAACCTGTTCCAGCGTGACATTGTCCCTGTGCACACACACTCAGCTCTTTGTTTTACACGAGTTGGAGTGGAAGAATCTGATTGGCTCGCTTTACGTGTAGAGCTCTGACCTCAACCTTACTGAATACCTTTGGAATGAAGTGGAATGTGGACTGCACCCCAGGCTCCTCACCCTGCATCATTACCTGCTTTTACTGACACTTATATCCCTGCATAAGCGCAAATCTCCACATGAACAGTTTTTAATGAAACATCCTCATGTATAGAATCCTTAAGGTTACAGAATTAAGTCCATAAGTATATATCTGTATTTGTTGACGTATAAAAAGACAAGAGGGTTTGTTTAATATGCCTATTTTTAAGAGCACAATGCATTATAGGATATGCTGTAGATTATGTCTAACTAACTAAAGTTTCCTAATTATCCTACTTTTGTTTGTGAGATCATTGTTTTTCTAACACATGATTTGAATGACGTTCTCTCGATATGGATGATATTCTGACTTTCTGATCTCTGTGAAACGTAGGGTTTAAACGTAGTTTATTTTTTTCCCCCCCTGATAGCAATAAAATTAAAGTGTGATGTCCCTTGTTGTTGTTGCGTGTTTGCAGGCATTGCTCCCTGGCTGTGATTAACGCTCTGGCAAACATCGCAGCTAACCTGCAAGCTGAGCAGAAGGTGGACGAGTTGCTGGTAAACCTGCTTGAGCTGTTCGTTCAGTTGGGCCTGGAGGGCAAGCGTGCCAGCGAGAGAGCCAGCGAGAAAGGCCCAGCACTTAAGGTATACACACCTACATATATATATACACACCTATATATATATAAAAATAAAGGGGGGAAATATAAATAAATAAATAAATATATAAGGCCTAAAATGGTTCAAATTAGTTGAAATTCTGTTTGCCAAATAAATTCCAAAGAATAAAAGCGAACCATGTCATAACACATTTTTGGAGAATCTGTGTTTAATTACATTAAAATTTAGTCACTGAAAATTTAGGCCTGAATTTCATATTATATATATATATATATATATATATATATATATATATATATATATATATATATATATATATATATATATATATATATATATATATATCTTGTGTGTGTGTGTTGTGTGTGTATATATATATATATATATATATATACTATATATATTTTTTTTTTTTACTTTTGTACTGAGTATTGAGTTTTTTTTTTCTCCCTAGGCTTCAAGCAGCGCTGGTAACTTAGGAGTGCTCATTCCTGTCATCGCAGTGGTATGAGATTAATGTCTTATCTAAAACAAGTCAGTTAGAATCACATACTAGTTTTTGTTTTTCTCTCCTCTATGTGCATTGTGTATCAGTCATGGACAATAAGAGCAAAACGGATTTTTCTTTACAGCTGACCAGACGTTTACCGCCGATAAAGGAGGCTAAACCCAGGCTGCAGAAGCTTTTCCGAGACTTTTGGCTGTATTCGGTCGTCATGGGCTTTGCCGTCGAGGGCTCAGGTGAGTTATAGGCCGTTATATTAGTGTACAAATGGTATCTAAAGTACTAAACAAGAGTGAGAGTGTCTTGCGCTTTTCTGTGTTGACATTATGGGATCTGTTTTCCAGGTTTATGGCCAGAGGAATGGTACGAGGGTGTGTGCGAAATTGCCACTAAATCCCCCTTGCTGACGTTTCCTAGTGGAGAACCTCTGCGCTCCGAACTGCAGTATAACTCGGCTCTGAAGAACGACACAGTTACTCCGGTATGTTTGATTCAAATCCATTTTGGAATCTTTTGGAAGGCCGTGTCATTTAGTGCGATTTTTCCCGACCTCCAGTGGACGGATAGCTAAACTGCAAGTGTAGGCTCGCTCTATATAATACATATCTGTGTTTGAGTAAGATGCACTTTCTGCCCGTTTCTTTTTAAGGCGGAGTTGAACGATTTGCGAAGCACCATCATTAACTTACTGGATCCTCCACCTGAAGTAGCCGCTCTTATCAATAAACTGGACTTTGCCATGTCTACTTACTTGCTTTCAGTCTACCGGCTGGAATATATGAGGTAAAGTACTTCAACAAGATATGCTCTATATCTTGTGAGGATTTAAACATAATTGTGGCTGTTATAGAAAAAAAACAATCACTGACTGTGAAATCACTGAAATGAATGAATTTTTGTGGGAGAGGGACAAAATAACGTATATTTTTGTGGGAGAGGGACAAAATAACGTATATTTTTGTCGAAGAGGGACAAAATAATGTATATTTTTGTGGGAGAGGGACAAAATAACATATATATTTCTCAAAGATGGACAAAATAAAGTATATTTTTGTGGAAGTGGGACAAATTAACATATTTTTTGTGAGAGAGGGACAAAACATCGTATATTTTTGTGGGAGAGGGACAAAATAACATTTTTGTGGGAGAGGTACAAAATAACGTATATTTTTGTGGGAGAAGTACAAAATAACAAATTTTTGTGGGAGAGGAACAAAATAACGTATATTTTTGTGGGAGAGAGACAAAATAACATATATTTTTGTGGGAGAGGGACAAAATAAAGTATATTTTTGTGGGAGAGGGACAAAGTAACGTATATTTTTGTGGGAGAGAGACAAAATAACATATATTTTTGTGGGAGAGGGACAAAGTAACGTATAACATATTTTTGTGGGAGAGAGACAAAATAAAGTATTTTTGTGGGGGGAGAGGGACAAAAGTAACGTATATTTTTGTGGGAGAGAGACAAAATAACTAATTTTGTGCGGGAGAGAAGGACAATAACATATTTTTGTGGGAGAGAGACAAAATAAGTAACATATATTTTTGTGGGAGAGGGACAAAGACAAAATAAAGTATATTTTTGTGGGAGAGGGACAAAATAAGATTTTTGTGGGAGAGACAAAATAACATATTTTTGTGGGAGAGGAGGAGACAAAATAAACGTATATTTTTGTGGGAGAGACAAAATAAGACAAAATAAAGTATATTTTGTGTGGGAGAGAGACAAAATAAAGTATATTTTTGTGGGAGAGGAGACAAAAGTAAACGTATATATTTTTGTGGGAGAGAGACAAAATAAAGTATATTTTTGTGGGAGAGAGACAAAATAATGTATATTTTTGGGGAGGGAAAAATAATGTAATTTTTGCGGGAGGGACAAAAAAGTATATTTTTGTGGGGGAGACAAAATAACGTATATTTTTGTGGGACAAAATAAAGTATATTTTTGTGGGAGAGAGACAAAATAAAGTATATTTTTGTGGGAGAGGACAAAGTAACGTATATTTTTGTGGGAGATAGAAAGAGGAGAGGGGGGGAGAGAGACAAATAACATATATTTTATGTGGGAGAGGGACAAAATAACATATTTTTGTGGGAGAGGGACAAAGTAACAAAATAAAGTATATTTTTGTGGGAGAGAGACAAAATAACATATATTTTTGTGGGAGAGGGACAAAATAACGTATATTTTTGTGGGAGAGGGGATTTTTGTGGAGAGGGACGTATTATTTTGGGGGAGTATAATAAATTTTTGTGGGAGAGAGACAAAATAACGTATATTTTTGTGGGAGAGGGACAAAATAACGTATATTTTTGTGGGAGAGGGACAAAATAATGTATATTTTTGTGGGAGAAGTACAAAATAACAAGTAATTTTTGTGGGAGGGACAAAATAAAATTTTTGTGGGAGGAGTATATTTTTGAGGGAGAGGGACAAAATAACGTATATTTTTGTGGGAGAAGTACAAAATAACATATTTTTGTGGGAGAGAGACAAAATAACGTATATTTTTGTGGGAGAGGGACAAAATAACGTATATTTTTGTGGGAGAGAGACAAAATAACGTATATTTTTGTGGGAGAGGGACAAAATAACGTATATTTTTGTGGGAGAGGAGAGACATGTTTGTTTGTGGGAAAAATAAGTATAATTTTTGTGTGGGAGAGGGACAAAATAACGTATATTTTTGTGGGAGAGGGACAAAATAAAGTATATTTTTGTGGGAGAGAGACAAAATAAATGTATATTTTTGTGGGAGAGGGACAAAATAATGTATATTTTGTGGGCAGAGAGACAAAATATTTTGGGAGACATATTTTTGTGGGAGAGGGACAAAATAAAGTATATTTTTGTGGGAGAGGGACAAAATAAATTTTTGCGGGAGAGGGACAAAATAACATATATTTTTGTGGGAGAGGGACAAAAGTAACGTATATTTTTGTGGGAGACTGACAAATCAACATACATTTTTGTGGTAGAGAGACAAAATAACGTATAGTTTGCCGTTTGCTTTTGTATTCACCTCCCCTCATCTGGACAGATGTTCTACTATAAGCCTGTGTGTGAATTGTTACTCATTCAGCAACACCATTGTTAGTCAGGTGAGGTAGTGATGTAGGCCGAGGGGTTCAGGGTGCAGTCACTATTCCCATTCATCCCAGAGGTGTTTATTAGAGTTGAGTTTTAAGGTCGAGATCTTCCGATCCAACCCACATAAACAGTAGCGCATGCTGTTTACACATGGGTGTTTTCATTCTGGAATAGAATAGATAAAGTGAAGAGAAAGTTATGATGCTGCTGCCTCCAGACACCCAAAGTAACAGTGTGAGGGGGAGAAAAAACAAAAACACATATTGCTGGAAATGTAGCCGGCTGTTCCAATACTTTTGCCCATAGAGTGTATTGTAGCTTGACAGTAATTCAGGTTTCTATTATAATTTTTCAAGCCAATGTTATCAGTACTTTATATGGTGTAAATATTCAATTCTACGTCTGAATGCAACTCAATGGCGCTCGAATGTCTTTCACTTTAGAGTCCAGAAATGATATTGCTTTATAATCCAGTTGTCTTGTTTACAGAATGCTGCGCTCTCTGGATTCCGACCGTTTTCAGGTCATGTTCCGTTATTTTGAAGATCGAGCCATCCAGAAAGACAAATCGGGTAAATGGTTACTACTCATGCTTATCAACTTCAATTCAATTCATTCATTCATTCATTCATCTTCTGCCGCTATATCCGATCTTCCCTCGGGTCACGGGGAGTCTGTGCCTATACCCCAGGCGTCCTATGGGCATTAAGGCAGGATACACCCTGGATGGAATCACACACTAATCACACACATAATCACACACTAGGGACAATATTCCAAGGTGCCAATCAACCTACCGTGCATGTTTTTGGACCGGGGAGGAAACCGGAGAACCCAGAGAAAAACCCCCGGAGGCACGGGGAGAACATGGCAAACTCCACACACACATGGCCGAGACGGGAATCGAACCCGGACCCTGGCGGTGTGAGGCGAAGCGCTCAGAGCGCTTTTAACAATGTGTCATCGTCTCAAAGCATCTTTACATAATACTTATGTGTGAGAAGTGAAAATCAGTTTGGCCCTAATTGTTTCTTGTTGAGCGAGCCGAAGCGACGGTGGCGAGGAAAAACTCCCTGGGAACAGGAAGAAACCTTGAGAGGAACCAGAACCCCATCCTCATTTGGGTTAACTAAAGTGTGTTCTATGTTAATTCCCTTTTCTATTTCCACGTTTTTTATTTTTCCCCTTTTCTTCCTCAGGAATGATGCAGTGCGTTATTGCGGTTGGTGACAAGGTCTTTGATGTCTTCCTACAAATGATGGCAGATAAGGTAGGACCCTGACGTTCTGCAGTTTGAATGGAAGGGGGAATAAAAAAAAAAGGTGTGTTGTTCGCTTATGCCTTATATTTCCTGCATCAGCCCAAGACCAAGGCTCATGAAGAGGAGCTGGAACGTCACGCTCAGTTCCTGCTGGTCAACTTTAATCACATCCACAAACGGATCAGGCGTGTGGCTGACAAATACCTCTCTGGCCTTGCTGAAACGTAAGCATGCAGATTTATTATGGAAAGCACTCCACGCAAGTCATTATTTTAGATGTCAGTAGGGGGCGCTGTAGCTTAGCAGTTAGCATGTTCCCCTCACACCTCCAGGGTAGTGGTTTCGATTCCCTCCTCCACTGTGTGTGTGTGTGTGTGTGTGGGGGGGGGTTGCATGTTCTCCCCGTGCCTCAGGGTTTTTTTTCTCCACATTCCCGCTCCAAGAACATGTGCGGTGGGTTGATTGGTTGACGGCTGATCCCTGATCCCTAGCGCAGATTATTAAAAATATATATTTATGTATAATATTCAATGAATATTGAATATATCAGTGGCTTAGTGGTTAGCACGTTCGCCTCACACCTCCAGGATTCGGGTTCGATTCCCGTCTCGGCCATGTGTGTGTGTGGAGTTTGCATGTTCTCCCCGTGCCTTCAGGGGTTTTTTTTTTTCTCCGGGTTCTCCGGTTTCCTCCCGGTCCAAAAACATGCACGGTAGGTTGATTGGCACCTTGGAAAATTGTCCCTAGTGTATGAATGTGAGTGTGTGTGTGTGTGTGTGTGTGTGTGTGTGTGTGTGTGTGTGTGTGTGTGTGTGTGTGTGTGTGTGTGTCCTGCGATAGGTTGGCATTCTATCCAGGGTGTATCCTGCCTTAATGCCCATAGACGCCTGAGATAGGCACAGACTCCCCGTGACCCGAGGAAAGATCGGATATAGTGATAGAAGATAAATGAATGAATAAATGTTTTCACGGTGAAGAGATCCAGAACATTCCTCCACTTTTTCATTCTGTAGCTGCCCACAGCACTCCAAGTTTAGCGGGGATGGCGCGTTAGTTATAATGGTCCTGTGAGAAACACAGCGCGGTGTGTTTATTTAAATGCACTAAACAAATTCATTTTCGTAATCGGTTTACTCCAGGAATCGTTACAGCCCTAATTAGCACAGCCTAAGGGGCATGTTCATATCACTGTCTGATAAAATGTGGGATTCTGAAAGCAGTTTGGCATACAAGAGTGCACAAAGGTTTTATGAATGATTTTTGATCCTTTATTTTCACTTTTTTTTTTTCTTTTCGTAATGCTGGTTAGTGAATTGATGGCACGGTGTCCATGAGTGTCAGTGCCACGAGTGTGGAAAATTGTAATAAATTGTCTTAAAGAACTGAACTGCCGTTGAAAAATTCCCAGAGTGAAAATGACGTTACTTTTACCGTTACATTTGTTTACAGCTTCCCTCACCTGTTGTGGAGCGGCCGTGTGTTGAAAACAATGCTGGACATTTTGCAGACGCTCTCTCTTTCGCTCAGTGCTGTGAGTTTACACTCCAAAGAGTTTCCCTGTATCCGCTGTATCTCATATCAGTGTCATTTATTTATTTATTTATTTATTTATTTATGTATTTATTTATTGTGCAGGACATCCACAAAGATCAGCCCTATTACGACATCCCAGATACTCCTTATCGTATCACTGTTCCTGACACATACGAAGCCAGAGAGGTAAAAATCCCTGAATTTTATGTGATTTATTATTTTCCCTTAATGAGAGAAATGTAATACTGTGATTGTGGCTAAATAACAGTTTCCATGGTATTGAATTAAGTATTTGTTTTGTTGTTGTTTTATTTTTTTTTTTTTTTTTTTTTTTTTTTTTTTTTTTTTTTTTTTTTTTTTTTTTACTATTTATTGGTGATTTGCCTATTATTATTTATTATGAATATTTTTACATCCTCAACAATATATAACATTTCCTTTGTCCGATTGATGCTAAATGCTAACTATTAGTTCAAAACAGGTGATTAAATGAATAAACAATAGATAATCCTAGAACACATTGTAGTGAGCAGTTTGTGAGCATCACTATCTAAGATGTATTCTTAGCAATAATTCAAAGTTTCTTTTTAAAAGCCGAATTGTTAAAGTACAATCGATGTCTTTCCTGCTGCAGAGTATTGTGAAAGACTTTGCTGCACGCTGTGGTGAGATTCTAAAGGAAGCCATGAAATGGGCCCCGTCCGTCACTAAATCCCATCTACAGGTGAGTTTCAAGATGAACTCTACTGGTCAAATCAGGTTCTCTTGTATGCATGTAGATTAATGATGCGAAATTTAGATTTGGGTCTCTAAAGTGAGGTGAAAGAATAGGAAAAAAGACACGAGGAAACCTGAAAGCCTTAAAAGGGACCCGAACTGCACAACACACACACACACACACACACACACACACACACACACACACACACACAACACACACCAGATTTTAGTTTTATTTATTCTTGCTCAGTTGTCATTACCAGTTAGGTCACTCCTATGATCCAGTCGCTGTCAGGGGGTGAATCTGAACTGTCCTTAGCCCACAGATAGAGTTTTTGCCCTTGGACTGTTAAAGGGTTAACAGATAATAGCTAATAGTGGTATATATATATTGTATATATATATATATGTGTGATATATATATATGTATATATATGTATATATATATATATATATATATATATATATATATCGATATATGTATGTATATATATATATAGTGTGTGTGTGTGTGTGTGTGTGTATGATATGTATAGCTGTCACAAAAGATTTTTTTGGTAATTTGGTAATTTTTCGCTGTTTGGGACCATTTTGTTCTTAAAAAGTCTCGTTCAAGGCATGTAACGTAGACACGATTTATCCGAGCGCTCATTGTCTGGACATTACACATATATACGTCATTGGGTCAACTCCCATTATTCATGAGCAATGTTACATTATACATGACCAACTGTACTGTGATTTGCATGAGCTACCGCTGTATTCATGCATGAGGGGAAAATAGCACAAAAACACACTGAAAATATGTTTGCGAATTTGGGACCGGTGCAAACCGGTTTCCTCTTCTTTTGAAGAAAGACGCCGTGCCTGTCGTCTCTACCATCTGCCCAACAAACGCCAGCAGTGCGACACGTCTATCATCTTCCTTCTACTTCGCCTCCATCTCCACAGAACTCTAACAACCGCTGCAGCTGCTGCTCTCGGCCTCCATCTTGCCAATATGTTTGTGTTTACATTGTCGTGGTGTGCAGATTAGCAATAATAACGCCCCTTTTTGCCTCTTCCTCCACACTTTACCCTGCACCCCTTACCCGCAGTGAATAACGCCCCTTTTCAGAAAGCTTTCCAAAGTGGGGGTGTGAAGAAACACCTCTGAAACAAGGGGGGGTTGAACGACCCTTGAAGCATCGATGGCCGAGGACATCAGGGAGCTCAATGATCATAAGACAATAGGGCAGTGTTGTGTTTCTCTCGTGTCACACGGGAGCACTAAAACAGCCTTTTTTATAGTTCCGGTGAGTTTATTCCTGCTCACTAAAGCGAGTCCCATCGTAAAGATCCTTTCCAAAAGGTTGTGTATGACCAAGTGTCCTCCAGAGCACAGAGACACAAGCAGACGGTGATTAACAGCTGGACCAACATGTTTTTTTTTTTTATATGTGTGTGTGTGTGTGTGTGTGTGTGTGTATTGCAGGAGTACCTCAACAAGCACCAGAACTGGGTTTCGGGTCTTAGTCAGCACACGGGCCTCGCTATGGCTACAGAGAGCATCCTGCACTTTGCAGGCTACAACCGACAGAGCACAGCTTTGGGGGTGAGTCCTCGACAACAGAGAGCAAACACACACACACACACACACACACACACACACACACACATGCATACAACAAATACAGTCACAAAAGGTTAAATACATTGTATGTATTGGGATTTATACATCATTATTATTATTATTATTATTATTATTATTATCGCAAGCCGAATTGCATAAATGTTGGGACGTATTTTAAATTTGAATAAAATGGAAACTAAAAGACTTTTAAATCACATAGAGAACATAAATGTTTACATTTTTATGCACAATGTGAGCTTATTTCAGATTTGATGCCTGCTACAGGTCTCGAGAATGTTGGCACAGGGGCATGTTGTAGCATGGTGTAGCATTCTCGAAACGTGTCTGGATAATGAGGATATGAGTTTTTGCTGTTTGTCCCCATTCTTCTCTGATATCTTGCTGAAGAGTTCTCTGGGTGAAAGATCAGGAAGGACACTTCTACTACAAAGCGTGTAAATATCTGCAGCATGTGGATCCGCATTGTCCAGCTGAAATACCTTTAAGGCTTTCCACTGAAACGTAGACGTCATCTGAAGGGGGACATGTGTTGCTCTTAGCGCTGGGCGATACGTCATATAAATTGAATCTCCAATTTGTTTGTTTTTTTAGACTAAATTCGATTTTCGATTGCAGTGGGAAAATGAGGCCGCTGTTTAAACCTGTTTGTAGTGGGTTTGCCGCTGTCATGTTTGTCCACAGCGGCCCCCACACACACACACACACACACACACACACACACCTCCACATTCAACAACATGGGTGTGTATCAGGAGCTGGAATAAATTAGTCGTGCCGCTTCATTTAGTCGCCACAAACTTTAAGCACATTTTTACAGAAGGCTTTGGCTTTGCTGAACGTCTGAAGTTGTAAACCTGAAGCGTTTCCATACAATCCTGGTAACACTCACTTTGGATTGGTCAGAGCGCACTGCCATGTCGTGGAGAACTATACACGTACTCACCCCCATACCATCAGAGATGCTCTTTATTCCAATGTCCGTGATTTCTAAGAGGAATGTCAAATTTGGACTCGTCTGAACAACAAGACCTCCCCTTTTATAGCTAATCATCTTACAGACCTGGTGTCAATCAGATGTTCTTCCAGCTACATTTTTTTCTCTCTCTTTTTCTCCAGCTGCATTGTTTTTCCCTCCTGCTCACTTTTTTGAGGCATCAAATTTGAGCTCATTCTGGGCATAAAAGTGTCAAATGTTCTATTGTGAATAAAATATTGGCTCATGTTATTTGAATTATTATTATTTTTTTTCATTTTATGCAAATTTTAAAAATGCCCCAACTTTTCCAGAATTCAGGTTTTATTAATGATGACGATAATAATAATAATAATTATTATTTTTGTTATTAATGTTATTAACGGTGGTTTAGTGGTTAGCACGTTTGCCTCACACCGCCAGGGTCCGGGTTCGATTCCCTTCTCGGCCATGTGTGTGTGGAGTTTGCATGTTCTCCCCGTGCCTCAGGGGTTTTTTCTCCAAAAACATGCACAGTAGGTTGATTGGCACCTTGGAAAATTGTCCCTAGTGTGTGTGTGTGTGTGTGTGTGTGTGTGTGTGTGTGTGAGTGTGTGTGTGTGTGTGAGAGTGTGTGTGTGTGTGTGATGGGTTGGCATTCCATCCAGGGTGTATCCTGCCTTAATGCCCATAGACGCCTGAGATAGGCACAGACTCCCCGTGACCCGAGGGAAGATCAGATTAAAGCGGATAAAGCGGTAGAAGATAAAGCGGTAGAAGATGAATGAATGAATGAATGAATTATTGTTATTAGTAGTAGTATTATTATAACTATGTATTATTAAATATATATTACTTTTCCTTGATGATCAATTCATTTGTATTTTGTAAAAAATAAGTAATGGCACACTAAAAAAAGATTAGGAATTGGATACTTGTTATAAAATCAAAATTTCGATTCCTCTTAACCATACCTGGGTGCAGACAAAGCGAAATGTAATTATTGCAACATATTAAACTAATGTGTGCCGTTTACTAAATCTTTTTTGCTATTTCTATAATAATAACAATATCAGAACACTAATCAGGGCATCAGGGCACTAATGTAAACCTACTATCTGAATACTATTGCACGAGCTGCTGCTGTAGAAACCTAATCGGTATAGAAATAACCTGAGAGCGTTTATTTGTTTATTTGTTGCATGTTAAAAAGCAGTCATGTGATTGAATGTTCTCTGCCTGCAGACCAATCAGCTCACGGAGAGGCCAGCATGCGTTAAGAAGGATTACTCCAACTTCATGGCATCGCTGAACCTGAGGAATCGCTATGCAGGAGAGGTGTGTGTGTGTGTGTGTGTGTGTGTGTGTGTGTGTGTGTGCTGTTTCTTGACGTGTAAGCTGATCTCTTTAATGACATCCCACGTATTGCACAGTAGTAGCAAACTGTATGTGTGTTGTGTGTGTGTGTGTGTGTGTGTGTGTGTGTTGGTGTGTGTGTGTGTGTGTGTGTGTGTATTATGTAGGTAGCCGGGATGATCCACTTTTTAGAGGCTACACGAGGCACCTCAGACCTGAACAAGTTGATGATCTGTCAGCTTAACGAGGCTCTGGAAAGGCAGCAGCCTGAAGAATTTACAGAGGCTATGTTCAAAATGGCAGCACTCCTTATCATCTCTAAAGGCATGAAAATATGGGAGCCTCGATTCCTAGAAAGACATTTTAGCCTGATTTCCAATCATCAGTTTGAATGGCGTATTCGCATTATGTCCGGTTAGCATTTAGGGGTCGGGCGGAGTGGACTGAATTGTGACGGAATGAATTTGTGTGTGTGTGTGTGCTTTAGACTGTGACCCGCAGCTCCTGCATCACTTGTGCTGGTCCCCCTTGAAGATGTTTACTGAGAATGGCATGGAGACGGCTATAGCCTGCTGGGAATGGCTTCTCGCAGCTAGAACTGGTGTGGAAGTCCCGGTACTGCAGGGTTTTCTCCTTTCTGACATTTATTACGTAAACAAGATGGAAAGAAATCCCCTGAAATGTAAGGAATGTCTCAAAGAGATCGTTGTTGTTTTTTTTGCAGTTTATGCGTGAGATGGCCGGAGCCTGGCAGATGACCGTGGAGCAGAAAATGGGGCTTTTCTCTGAGGCAGCAGTGGAAGCCGATCCACTGGCAGCATCTGAGGAGAGCCAGCCCAAGCCCTGTGCCCCCAATGTCATCCCTCATTACATCTGGATCGAGGTTTGTCTTCTCATTGTCTTATTCATTCTGTCACCACAGTATTTATGAATTCTCAAATCTGATTTTTATAGAACATCATGGTTGTGGAAAATATTGTTTCGACATGAGATACGAGCGGGTGACCATTTTGTACTGTAATGATAAAAATTGGTGCAGTTCACTTTCACACTTATACATGCCTTCCAAGTTTATATATATATAAAATTATACCATAAATGAACACTCTTCATGTTTCTAATACTGTAAATAACTGTAACATATGATGTTATAATTATATACATTTCACTCAAAATTTCTCCCTTTATAATTATTGATTATTTCATATTCATTTTACTCTGGTAATTATTCTTTTAATATCAATTCATTTCAGTGTTACTTTTTTAGTGTATTTGTCTTAAGTGTAAAATATGGGACGTGGCTCCTTTAAGAATTGTGTTCCGGTTGCTTTTCCTTTTCCGCTTGCGTAAGGTTCCATACGGTAATATACGCTAATATAGTGAGGAGATCATACCTGTTGTGAATGCGCAGCTAGTAGGTGTAATTCGGGGAAATTTAGGAAGCGTGAGTGGATGCACTGAACGTTTCTTTATTCATTTGTTCTTTCTTGTTCGGGTTTCGTTCATTTGCCAACACAACGCAGAGTGAAGGAGCAAATCACTCACATAGTAATGCACACTGCGTTAATCATGCGTTAATAACATTGGTGCCACTAAAGCAATTTTGCGTTAACACGTTAACGCAAAGAAAGTATTTTATATCAGCTAAGAAAGTATTTTGCTCTCCCAGTTTCTTGTCCAGCGCTTCGAAATCGCAAAGTACTGCAGTGCGGACCAGGTGGAGATTTTCGGCAGCTTGCTGCAGAGGTCGCTCTCTCTCACCGTAGGAGGCGCGAAAAGCAGCCTTAACCGGCATGTGGCAGCTATTGGACCTCGATTCAGGTTTACACACTGTTTCCTGACACTTTTTTGACACTCCCTCGATATGGTCACGTTTGTTGTTTCATATCCCATAGATCAGTGGTCCCCAACCCCCGGGCCGCGGACCGGTACCGGGCCGCATAGAAAGAATACATAACTTGCATTATTGCCTTTTATTATCGGATTCTGAACGATGTATTATATTAGAAAATGACCGGGTTTTCTCCTCCACGTCTGTCTATGACTCATTCTTGGCGCATGTCAAAATGCATGCCTCGGTCACATGTCTTACCTACGTCCATTTCCTTCTTAAAGGGGCGGCTCTGGCCGGTAACACGTGATACATCCCTGCTAAATTTGAATCCCAAGCTAGCAAAATGAGCAAAAAAAAGCAAACTTCTTTAGATCGTTTCTTTGCAAAGGGGAAACGGTTCCAATGAAGGGACAGAAGAGGAACCTGTACCCGCTAAAAAAGCCGCCTTTAACAGGCAGTATCAAGAAACGTATTTAAAGATATTTATGGATTTATCGCCACAGGCGATTCCCACACACCAAACCCGCTGTGCGTAATATGCGGTGACCGGCTCTCTAATGAGGCGCTGGGCAAGCGCCCCATTGTAAAAGTATTATTATTATTATTATTACTATAGAGAAAACACGACAGTTTTTAATGCCGATCTTGTCATTTTATTTCGTTTTTATAAGCTACACCTTTAGATTGGGCCGTGAAAATATTGTCAGACATTAAACCGGTCCACGGGACAGAAAAGGTTGGGGACCACTGGTATAGATGAGTTATTTGTAACATAAACCAGTGTAACACTTTGTTTGGATGTTATCTGGTCAATTGTTTTGCATGCAGGTTGCTGACGCTCGGTCTTTCCCTGCTCCACTCGGACGTGGTAAGCAACGCCACCATCCGCAATGTGCTTAGAGAGAAAATCTACTCCACTGCCTTTGATTACTTCAGGTATTTTTTTTGTCCTCGTTACCTCCCGTAAAGATTGCATCATTCAATTTGATCATCCAAAAAAATTTGATCCAAAAAAGTAAAAAAAAAAAAAAAAAAGTCTAACCATAATTTTCCTGAGACAATAAGAATAATAATAATCTCTTGGTTTTCAGTGTGGCATCAAAATTCCCTACTCAGGGGGACAAGCGTCTCCGGGAGGACATCAGTGTCATGATCAAGTTCTATGCCAGCATCCTCTCGGACAAGAAGTACCTAGCCGCTATCCAGCTCGTGCCACCTGGTGAGCCTGGCGCCAATCCCCCACAAAGCTCCCTATCCGCTGGGATTTTCGGATCGCTAATCGTTTCCAGCACTTCTCCGATATCGATCTTAAGTAAGCCTGCCTTGCTCCGCCTGTGCTGACTTGCACTGCCTAGGGAGCATGCCATCGCAGTTCCAATTTGCCACAGTGCAAATTTGAAGCCTGCACTTCAAAAAAAAAAAGAAAAAAAAATGCACGACTTTGTCACCGCGGCCGCCGGTTTATCAATTTGTTGGCGAATTGACAAAATGGCTCCGCCCCTCTTCCCCCCTCCCCCCCCGCATCTTCCCCTACCAGTGCCACCGTCGCTAACCATTGTAGAAAGCATTCTCTCATCCATACATAGCACGCTCCTGTAGAATGCATGGCCATTCTTTTTCGATATTAGCAGACTAATTGTAGACTCCATCCGCCCCCTTGAAGACCCTTTCATCCGTGTTTTGTACCGCAGATATTAGGAATGCACCAAAGGAAGCTGCTCTTGTTTAGAAATGTATAGCCTTATGTACTATTCCTGACTAATACCTACTTCCAGGTATTACTGATTATCCGTTCAGATAGCAAAACGTGCTGGAATTACAGTTAGGAGTCCACCTGTACCGTGTTTAACTGGTAAATGATAATGAATTGGGGATAAAGAGAGGGAAAAAGGGAGAAGTGTGTATATTGAAGGAGATTTTGCTTCACTGTGGCAGACAATCAGGACCCTTCTCTGAACAGCCTGTCAGTGATGACTGCGACTGACCCCAGGAACACCATGGACATGACGGTGGGCACGCGCCAGCAGAGCACCCAGGGCTGGATCAACACCTATCCGCTGTCTAGTGGAATGTCCACTACTTCGAAGAAATCGGGTATGTGTGTGCTCTGTACATGTTTGGATGTAATTGTAGAATTGTGCTATACTGAAGCTCCATGCGATGCAGTGAGCTCCAGTGTACATCCGGACAGGAATGTCACAAGACCCAGCAAAAGAAAAAAAAACATAGATCACCTCGCATATATTCATGCGTCGTCACTAATCCTGGTTTAACTATGTTATTGGTATTTGGAGATTTATTAGTTCTTCATTTTATAGAAAATGTATGAACGTGCAAACAAAAACATGCAAAAAGACAAAAAAAACATTGTTCCGTACATACTGTATATTTATCTTTATATATATATATATATATATATATATATATATATATATATATATATATATATATATATACAGTCCCTGACAAAAGTCTTGTCGCTTGTGTACAAATTGACCTGAAGTGCCGCTGAAATATATTTCTAATCAAGATTTTTTTACAAGAAATGGCTCATTTTAATCCCAACAGCTTTTGTAATAATGTTTCAGTGCAAAACGAAACTGTCAAAAAGTATTCTAATAAAGCCCATTCATTTTTGCAGCATTTGCAGCATTTGGCTCTTATCCAAGCGACTTACAATTGAGCAATTCAGGGTTAAGTTAAGGCCTTGCTCAAGGACCCACTAGTCCAGTGGTGGTGGGGTTTGAACCCATGATCTTTCGGTCCAGAGTCCAACACCTTAACCACTGGGCTATCACCTCCCCATAAGTGTTGTCGCCTTGTCATATGAGCTTCACCTGTGACTAATAATGGATCAATTAGGTCTCAGGTGTGTATAAAAAGAACCCCAGTACACTAGACCTTCACCTCAACTGCAACTAGACCTCTGCAAACATGCCTAAGATTCACCCTGAGACTAAAGTGTTGATTATCAAGAGGCTGAAGACCAGATCCACTGCTGATGTGGCAGACACCTTCAATGTGTCTCAGCGTCAAGTACAGAGGATAAAAAAAAAAGATTTGAAGAGACTGGAGACGTTTTTGACAAGCCCAGGTCAGGCAGACCCCGCAAGACAACTGCTCGAGAGGACCGTTTGTTGGCTCGAAAATCCAAGGCCAGCCCATTTTCCACTGCAGCAGAGCTCCACGAGACCTGGTCACCTGAAGTCCCCGTGTCAACCAGAACAGTTTGTCGGATTCTATCTCGAAATGGCCTCCATGGTCGAATCAGTGCCCAGAAGCCAGCACTAAACAAAAGACGATTGAAAAACCGTGTGGCATTTGCCAAGGCCCACAGCCTGCTAAAAGGATGGACGCTGGAAAAGTGGCAGAAGGTGGATTTTTCAGATGAATCTTCTGTTGAATTACACCACAGTCGCCGCAAATATTGCAGGAGACCTACTGGAGCCCGCATGGATCCGAGATTCACCCAGAAAACAGTGAAGTTTGGTGGCGGAAAAATCATGGTCTGGGGTTACATCCAGTATGGGGGTGTACGAGAGATCTGCAGGGTGGAAGGCAACATCAATAGTCTAAAATACCAAGAAATCTTAGCTACCTCTTATATTCCCAACCATAAAAGAGGCCAAATTCTGCAGCAGGATGGTGCTCCATCGCATACTTCCATCTCCACATCAAAGTTCCTCAGGGCGAAGAAGATCAAGATGCTCCAGGATTGGCCAGCCCAGTCACCAGACTTGAACATCATTGAGCATATGTGGGGTAGGATGAAAGAGGAAGCATGGAAGACTAAACCAAAAAATATTGATGAACTCTGGGAGGCTTGCAAGACTGCTTTCTTTGCTATTCCTGATGACTTCATCAATAAGTTGTATGAATCCTTGCCAAACCGCATGGATGCAGTCCTTCAAGCTCCATTTGCTGACATATTTTTGTATTTGCAGTAAATTTATTCAATTTCTGTATAGGCGACAAAACTTTTGTCTTGCCAAAATTTGACCTTTCTGTTTTGATTAAATGATAAATCTTTTTTCAGTGAAACTAATTTATTTCAGTGCATTAAACATCATTTGGGAGGGTTTTAGCTGTTCATACGAGCTATTTCTAACACCAATTGATTAATTAAAAGTCAATAATAGCAAGGTTAATAGCAGGTGTTTCTACAAAATAGATAAGTGACAAGACTTTTGTCAGGGACTGACAAATATATATATATATATATACTAGGAGTAAAGTGGCACGGTGGCTTAGTGGTTAGTATGTTCGCCTCACACCACCAGGGTCAGGGTTCGATTCCCGTCTCGGCCATGTGTGTGTGGAGTTTGTGCATGTTCTCCCCGTGCCTTAGGGGGTTTTTCTCCGGGTTCTCCGGTTTCCTCCCCCGGTCCAAAAACATGCACGGTAGGTTGATTGGCACCTTGGAAAATTGTCACTAGTGTATAAATGTTGTGTGTGTGTGTGTGTGTGTGTGTGTGTGTGTGTGCCCTGCGATGGGTTGGCATTCCATCCAGGGTGTATCCATCCAGGGTGTACTAGGTGTATTAGGTGTATATGTATTAGGTAACATCCTAAACCAGTGCTAGTCATTTAGCAGTCTGTGAGTCTGTGCCTATCTCAGGTCTTGAATCCCAAATGAGGGTTCAGATAGATATGGGCTTGCAATATAAGTGATGACACAAGGTCAATAAGAGCCCATATGTTGTATTTTTGCACTTTAACACACCCAAGTAGGCTTTTTCTACATTAAAACATGTTTATATGTAGTATTTTGAAACTACATAGCGTCAGAGCATTGCACAATGGGCTTTTTTCTTAACAAACTTATTCAAATATGTTTTGAAGTATAACAAAATCAGTACAATTAGTTGTAATTTGAAACTGCATAAACAACAACACATGTATTGTAGATGCACAAGTCTTCTACATTCAACAAGTACAGGTTTGTTTTAAGCTTTTTTTTTTAAGTTGAGAGAGACATTTTGTATGACTAAGGCTGTAGTGGGGTTCATGCTTTTATACTTAAAGAAATAAATAAATAAAGAAATAAACAAAAGTCATCTATCATCGTTCTGTCAGTCTCACCAGAGGCCGCTCGAGCCACTTGTTTAACGTCACGTGACTCGCAAATGACCTCAGGGGCTGCAAAATGAATAACCCTGTGCTAAAAATGTATACTGTTATTTATTCACTGCTTTTTTTTCTCGCTTTCTTTCTTTCTTTTTTCCCCCCTCTCTTTCTTTCTTTTTTTTTTATATATAGGAATATCAAAGAAGAGTAACCGAGGCACTCAGTTGCACAAGTACTACATGAAGCGCAGGACGCTGCTACTCGCTTTACTGGTAAGCCACTAGTTTTGTTTTAGATCCAGCCTTGATTGGTTTGTCAAGTGATGCCCTTTGTGCCCTCAGCCTGCTAAATCTCTCCATCTTTTCCTGACCTAGGCAAGTGAGATCGAGCGTCTGACCACGTGGTACAACCCACTGTCCACCCAGGAGCTGGCCATCTTCACAGAACAGTCAGTGGAGACCAGCATTGCTAATTGGAGGTCCAAGTACATCAGTCTGAGTGAGAAACAGTGGAAGGACAATGTCAACCTGGCATGGAGTATCTCTCCCTACCTCGCCTTGCATCTCCCATCCAGGTACCCATGCATTTAATTGTAAAGATATGTAAAGATAATCTATGTGAAGGTTTTGAGATTCATGAGTTTCTGATTAGATTATGACACGTGACATTTTATTCGTTCGTGTCGTTTTGGAGGTAGAAACAGAAAAGTCAGACCAAAAATGGTGAGAGGACAAATATAATGTGCTTCTCTGTAAGCATTTGTTGTTGTCTGATTAACAGTGACTGTATAGTTTCTAAATGACGTGAAAAGCAATACCTGCAGGAAAATAATCTCTTTAATTCTTTGAACATAAAAAAATTAAGATTAATCCATACGTTTGAAAATGGAGCAATTAATCCACAGGCCGTGTCTGTGACCAAACCACGAGTTATGTCTCCGCCCTGTCAGTCACTAAAACAGCAAAAGTGCACTGACTGCTATCTATCTATCTATCTATCTATCTATCTATATATCTATCTATCTATCTATCTATCTATATCTATCTATATATATCTATATATATATATATATATATATATATATATATATATATATATATATATATAATATATATTATATATATATATATATATATATATATATATATATATATATAGATAGATAGAGAGAGAGAGAGAGAGAGAGAGAGAGAGAGAGCAGTCAGTGCACTGAAAATATGACTACTTAGACAATTTCCCATTGAACTTTTGCAGGTTGGAACGGGACAAAACGTATATATTGCTGGTCAGAGAAAATAACATATTTATGCATAAGTGCGAGCTGATAAAATCTGTCCCGTGCAGGTCTCCATGAGCTAATACACCCCCCATCCCCGCATCCCCCTCCCCTCCATTATACGGTACATACTGTCATGTCTTAAAATGAGCCAAAGCATTTAAACTTAAAACAAACGATTACAGCTAAAATAAAGACTTAAAATTTAAGACAGGCCTCAAAGGATGTTTCTGTAATTCTGATGAATTTGCAGGTAAAATAACTTTAAGCTTTACAAACAACTTAAAGGGTTTTTAAACTTAAAGGGCATAAACTTTTACAAAAAAAAAGATAAATAATCTTAAAACAATCACAATAATTGTATCCACTCTGCTCTTGCAAACTGTTTTATCACCAATGTAAGACCAATAAGATTTCTTGACTAGAAATACGATTGTAAATCTTGACATGATGAGGTGTTTTTGCAGTGGAAGCAGTGGATGTTCGTATTCAAACAAACAAAATAAATGAATAAATAAGACATAAGTAGCACAACAATAATAAGTTCAATGATGTCACAACATAAATGTTAGATTTGAACTGTGATGACCGTATTGGTAATTAATACGGGCGAAAATAAGTTGTGTAAGTGAAAGTAAGTTTACGTGTAAGTGTTTACTGAAATCAGGACGTTTACTGAAAACCCTTCATGATTATTTCTCTCTTTAATTCTCTAGACAGTTTGTTGTTCGGTTTATTTATTTGTTTGTTTTTTGAAAGTATACTTTTGGTCGACCATATATTACCAAGATAAACTTTTTTTATGCCCGATTTTGTGTAAATATTGACGTCTGGTTTTGTAATGCTGGAATGCCGCTGACCTTTTTTAACGGCCTGTTCTGCAGGTTCAAGAACACGGAGGCCATTGTGGCTGAAGTCACTCGGCTGGTTCGGCTCGACCCGGGTGCAGTCAGCGACGTCCCAGAGGCAGTCAAGGTGAGGCGAAAAGGGGAAGAGAAGAACGTTGTGCTGCATTTTAATGGAGAAATCACACAGGATTAATTAGAAACATTCTGGTGGGGTGATGAGGTGTGATAGTCAGATTTGACCTGTGTGTGTGTGTGTGTGTGTGTGTGTGTGTGTGTGTGTGTGTGTGTGTGTGATTAGCCAGTAATTAACATGTACATCAGCTTGTGATTGTACATTTTATACCCTGCGTCATTTTTATAATATGTTACTTTTTAATCGACAGTTCCTGGTGACGTGGCACACCATTGACGCCGACTCGCCCGAACTGAGCCACATCCTGTGTTGGGCCCCTGCTGACCCCCCAACTGGCCTGTCCTATTTCTCCAGCATGTACCCTCCACATCCCCTCACTGCCCAGTATGGAGTGAAAGTGCTGCGTTCTTTCCCACCAGTATGTACCACCTGCCGTAGCCATCATGCGTTATTCTCCAATGATGACGTTTGTCACATGACATTCTCTTTTAAAGATAGATAGAGTTAATTGTTTGCTCCGTCTCCCACTGCTGCTAATGCACAAAACACTTTATACACAAGACTACATTATTATTACAATTATATCATAATAATAATAATAATAAATTACATTTATATAGCGCTCTTCTAGATACTCAAAGCGCTTTACATTATGAGATCTCCTCCTCATCCATCAAAAGTATACAACATCCACCCGGACCATGCGACGGCAGCCATAGGGCACCAGAACTCACACCACACCCCACCTTACTGGTGGAGAGGAGACAGAATGATGAAACCAGTCAGTAGATATGGGGACGGTTACGAGGCCGTGATGGTCAGAGGCCATTGGGCGAATTTGGATGCAAAGGACACGCCTCTATTCTTTCTATTCTTTTTTTTTTAGCATTATTATTATATATTATCATTATATATGTTACTATTTATATTACATATTACTATTTTTACTCGCATATATTGTGGACAATCCACAATTTCTTGCACTGTTTGCACCAAGGTCCAACCCCACTGTACATATATACCACCGTATCTGTTTCATATGTTTATAATTCTGTGCAGTCATCACTATCTTGTCTATTGCTTAGTGCAATTATTATTTGTTATCTTCTGTTATCTCATTTTTTTTCTGTTACTGATACTAGGATCTGAGAGACACCAAAACATTCCGTTGTTTCACTACAAAGATAATTTTCTGCGAGTCTCTTTACTCGTAGAAACATAGAACACAAGCGGTGGGTGAAGGAAAAAAAAAAGTTGAAATCTGCCAATCTATCACTTCTGTACCGTTCTTTTTAAACCATCCATTGAGTAAAAGCACAAATGTACTTAAGCATTTCAAAGTATTATGATTTGTATTATGTTCTTCTTATGGGGGCACGGTGGTTTATTGTTTAGCACGTTCGCCTCACACCGGCAGGGTACGTGTTCGATTCCTGTCTCGGCCATGTGTGTGTGGAGTTTGCATGTTCTCCCCGTGCCTCAGGGGGGTTTTCTCCGGGTTCGCCGGTTTCCTCCCCCGGTCCAAAAACATGCACGGTAGGTTGATTGGCACCTTGGAAAATTGTCCCTAGTGTATGAATGTGTGTGTGAATGTGTGTGTGTGTGTGTCCTGTGATGGGTTGTCATTCCATCCAGGGTGTATCCTGCCTTAATGCCCATAGACGCCTGAGATAGGCACAAGAGATAGGTAGAAGATGAATGAATGAATGAATGAATGATTGGTATTTATTAAAATGGTCATCATCCCAAAACCTTTCAACAAATAAGGCTAGAGGTGTACATGTACATGGACATGTTGGAGTTTCTTAATCTCAAAATGTTGTCACATCGAGATCGCACGCTCGACCCTGATTGGTTGTTTTTTGTAAATAAAAAGGAATGACCAATTTCTCCAAATAGTAGTAGTTGATTAAAACGGAATAGATTGTAAGGAAGTAAAAGTAAAAGATACTTAAGTACGGCAACAAATGACATTTCATTTGTTCACTGTTCATCACAATGTAATTTAGTAGGGTTAGTTTATTGTTCAATAGAACTATACGGCTGAAAATATGTGGACACTTGATAAAAAAAAAAAAAAAACGTGTGTGCACTTTCCAAAAACCATTCATATACAGTCTGTCCCCTGTGTGTGTTCCTCTATCATATATCACTCTTCCAGCAATGATAGTAGCATGGGGTGCCCAATTATTAAATGTATTTGAAGCAAACGTGGGTTTATGGAGCTTGATTTGTGCACAGGTGAATAGTCACGCTGAAATAACGGACCCTTTAAGTTCCAGTAGAATGCCCAGACATGGTTGTGACAGCCAAGTGTCCACATAATTTTGGCCATATAGTAAGGATTTTTCTTGGCACATCTGCCATCATGCATAATCTCCTCATTATTCAAGCAGGAATTCATTTTGTCTACGGTTATCTTTGTCCGTTAACAGACGTTAACATTTTTCTCTCTCTCTTTCTCGAAAAGGATGCGATTCTCTTCTACATTCCGCAAATTGTTCAAGCGCTCCGCTATGACAAGGTAGAAGTTTGTTGTCAGTGTTCGTAATGACACACACCCACAGGACGCTGTTTTCTCTAGATTCATGACGGTGTTCTTTTGCTGTTTTCTCTGTTTGACAGATGGGGTATGTGCGCGAGTACATACTGTGGGCTGCGCAGAAATCCCAGCTGCTTGCCCATCAGTTCATTTGGAACATGAAGACCAACATCTATCTGGATGAGGAGGGTCACCAGAAAGACCGTGAGTAACCGGCCAATCTCGGGGGGGAAACGATTCGTCCCGGTGCATTTCAGTGTAATTTGGCCATTTCTAAATATGGCAGTTTGAATTAATACAGTTAGGTAAAATAGTCAGAAAGGGGCACGGTGGTTTAGTGGTTAGCACGTTCGTCTCACACCGGGGGTCGGGTTCGATCCGGGCTCGATTCCCGTCTCGGCCATGTGTGTGTGGAGTTTGCATGTTCTCCCCGTGCCTCAGGGGGTTTTTCTCCGGGTTCTCCGGTTTCCCCCCGGTCCAAATACGTGCACGGTAGGTTGATTGGCACCTTGGCAAAATTTTTCCTAGTGTATGAATGTGTGTGTGTGTGTGTGTGTGTGTGTGTGTGTGTGTGTGTGTCCTGCGATGGGTTGGCATTCCATCCATGATGTATCCTGCATTAATGCCCATAGACGCCTGAGATAGGCACAGACTCCCCGTGACCCGAGGGAAGATCGGATAAAGTGGTAGAAGATGAATGAATGAATGAAAATAGTCAGAGTAAAATTAGTTAGGATAACTAGTTAGGATAACCAAACACTAATGGAGCACGGTGGCTTAGTGCTTATCCTCATACATTCAGGGTTGTGTGTGTGTGTGGTTTGCATGTACTCCCTGTGCCTCAGGGGTTTTTTATCCGGTTTCCTCCCCCGGTCCAAAAACATGCACGGTAGGTTGATTGGCACCTTGGAAAATTGTCCCTAGTGTGTGAATGTGTGTGTGTGTGTGTGTGTGTGTGTGTGTGTGTGTGTGTGTGCTGCTTGCAATGGTTTAGCATTCCGTCCAGGGTGTATCCTGCCTTAATGCCCATAGATGCCTGAGATAGGCACAGACTCCCCGTGACCCGAGGGAAGATCGGATAAAGCAGTAGCTAAGTCACAGAGCGTAACGAATGCAGAGCGTAGTGAAATAGCGTAATAACCATGTAATGTCTACCACCACCACCCACGCACGTATTAACCACCACATTCCATGGTAATTACAGCACGTACTGTATACATTACTGTATTATTTTATACTGTTTATTCATTTGAAATGTATTACAGCTATTGTTTTAATAACTTAAGTGCAGCATTCAGGAAACTACCTTTTTTATAGATTATATCTTACCAACATAGTTAGGAGACATGCGTAGTCAATAGCGCATGCACCGGACCATACTACAAACGAACTCGTAACTAAGCTACTGGAACGTAGGTTGGGGAGCGCCTGTATATCAATCTTAGTTTATTACTAGCAAAGTGTATTAAATAGTGTATTTGAGAAGATATGTTATTAAGTAGAAACTCAAATGGCTGTCGGATTTCATTTTATCCTGTTTTTCTACCCCCCCCCCCCCCCCCCCCCCCCCCCCCCCTCAAATTTCTGTTTATTGACAATTATTTATACATGTTCACATCATATTACAGTTTACATACAGTATTCAGTGTAATTTAATTTAACACCAAATAAAAAAAAAAAAAAAGGTAGTACCAAAATAATTCGAATAATACTAACATTTGTGTATATATGTGCAAAGAAAAACATTATAAGTATATATAATTATATAAAGAGGAGATATTTCCAAGGGGCACGGTGGTTTAGTGGTTAGCACGTTCGCCTCACACCTCCAGGGTCCGGCATTCGATTCCTGTCTCGGCCATGTGTGTGTGGAGTTTGCATGTTCTCCCCGTGCCTCAGGGGGTTTTTTCTCCTGGTTCTCCGACAACACCCCTCCCCCCGGGTCCAAAAACATGCACGGTAGGTTGATTGGCACCTTGGAAAATTGTCCCTAGTGTGTGAATGTGTGTGTGTGTGTGTGTGTGTGTGTGCCCTGCGATTGTTTGGCATTCCATCCAGGGTGTATCCTGCCTTAATGCTCATAGATGCCTGAGATAGGCACAGGCTCCTCGTGGCCTGAGGGAAGATCGGATAAAGCGGTAGAAGATGAATGAATGAATGAGATATTTCCATTTACATAAATGTAATAGACCGCTCAATATACATAGGGGGAAAAAATATATATATATATATATATATATATATATATATATATAGATATATATATATATATATATATATATATACTATTACTACACACAACATTTTGAAAGTCATCATTCTGTATAGTAATCTCCTTCTTTTATGCGGTTTTGACGCTCGCCGTTGGCTTGCTAGTTGTACTAAAGAGGGGTTTAACAGTTGGCTTCTTCCTCACAGCTGACATTGGTGAGCTGCTGGAGCAGATGATGGAGGAGATCATAAGCTCTCTGTCTGGCCCAGCGAAAGACTTCTACCAGCGCGAGTTTGACTTCTTCAACAAGATCACCAACGTCTCAGCCATTATTAAGTACGTTCTCTCGCGCGGTTTACTACAACAAAAACCCTATTTGTCGTCCACAACATTGTTGTTTTCTTTATGTCAGGCCGGTTCCAAAAGGCGAGGAGAGGAAAAGAGCTTGCCTTAAAGCCTTGTCCGATATCAAAGTTCAGCCAGGTGAGTCTTCGTTTGTTTTCCTGCATCATTTATGTCTTAATACATTTCTTTTGTTTAAATTTGTATTATCTTTGGGTTACATTGATCTTGCCCTGTTTACTCTCGCAGGCTGCTACTTACCGAGCAACCCTGAAGCCATCGTTCTAGATATTGACTACGAGTCAGGAACTCCCATGCAGAGGTGAGGTTTTTCTGAAGCACATGCCATCATTACTATAATAATAACAAGTACATGACAATATTATGCTCACTGTAGTGCTCAGTGTCTGAGAGACAGGCTGAGAAAACTAGTCAGATGTTGTGGCCCAGTGCACTTTGTTTTTGTTGTTGGTTTATTAGTGTGATTTCCAAATCCCCAAGTGTCTAAAAAGGACCTGGAAAAAGATTGAAATTATTGAAAGATAAGAGACATGAGAGACTCGTAATTGTAATACATTACAGTAGATAATAAATGGCTCTGAGCTATAACATATTTTTACCCCTTAAGTTTTAGTGTTTGATGCCTTACTTTTCCAGCATTAAATTTTCCTTTCACTTGAACAAGGACACCCAAGCCTCTTACAGCATGACGTATGGTATGACCGTAACTCTACTGAACACCTTTGGGATGAATCTGAATGCTGACTTTACCTCAGATCTCCTGTCTTTATACCTGCATTACATTTAAATTTATGGCGTTTGGCAGAAGCCCTTATCCAGAGCGACTTACAACTGAGCAATTGAGGGTTAAGGGCCTTGCTCAAGGGCCCACTAGTGGAAGCTTGATGGTGGTGGGGTTTGAACCCATGATCTTCTGATCCCTGATCTCAGCATCATGGTGTGTGTGTGGGATTTACATGAAGAGACAGAATGATGTGAGAACGTCTCCATCCACAGAAGATCTGTTTTTACTTCTCCAAGATGGAACAACCGACATGCCGAGTTCCTTCATAAACACTGTGTACCTAGAAGTATTACTGCTGTTTTGAAGGCAAAGTGTGTTCACTTTCCATTTCTCTTCATTCACTGCATTCACTTCATTCATTCATTGATGAACGTAAATGATTAACACTTTCATTTTTGAAAGCATTCTTTGTTTACAGCATTTTTTCCAGATATATATTATATATATATATATATATATATATATATATATATATATATATATATATATATATATATATATATATATATATATATATATATGTAGAGGAATTCATTCATTCATCTTCTACTGCTTTATCCGATCTTCCCTCGGGTCACGGGGAGTCTGTGCCTATCTCTCCGCGTCTATGGGCATTAATGCAGGATACACCCTGGATGGAATGCCAACCCATCGCAAGGCGCACACACACACACACACACACACATTCATACACTAGGGACAATTTTCCAATGTGCCAATCAACCTATCGTGCATGTTTTTGGACCGGGGGAAACCGGAGAACCCGGAGAAAAACCCCTTGAGGCACGGGGAGAACATGCAAACTCCACGCTTACATGGCCGAGACGGGAATCGAACCCGGACCCTGGCGGTGTGAGGCGAACGTGCTAACCACTAAGCCACCGTGCTCCTCAGAGGAATTCAAATTCAACATTTTTCCAGAAGGATGGAGATAGAATGACGGGGACTTTATGTAGTATGGGATGTTTATGACTGAAAGAAGATGTGCCACAACATTCCAAAGTGTTATTGTCTTTGGTTTTGTAAGGTCGGGTTTTTCAGTGGGTTTACACAACACATCTCATAGTAAACATGATGTAACCTGAATCATTTCAGCCTGTGACTGGATATCATATGTCTAAATGTAATTTGTATTGGAGTCCGCTTAATGGCTGTAAACTTGTGGTTATGATGCAAAAAATATATAGAGTTTCAGTTTAAGAAGGTTTGTAGCTCAATTGAGGATGAGCTTCTCTGTTGAGTCTGCTTCCTCTCCTGTTCCAATCTCAGGAGTAGTTTTTCTTTGCCACCGTCGCCTCGGCTCGGCTCGCTCAACAAGGAACAATCAGGGACAATCTGATCTCCGTTCCCACACGCCATCATTAACTGTATTGTGTAAAGCTGCTTTGTGACAATGATCATTGTAAAAAAGTGCCCGTCAAATAAAATTGCATCGTAGCTTTCTAAAGAACGGACAAAATACCACCATGTTAGAAGTTGTGCTAATTACGGTTTGTTCATATGTTTGTATTTTGCAGCGCTGCTAAAGCACCGTATCTGGCAAAATTCAAAGTCAAGCGATGTGGAGTGAGTGAGCTTGAGAAAGAAGGTATGTTGCCTCTGTTGGATCCCTCTTTCATGCAGATCCGACATAATCCTGAAACGGGCTTAAAAATGTTCTACCCAATTCATTATACTGTATTTTACCTGATCATATGTTATACCACAATACACTACTGTATGGTCACTTTTTGTTTATATTACATTGCTTTATAACACAATCAATTTTATATATAATTTATCGTCGCACTACTCTTTATTCCACCTATATTTATTCTGCATATACTGTAGCATACATACATTAACTCACAAATGTACTATATCATGTAATTTGTGCACATGAATGACTCTCACAACCCGTATATAAGGATGCTTATACCCATTTTTTCATGCTGCTATTTATTGTAGGTACATAATGCTTTTCATTGGCTCTGTACATATACCTTGCACATTGACAATGACAAAAGTTGAATCTAGTATCTAAATAGATACATATACAGTGCATTGCAATAGTATTCATAACCCTTGAATATTTCCACATTCTGTCACGTTATAACCGAACCCATCTTTAAACTTCTCTGTAACTTTATTCCTGACCTGTCTGGTGTGTTCTTTAGTCTTCAGGATGCAGTTTGCTCACTAATGATCTCTAACAAACCCGAGGCCTTCTCAGATCAGCTGTAATTATACTGGGATTTAAGTGCACACAGGTCGACTCTAATTACTGATTAAGTGACTTCTGAAGGCAGTCGATTGCACTGGATTTTATTTAGCGGGATCAGAGTAAAGGGTGTGAATAGTTTTGCATGCCACATTATTCCAGATTTTTATTTCTAAAAAAATCTTTAACACCATGTATGTTTTTCCCTTACATTTTTTTTTTTTACATTTTTTTTTGCCATAATTTGTGTTGGTCTATCACATAAAATCCCAATGAAATACACTTAAGTTTGTAGTTATAACGTGACAAAATGTGGAAATATTTAAGGGGTATGAATCTATTTTTAAATCATTGTAGAGAGCTTCATCTTACAAGTTAAACGAAAAACCAAAAGCTGACATGTCTATAAACGTAATGCCAACCCATCGCATTTATAGGGGGACCACACACACACACACACACACACACACACACACACACACACACACACACACTCACAGACTCTCATTCACACACTAGGGACAATTTTCCAAGGTGCCAATCAACCTACCGTGCATGTTTTTGGACCGGGAGGAAACCAGAGAGGCAGGGGAGAACTCCACACACACATGGCCGAGATGGGAATCGAACCCGGACTCTGGCGGTGTGAGGCGAACGTGCTAACCACTAAGCCACCGTGCCCCTTATATTACATTACATTACATTACATTAATAAAGAAGTGCCTATTTGGTCATATTGAGAAACATCAATACTATCACAGCTTATTTAAGTGCAGCTTCAGGCCCTGTTGTCTTCTTTTAATTTTTAACATAAATGCAGTTAAAAACACACAACATTTTCTACAAAAATAGTTGATCATTGTTTCCTCTGTGTGTGTGTGTGTGTGTGTGTGTGTGTGTGTGTGTGTGTACCGTTTTGATTCTAGGTCTGCGATGCCTCAGTGATTCTATAGAGGATGGTGAAGAAAACTCTGAAGCCGCCCAAAAGGTCTGCTGGCAAGCGGCCATTTTTAAAGTAGGAGACGACTGCAGACAGGTTAGTGGTTTTTCAAACATTTCCCTTTGGAATAAAATGAGAATAATTTTTTGCTAGTAGATGTTTTTTGTTTGTGTTTTTTTGTGACAGGATATGCTGGCACTGCAGATCATCGGGCTGTTTAAGAACATATTCCAGCTGGTTGGGCTTGACCTGTTTGTATTCCCTTACAGGGTTGTGGCTACGGCGCCCGGGGTGAGGTTTGTTTTATTAGACTCATTAGTTGGCTTTCCGTTATCTCAATGACATTTGATTGGACGCTCAAGTAAAGAACGCAGAAACAAACATACGTTATTTTATCATACATATTTTAAGAGTTAATGTTGAAATTAGTACATGCAGATGCAAAAAAAACAAGGGCTCTCGAAACTAACGTGTTAACGCACATTCATGTTAAAGGCACCAATGTCGCGCCTGATTTGCTCCTTCACTCTGCGTTGTGTTGGCGAAACCCGAACAACGAAGAACAAAAAAGAAAAACGGAATAAAGAAATATCAGTTCATCCACTCACACTACTTAAATTTCCCCAAATTACACCTACTAGCTCCTCACTATATTAATGTATATTAGTGTATGGAACCTTACAGAAGCCCACTGCATTCCCAAATCCGTATTTGGGATATCCGTATCCGTTCTTTTGTGAATGCAATGCGCTTCTGTATAACCTAAACGTATCACCAGGTCATATGGAAAGGCAACCGGAACAGAATTCTTAAAGGAGCGACATCCCATTTTTTACAATTCAAAAGTAACACTGAAATTAACAAGAAATTGATGAATGAACGAGAAATGAATATTAAATATTTTCCTGAGTAAAAGAATCATTTTATTAAAGGGAGAGATTTTGAGAGACCTATACAGTATATACAGTATATAATTATAACATCTGTTACAGTTAGTTTGAGTATTAGAAACATGAATAGTGTTCATTTATGGTACACACATTGCAATAGTGATTAAATCTTTTAATTGATTTGCAGCCCTAAAAAAAAAAAAAAAAAAAAAAAAAAAAAAAAAACATTGTATGTTTTTTTTCAGTGTGGTGTGATTGAGTGTATTCCTGACTGCAAGTCTCGTGATCAGCTGGGAAGGCAGACTGACTTTGGCATGTACGACTACTTTAGAAACAAATATGGCGACGAATCAACCCTGGCTTTCCAAAAGGTGACAGTTTGAAACTAACTCTCTTTTTCTTTGAATCTTTATGAATGTAAAGAATAAAACAACAATAGGCCAACTCTTGTAGGAAAACAAACAAACTGGTGTGTTCTCACTGGCACTCTTAAGTCGATTATTTTCCAGTAACATAGTGGCTTATTTACCACTTTGATCTGATAAACAGTCATTCCATTTCCATCCCTTCTTTTTTTCCCCCTCTTTCTCTTGAAGCTACCATGACCTAAATATAAATAATTTACAATTCAGGATACATTTACATATACTATTGAACTGTTAAAAAGAAATTAAATTGGTAAATAAATGATTTCTCATAGGAAACATGTCCACATAAACATTTTGAATATATTTTTTAATATATATTCATTATTGTAGCCAGATACTGTGAACATGCACTTCCTGAATCACAATTAATTCAAGTTTGTTTATATAGCACATTTTTAACAGTGTATAGTGTCACAAAAAAATAGATTTGCAGAAATATATGTGTATGTAGGCTTATTCCAACTACATGTATGTTTACGGCATGTAGCACACACCTTATC
This sequence comes from Kryptopterus vitreolus, assembly GCA_030449085.1. Lineage (NCBI taxonomy): Eukaryota > Metazoa > Chordata > Actinopteri > Siluriformes > Siluridae > Kryptopterus > Kryptopterus vitreolus. Next base: position 15,826,294 of record JACRUU010000028.1, read on the forward strand.
CAGGGCAATGTGCAAAAAAGTGCTGAGTCTCCGTTTATGAATAAATCACCACTGGTTTAAATGGTTTACAGACTTAAGACACAAACAACTTTAACTCTGTTTTCTTTTTGGTTGTTTTTTAACATATAAAGCAGGGGTTCACCAACCTTTTTGAACCTGAGAGCTACTTCATGGATACCGAGTCATACTACCAGTTTGACACACTCTTTTAAAATAACACATTTGCCTTTAGTTATATATTATAATTAATGACACTACACTGGTTTAAGTAAAGTCAGGTAATGATGTAGGCTGTGGAGGGGTAAGGTTCCAGTTCATCCAACGGTATTCATTAGGGTTGAGGACCGGAGGAGGTCTATAGCAATTCACGTAACATTCTTCACACATGTATCTTCATGTGTGCATGGACATTATTATGCATGGAACAGGTTTTGTCTCCTATTTTAAGTGAAGGGCAAATTTAATGCAAATGAATTCAACGTCTTCCTGTATATTTGCTTCTCCCCAACATTGTAGTAACATTTTGTGGAGGAACCAGGCGTTGCTGGAAAAGTCAAGTGTCCCAATACTTTTGCCCATCTAATGTTAGGCTATTCAATTACTCGGTCCTGGGGCCAGTTCATGAAAAGCATCCCAATTGAGGGTTCGGAGAGATACCGGCTTGTAATATGAGTATGATATCAGTATATGTTGTATTTTTGCACCTTAAGGCACCCAAGTAGGCTTTTTCTACATTAAAGCATGTTTATATGTTTCATTCATTCATTCATCTTCTACCGCTTTATCCGATCTTCACTCGGGTCACGGGGAGTCTGTGCCTATCTCAGTCGTCTATGGGCATTAAGGCAGGATTCACCCTGGTTGGAATGCCAACCCATCACAGGACACACACACACACTCACACACTAGGGACAATTTTCCAAGGTGCCAATCAACCTACCGTGCATGTTTTGGACCGGGAGGAAACTGGAGAACCCGTGCTAATCACTAAACCACCGTGCCCCTTGTTTATATGTTGTATTTTGAAACTACACAGTATCTCGGGCTCTGCGCAGCCGCCAACTGCAACTCGCATTGAACAGACACACGTCACTTCTGTAACGTCCGTTTTCCGACTAAACTTTATTCTAAATATGTCTTTGTCACACTGGACTATTTGGAGGGCCAGAACATATTACCTCGGGGGCCGTGTTCGACCCGCAGGCCACCAGTTGTGAATATTCCTGGTGTACGATAATGGATTTTATTCTGTCTTCTGTGTTGTTTTTAGCCATTTCGAAATAGCTTTGGGACAGAGGGAAGCATCTGGGAAAGGGAATCATTTTAAATGTATTCCACAGTGGTAATGAGATGCTGGTCAGTTTTATAAGACGATGGGCTCTGGACCGGAAAGTTGCAGGTTCAAATCCCAGCACCAACAAGTGTCGCTAATGGGCCCTCGAGCAAGGCCCCAACCCTCACTTGCTCCCTTGTAAAGTCGCTCTGGCAGCCGCCGAATGCTGGAAATGTAAATGTAATGATGGTGACAGCAGGTGTCCTTTTATGTCGTGTCCTTATGCATTGTCTGTGCACTTGTGTCCACTAGGCACGGTATAATTTCATCCGCAGCATGGCTGCCTACAGCCTCCTCCTCTTCCTGCTGCAGATTAAAGACCGGCACAACGGCAACATCATGCTGGACAGCAAAGGCCACCTGATTCACATTGGTACGTGTCTTTTACTTCTGAAACTTTGGTGATGAAGAGTATAAAAATAGATATAACAAGTTGCGTAAGGAAATGTAGAAATAATACCACTGTGGTACTGATGATAATGGTACCGATATCATTACATCTTATTCATTCATTCATTCATTCATCTTCTACCGCTTTATCGGATCTTCCCTCGGTTCACGGGGAATCTGTGCCTATCTCAGGCGTCTATGGGCATTAAGGCAGGATACACCCTGGACCCATCGCAGGGAACACACACACACACACATTCATACACTAGGGACAATTTTCCAAGGTGCCAATCAACCTACCGTGCATGTTTTTGGACCGGGGAGGAAAGGAGGAAACCGGAGAACCCGGGAGAAAAAACCCCCATGAGGCACGGGGAGAACATGCAAACTCCACACACACATGGCCGAGACGGGAATCGAACCCGGACCCTGGCGGTGTGAGGCGAACGTCCTAACCACTAAACCACCGTGCCCATCATTACATATTACAAGATGTAAATAATAAAGACTCAAATGCTTTTTTTTTTCAGTAAAAGTAAGTACACTCCTCACATTTGATTATCATCTTTTCAAGGGAAGATAGAAATTATATATTTTAGAATTGTCAGTGTGTAGCTTGTGTATTGACAAATACAGAGTAACTCAGAAACGGCCACTATTGTCCAAACATCTGGCAAACTAACGTGCGTACACTCTTAAGTGGTAAAAGCCGTACGTCATATTCATCATGGAGGTGGTGTTGTTTTTTCCTGCTTGAAAGGACATGAGGTATACATATTTGGGTGTCTAACTAAAATTCTCTCATACTGACCACTGGATGTTCACCGTGGCACCTCATGGCAAAAAACTCTATGAGGATTTAAGAATAAAAAGTATTGCTCTACTGAGATATGGCCATGGAAAATATGAGAAGATCAGTAAGACGCTAGAACTGAATGAAAGTTACAGGAAGGGTCATACAGAGGAACTCGTTAAGAAACATTTCACTGCATGTCATACTGTGTATGTATATGTATGTGACAAATAAAATCTGAATAATCTAAATGTATCAACAGCTTATATGGAAAGCAACAAAAACCAGAACATAATTCTTAAAGGATCCAGCCATATTTAACAATAAAAACAACCACTAATAATATGTGTGCGTGTATGTATGTGTGGTGTGTGTGTTGTGTATGTGTGTTTGTGTGTTTAATCTGTTGCTGAAAATGCGACTTCACCTGAAACGGATGTTAGCCAAGGCACCACTCTATTGTATATACACTACTATTAAGCACTAAATAGTGTAATCTATTGTCCACAAATGGATGTCTGATTTACAATAAATGTGCGCTTGATTGTCCTGGAGGGACAGAGGGGAAACCTTGTTCACGATGCGGCGTAATGCTGCCGAGCAGGTGGAATCCTGACATTAACTGGAGCAAATGTCGACATCCGGTACAGAATTTTCATCGCAAAACACGACGTAGGGCTATTTGGAGGCCGGAACAAATTACCTAGGGGGCCCGGATTCGGCCCGCAGGCACCCAACTGACTAGTCCTGGTGTATGATAATGGATTTTATTCTGTCTTTGTATTCTGCTTAGCCATTTCTAAATAGCTTTGGGACAGAGGGGGAAGCATCTGGGAAGCAGAAACAGACGTTAGCCGAGGCACCACTGTATATACGGTGTGTGTGTGTGTGTGTGTGTGTGTGTGTGTGTGTGTGTGTGTGTGTGTGTGTGTGTGTGTGTGTGTGTGTGTGTGTGTGTGTGTGTGTGTGTGTGTGTGTGTATGTGTGTATATATATATATATATATATATATATATATATATATCTATATATATATATATATATATCTATATATATATATATGATCTATATATGTATATGGTATATGTATATATATATATAATATATAAATAATAAATATGCATACATTTACACACACACACGTGTATATATATATATATATATAGGTGTATATATATATATATATATATATATATATATATATATCTATATATATATCTATATATATATACGTGTGTGTGTGTAAATGTATGCCATATTTATTGCTGAAAATTTCACACCAGAATGTGACAACTTAAACCCATTTAGTGCATTAAATTAAATCACATCATAATACAAATACAAATATATGCATTAAAAATCATAAATAAAAATAGAAAAAAAAGGTAAAAAAAAAAAAAAGGTTTTCATTGTGTTTTAGTCTGAAATGATCCCAAACTTTGTAATCTTTTTGTCTGTGTTTATCCTGAAACCGGTTTCTTCCACTTAAAAAAAAAGTCTGACTAATTCAGACTTTTTTTTTTTCACGGGGAACAGAACCTGTGCCTATCTCTGGTGTCTTGGGGCATCAAGGCAGGACATACCCTGCCATCCCATCGCAGGGTGCACACACACACACAAACACACACTCATACACTAGGCACAACTTTTCCAAGGTGCTAATCAACGTACCATGCATGTTTTTGGACCGGGGAGGAAACCGGAGATCCCGGAGACAAACCCCCTGATGAACATGCAAACTCCACACACTTGGTGGTGTCGAGAATCGAACCCCCAATCCTGTAGGTGTGAGGCGAACGTGCCCTTCCCCTGAGACTATTCTATACTATTACAAGAAAACACTGAGCTTGATGGCTGGTAACGTCATCAAACCACACCATCATTGCTTATGACAAGTGTGCTTTTTCACGTCCATTCTTCTGGATTTCTTTCGTGTTTTGTTTTCTGTAGATTTCGGCTTTATGTTCGAGAGCTCCCCGGGTGGGAACCTGGGCTGGGAGCCAGACATCAAGCTGACCGACGAGATGGTGATGATCATGGGGGGCAAAATGGAGGCCACTCCATTTAAGTGGTTCATGGAGATGTGTGTACGTGGATATCTCGCTGTAAGGTAAGATGCCTTGTAAATGTTTGATGAGGAGGGATAAGGTGTAAGGCCACCACACGGGGTTAGAGTTCAGCTAGATTTTAGCGAAGCGAGAGAAGTTATGGGGTTTGAGTCCTCACCAGTCATGTTCTGTCTCTCTGCTTACCTCCAGGCCGTATATGGATGCTGTGGTGTCATTGGTGACCTTGATGCTGGACACTGGCCTTCCATGCTTTCGAGGACAGACCATAAAACTGCTGAAGTATGTTGAGTGTGTTGCAATTTTACTTCAGTGTCATCACATTTGCAAACATGCAATGAAACGGTGCTCCTAATAAAGTCAACCTTCCAAATAAAAGGTGGTGTTTGTGTATTCTAGGCAGAGGTTCAACCCCAACATGAGTGAAAAGGAGGCTGCTGCGTTTATGATTAAAGTCATCGAGCGCTGTTTCCTCAGCAGCAGGTAACAAGCGAATTCTTTTCTCGCACACGAGCCCGTTTTTTTATTTATACGATTTATTTATATATATATATATATATATATAAGATTTATTTGATTTACCGTATTTTCACGACCAAAAGGCGCACCGTACTAAAAGGCACAGTCTCAGTTACGTGTACCGTTACTGTATTTAACACACACACATAAGGCGCACCTGATGATAGGGCGCGGGTTTTATATAAATATCCTCTACTACGTACGTTCGCCTTACAACAACACACACACACGAGCATACAAGTGTGTGTATTTAAAAATAGATCAGGAGCAAAAGTGAGTTTAGTTGTGCTTTATTTAAGTATTGTAGTGATCGGCACCTCGTCCATGTTAGTGATGTGTCTCTTTACCATTTTCAGGGTTGTTCAAACAGCAATGTTCTGCATAAAGCACATACCTGTTCTTTTATACACAATCCACGCCCACACTTTCCCCTTTAACGTTCTCGTGTTCTCTAATACGTCCACCTTACAATAACGACACACACAGGACGCACTGCACGATAGGGCGCGTCACACATTTTGAAGAAAATCCAAGACGTTTATATTCACCTTATAGTCGTGAAAATACGGTACTATGAGAACACTGATAATGGTCAGTAATAGTCGATACTGCTTGTTTGCCTAACGGTGCACTTTTTCCATGTTTGCAGGAGCAAAACCTATGACATGCTTCAGTATTACCAAAACCAGATCCCGTACTGATGTCACTACACTTCATCGTCCTTCACTCCCCGAATTATCTGCGCTTTCCTCCTCCTTCTGGAATCAGTGGCCATAAAAGACCAAATATCTCTCTCTCTCTCTCTTTCTATATTTTACATATATATATATATATATATATATATATATATATTATATATATATATATATATATATATATATATATATATATATATATATATATATAAGGTTAAGCACTTTACCTAATTCTTACCCCTGTTGTAGAGAAGGTATTGGCAGAATGATAATCATGGGTCTGTCGTTTCTTGCTGTGGGGCGTCTGTAGACATCTGCTGTACGAAATGTTTGTGCACTGATATTTCTTTTTTTTTACTTCCTTTTAATGGACTCCCATTATGTTAACATTCCAGTTTTGAGTGTTTACAGCCTTCTGATCTGCTGGACTGGGTTATTCTATGTTTATTAGCAGAATTAGCCATCGTTGTCACCGCGGTCCATACAGTACTGTAACTGCTTGGATGCTCCCGCAGTCCGCTGTTGCGCATTACACGTACCTGTAAAAGTGCTGGGGTTATAAATTGCAGTGGATTCTGTTCATTGTTCAAATCAAACGACTGTATAATTGCAGTGCTTCTGTAGTTTGTTTTTGTTTTTTTTTTTGATAATGCCGTTCTCCACAGATTTCACAATTCAGCTTGACATGAGGGTCCGTAATGAAACGACTTTATTTAAAGCGCCCCCCCCTCCCTCTATTGTGCTGACTGATCTTTTAAATGCTTTTAATCTATTATAGTGTATGGAATGTAAAGGTGAACCTGTGTGTGTGTGTGTGTGTAAAGAGATATAGATGTGAGATTATGCTCAATGCCTCTACAAATTGACTTGATTGTAAAAGAATATTCCCCTTATTGCATTAATTAGATGACCACCTTCCTGTATCATGTGAAGCCAAGCTTTGTTCCTTCTGGTGTGTTTCATTGATGTGCAATAAACTCCATGTTATTGGAGGATAGAATGCTGATTGGAGTTGTGCTGATGAGATGTTTTGCCGTTGAGCTCGCCAGACTGCTGCGCTCGACGCTCAAAATCCTAGTTGGGATTTGCTGGTTCGCTTCGCATCGCCGGTACCTCCGATACAGAACATCTGTTTCGATTGAACTTTAATATGTCAAATAATACAAACGGTTTTAAAATTAACGTGTGTGTGTGTGTGGTGTTTTTTCTGTATAAATACAGTTTCCAATACACATCATTGCTTTTGTAAACAGCGTCGCCACGATGAAACTGAAAGAAAGGTAGAATTCGAAACGGTGTCCGTTTGGAAAGGGACGTCTGTCCACTGAGGGATGTTTTACTTTAATATTAATTGCATGGAAAGGTGCAGGTGGGCCACGTCCATGTGTAGAAATACCTACAGTAGTAATTCACCTGCAGCAGTCATTCTCACCAAACATCACCTTCTCAGCTCTGTGCGTTTTCCTTGAACACACACACACACACACACACACACACACACACACACACACACACAGTAGTTGTTCCAAGTCACAATTGTATAGATAAAGAAAGCATCAGTTTGTTTTCCCGGAGCCCACACTCTTTCTCTCTCACTCTCTCTTGGAATTCCAAGTCTGTCCATACATTAGGCCAAATACAGCATTGCCATGGTAACTGGCTCCCTTGGTACGAAAGAAGGGGGGGTGGGAGTGTTCAGTGTGTGTGCAGCAGTAATTGGTATTGCCACTGCCCCCCCCCCCCCCCCCCCCCCCCCCACCCCCCCCAACATTGCCCATTCACTCACAGCAAGCAATTTCCAGAAAGCACCCCCCCTTCCCTGAACACACAGTTCTCGGCTTATCATGGGGCCGGCGATGTTTATGCAGCTCAGCAGAGTAAAACATTGAGCCGCCACGAGTTACTGCAACAGCTTCACCACTTGCGTCTTGACAAGTGCTCGGGAACATCTGGCGGGAATCCCGGTCTTCCTGAAAGAAATTCCTTTATTTAATGGCCTTTCTACATTTACACACGGCGAACCACGACAGCACGCAGATTGTTTTCAGGGAAGGATGACATGCTCAACGATGTGACGGCATGACTCTGTGCTGGTGCGGAGGGAGGATTTGCACAACTGATTTGTTATGAAAAGTTAAAAGCGACTTGCACACTGCAATGCTGACTGGGGACTTCCTGTGTGTGTGTGTGTGTGTGTACACACGGCGTACGATTCCACTCCAATCTGTTTGATCAGACTTGTGAGTGTGTGTATATACGTACGGCCTATGCATACGATTTACATGATCATTTTCATATTTATTAAACCGCTCTTACCTGTAGGTCATGTGGAAATCAGAGACCGCTCCTATCAGGACCGGAATGTTGTATGTGGTCAAGACGGTCATTCGGAAGAACTTTGCATTGGCTTGCAGAAGCCCGACTGCTCCGTTTAACAGCTACTACTATCACCCAGCGCTTTTTTTTTTCCCTTCTCACACAGCAAGGCCATCTTTAATATTGCTTCACTGTTAAACCCTTCCTTCCCTTTAGTCAGATAACCTCACAGTGTATCTAAAACCTTTAAGGCTGGGCTTTAAGTCATGCCCAAACTTGCCTTCTACAGCCCTATCCTCGTAAAGATAAGGCCCCCACCCCTCCATGTTTCCCCTTCATGGGGCCTAAAAGTGAGGCAGGTCAGAAACAGAAACGGAGCTAAAAATTCAATTGAATTAAAAAAAAAAAACCCCATTCACACTGAATTGGATCCAGTTGTGTTAACTGCATAGAATGTAAAAGCAAAAAACAGTCAGACCAGAGAAATCATATTTCTTAGATGAGTTTAAAGCTTTAAATGTGGTGTTATTGTGGAATATAACATGACAAATATTTATTAGATAGATAGACAAATGCACAGAACTTTTAATTTCAAATATCCAAATAGAATAAACACTGAGACTAAATAGAACAAAAATAAATAAAATCAGCCTAATGATAACGTAAACAAAACATATATCGCCTGCTTAACTTTATGACTAATGAGACTTTTAGGGTTTTGCATAAAGACGACTTTCTCGGGACGGGATTTTGAATATTATTTATGGTATTATTAAAAGAATCAGCTATTGAGGTTTTGTTATTTTTCTTTTGGAGGGGGTGGGGGCGGGGGGGGGGGGGGGGGGGGGGGGGGGGGGGGGGGGGGGGGGGGGGGTTTTGGGGGTTTAAACCTTTAGCGTGGATGGGGGAGGAAAGGCTTGGGGTGGCACAGGGTTTATAGCATACCCTGCTCTCTCTCACACACACTTGGGACTAACACAAGCTGACAGTGATGAATGGGCTTAAAAGGGGTACTGAATTCGAATGCAGCGCTGGTATACTTTATGCATGCGGGTTTGTTGAGGTCCTTTTTTTTTTTTTTTTTTTTTTTTTTCCTTCTGCGATTGAACCCACTCGAAAACGGCATACACCCAAAATATTGGTCTCTGTCACCAATTACTGTTATTAATATACAGCGGACAGCCTTTTGATTTGGAGTAGAATTGACTGCTTATTGCAGCTGCAGTGAACACACTTGGCTTTGAAAAGGCAAAGATACGATTGCATAAAAAAAAAACTATATATATATATATAAATATATATATATATATATATATATATATATATATATAATATATAAAATTACGATTAAAATTGGAAAAAAAATATATCAAATTTCACTTGACTTATTTCTTTTGGTTCCTTTTTTTGTGGCCGGGTCTCTCCGGCACCAGAAAAGATTGCCATTATGCCTAGCCTAAAAGCTTGCTCTTCTATAGTGCCATGGCACAGGAGAAATGGAGGGAGGTCGTGAAGGCCTCTCTCTCTCTCTCTCTCTCTCTCTCTCTCTCTGTGACAGAGCTGCTGTACTGTTCCATGTGAAAGGCTCAATATGCTAAATGTGCACCCTCGTTGTGCCAGCCACCTGTAGTGCCATTTCTTTTAGGCTGTGGCAGTCAGCATGGGCAGACTGGACCGTTACATTCAGCCCAGCACAGAAGGGATGAAAGAAAAGAATAGCTTCAATGCTGCAGGACAGACTTGTATGTTAGCCCCCTCCCTTCCCTCCCCCCTTTTTTGAATTAATCCAGTGTTTGAGAGGCAGCTGCTGTACTGATGCAGCAGACACCTGGTGAAATGCTGCTTGTTCTTTTAGTGCAGTGGAGAAAAAAAACATTTTATTATTTAATGCTATCTTTAAATGGCTGAAAATTAATTTTGTGTATATGCAAACATTCCAAACATGAGGGGGGGGGCTTAATGGGCCATCAGCTATGGCACCTGAAAAGCTTATTTTCAGATGTGTAGTACAAATTTGCATTACGGAGCAGATGCCCCTTTTGGTGTGGGGGGTGTGTGTGTGTGTGTGTGGTGTGTGTGGTGTGTGTGTGTGTGGGGGGGGGGGGGGGTTTCTGGGGAGGAATCATCGTCATCAAGGGCATCTGACAACTGAATTGCCTTTCATGCATTCAGCAGCTTCTTGCAAGATCTGCATGTGATTTGGCCCCCCTCGCAGATGTAGCTATAGTTAATCTATACTTAGCAGATGGGAGGAGAGTGGGGAGGGGGACGCAACATCAACATACTAGTCATTGTGCCTGAAACTGACCCCATTCAGGGTCATTTGGCATGTGACACCACTCGAGGCGGAGCTAAATGGCCCCATGGATTCAGGCACACAAGGGCCATAAAAATGCCAACCCTCTATTCCCCTGGGGTAGGGAGGCGCTGGCTGGCCTCTTGACACACACTGGCAAGCTCGAGAGGGAAGACAAAGGGAGAGGGCTGGCCTAAATGGGCCACAGAGGAATGGAGGAAAATGGTGCGAGCGAAGAACACGCCATAGAGAGCAGTGAAGTGTTGGGCCCCCTCTTCCTTGGTGAAGCTTGCACAGGGCTCCCAGATGGCAGACGGAGGGTTGTGCCACGACGAGTTTTGGGCCGCTTCCCTCTCACCATTTCTTCATCAATCACTGGCGACTCCCTAAACTGCCGGTTAAAGCCCCATGCTCCAGCAGAGCAGACTCTTGACCGTTAGAACCGTCTTTCCGGTCGAATACAGGCCTGGACACAGCCACGAAACACATGTAAAGAAAGCAAACCTGGAGTCCGGGTATTTCAATCAAGGTTTTTAATGATTCTAAAATGACTTCTCGTAGCTGTACATTAAGACTGTAAGGAGATGAGATCACCTCTGTACATCGTATTGTGTTCGCATAACACAATTCGAGCTGCAAGCTTCATGTAGCTCGACCCTGAATACAAGATCTCTGAGGAACTGAAACATGAAACCGTGGTGTTGTCTACAAGCCGTGTTCAAGGCTAAAAAAAAAAAAACTGGAATAAAGTCAGTAATTGAACTGGTATTTGAAACCGAAAAACACACACACACACCTCTGAGAAATAAATCCTTACGACGAGATACCGATTCTTAAAACGATGGCCATGAGCCAAAGAGGCATGTGTTAAAACTTAAAATGGACAAAGAGTAAGGGTGGAAGACGGTGGAGAAACACGGCTGAAACCGAATGACCATATAAGCAACAAGAACATGGTGCAACGTGGTCTAAATCAAATAAAAAGTATGTGGGGGGAGAAAAAAAAAAAAGAAGCAGAGGCTTGTAAAGCCGGCTTTGGTTTATTTAGGGGTTTGTTTGGTAAATCGAGGTCCAAGTGGCTGGTCAACATTTAGCAGTGTGAGATTTCCCAATACTACACAGGAAATATGTAGCGCTGCTGCAACAGGCTACAAATCATAGCAGCAAATCAAAGATCAATCTTCTTCAGTCTCCAAATATTGATCAAGTCATTAATTAAGATAACCGAGCGAGTTCTCTTGACTTTTCTTTAAAAAAAAAAAAAAAAAAAGGTCTTTCCTAAGGGACCTTGCTGTCAAATCGCAAAGTGCATTTTATAAAGCTTATATTCCATCTCAAACCACATGTCTGGCGCTCGCTGTTCTTTTTTTGGACAGACTCAGGAAGGCGAAGGTGAGCAAAGGAGACATTATTCTTATAAAAAGCTTTGGCTTTGTTGGTCATGTATAAATAGAACGCGCCCGCACCCAACACCACCACCGCCACCACCACCCTTCAGAGAAATAAAGGAAATGGGCAGTAGGCACCTTGAACCATGATAGCATGACAACACCACTGATTTCAATAAAGAACACAAACACAAGAGTGCTTGTTACACAATTAATAGAAGTCATCCCAAGTTGGATCAACAGACAGAAGCAAACAGGGAATATGAATAAAAGAAAATCTCAAAAAAAAAAAAAAAAAAAAAAAAAAAAAAAAAAAAAAAAAAAAAAAAAAAGCCTTCAAGTCTCAAGTACAGGAAAACAAAAACATGATCCAGAGTACATGCATGCTTTGAGTGACAATAGGCTCAGGATGGATCCAATCCAGCTTACAACAGGAACACTTCATGGGACCACATACATTCCTCATGCCTACGTCCATCGGGATTCGTTTTTTTTTTTTTTTTTTTTTTTTCCATCATTTTATGCAATAAAATTAAGACCCTGAAGACACCTCATCTCACCCAAAGTGAATCTTTAACAAAAGTGAAAACAGGATCAAAAATAAATACATTCATCATTGACAATAGACTTTAATTAAAAGAAAAAAATAAGATATATTTATATATAGATATATATATTGAACACTGTCAACAGGTGTTTGCACCGATGTGATAGAGAAGAGGGGCCAGTCAGAACAAAGCTGCTTCATGGTTCATTCAGTAAAATGGCTCAGGAAAAAAGGGAAAAAAAAAAGCAAATCATTAGAAAATAAACAGCGTACTGAGGGTCTGAGGTAAGTCATGCTTGTGTAGCTTCTATTCACACTAATGTAGACATTTTAAAAGCAGCACAATAACCGAATGTGATAACGAATGAAAGAACCACAGACCACCTTTTCGAATAGTATTCGGTATTTCATCCAGATCATTCAAATGTAGACATATTCACCAATATCCTTTAGATTTAAGACTCCTTTACACTGAAGCATGCTCTGACTGGCCTCTCCTCTCCTGAGGTCAGAGACTGTATGTGTGTATGTAAACAGTGAGATATACACAAAAATCATTACATTAAAACAAACTGTCAATCATTCGGTATGTGCTTTGGTTTAGGGAAAAAAAGTCTGGAATTTTGGGTATGAGCTTTATCTTATTTGTTTATACACTATGCTTTGAATATTTGTTTTAGTTCTAAATCGCTCTGAAACAAAAAGTAAAACTCATGTACATCTCTTGCTTTTTTTTTTTTCTTTTCCTTCCGTTTTTTTTCTCTCTTTTTTTTGTGAAAGTCATTTGAAATGGGAACACTTAAAATCTATTTTGTAGGAAACTAGTGTTTTTTTTTTTTTGTTTTTTTTCTCCATCATTAAAATACAGAAATCGACACAGTATTCATACAGTCTTACAAATGTAGTCGAATGTTCCACATTTCCAAAAAAAGATGTAGAACTATCCCTGAAGTCTGCAAGTAGAAACAATTATTGTCACAGTTTGAAAACTTTGCTGTCCTTTTTGCTCTTTCAGCTACAGTTCTGAACACTTCAGCCATGAAACAAAACTCTATGACACTGACGTACTGGTTAAGTGCTGATATGTACACAAGCGCTCGAATGGCAAACCCTTTTTTTTCCCTGGAATCTTGCCTGCATGGTATACGGAAATGACAAGGGGGACACAATAAAGTCTCCCTCAGCTTCACCAGAGTTGCTCTCCAAACACGAGCTGCCCGTCAACAAACATTTTCCTTAATGAACGCAAACTAACCTTGAAAACAATCAAGTTACAATAATGTATGATTTGGACAGAGTGAAGTTAATATGAGCACATGGGACGGGGCTACAGACAATCAAACGGCCTGAGAATTTCGCTCTGTAACTGCTTTGTCCCAATACAATTGGGTGCGTTAGACCTGTTTGGAATTACTCTGGAAAGATTGATTCAGACAAAATTCCAGGAAAAAGTAAGTCGGTGTACATTATTGTAGAATATGACAATAGCCGCACTGCTTGCACTGGGCTGTGGATTCAGAACCAGAACATAAACAAAACCTTAAAAAAATAATAAAATAAAGGAATGCTATTAAAATTTGCATTGAGAAAGGTAAAAAGTTACATGTGGAATGTGATACAGCGAAACTGGCCATAAAAAAAATCTGTAAATAAAGGACATTAAATGTTCAGCAGGTAAACATATAAACCAAGTCCTAGTAATGTCTGAACTGAAAATGTAACAGTGACACCCAAGTCATTAACCAAAGAGCAAAAATAGGGTTTTGGACAAACTAGTCATTCTCCGAACAATGCAAAGTATTTATACAATATCTATTAAATGACATCGGTTCCTGCCATTCAGGGGAAAAAAAAAAAAGCCCAAGAACACTTCTGTATACTGTAGAGACAATCCAGTGTATTGATTCCCCATTGAATGAACTTCTACAAGATGGTCATGTAACAAACATCACAACACATTTTGTCTTTCTTCGTTTTTTTTCTTTTTTTTTTTTTTTTTGGTCTGAACTAAAATAAATTAGTCCTTCTGAAGTCCTTCAGTAAAGTTCATCTGAACACAAATGTAATGACAAACCAACTTTTGAGATCTAATGTAAACTTGAAAAAACTGCCAGTCCAACAATCAGCAGACATTTTACAAAAGTTCATTGGTTTTTTTTTAGTACAATGTCTAGTATAAAATAACCTTCTCACATCATTCATCTTTATCAAGAACTAAAAGGAAAAAAAAGAAAGAAAATTATCTTTATAATATTTTTTTTTCTCCTGAAATGTTATTTTCTGCATTTAATCTAAAAACTTTGGTAGTGACATTCTACAGAAAAAGTTTGTTCATAAGCCATTATATTCCTCAGTACTAGTTTTCTCTTTGGATTTCTTTTAACATAAAACTTAAATACATGCACCCAACAAGCTACATTCTAAAACTATGTTAAATATTTTTAAAGTAAAAAAAAAAAAAAAAAAAAAAAAAAAAAAGATCAACAAACCTTTTGTTGAATTATGGGCAGGTTAGGACCATTCTGAAAACAAATTTTTTGGGGCGCAGAATTCATCTATGCCACTTTTGTTTAGATCAATGAACGTATTCTTTTGCTTTTTTGTTTTTGAATTAAGAGGTAGCAAAAATGTGATAAGACTATAAAACAGGTTTTTAGTGAATGAATAAAACTTAACGAAACAAAATTGAATAAATGTACCGACAAAACATTAAAAAAAAAAAAAAACAAAAAAAAAATAAAACAATAAATAAAACAAACCCTAACCATCACCCAAGTCACCCGACCCCAAACAAATATCAAAACAACTTCCAGTTTAAACATACACTGAAGCATAACAATAAGTTATCTTAAACAAGTACCATTACTTTTGGCTTTTTGTTGCAAGACTAAACCCCCCATATTATATATATATATATATATATATATATATATATATATATATATATATATATATATATATATATATATATATATATATATATATATCTATAATATAAATCATGAGTAAACATTGGAGCTTAAAAGAATAAGGAAACCATTCTTTTCAATACCCTTACATGCTCAAACCCAGGTGTAGAAAGAGCTCAACAAGGGCACATCCAACTATTGCCATTCTTCAGGGCATATTTTTTTTGTCACCCCTGTAAATGTTAATCATGTCATGGACCATCATCAGGGGCAAGCAAAAATGGGCTCCAGCATATCTGTTGGTTTCATGTAGCAATTACAATAAAAGATTAATTACAATTTAGAAATTGTGATATGGTACGAAAGCTTTTTTGGAACCTTTTCCCCTTTAAACAGACAATGGGTATATGAAACAAAGCTTTTATAGAACACAATGAACAAAATCTAAAGGCTCTTAATTATATCTTCCTTTGAACAGCAAAAAAAAAAGTTTAGATGTTAATTATCAATAAGAGATTGTGGCTTTTTCCACCATTTCCAAAAAAAAAAAGAAGGAAGTGAAATTGTACACTACTTGGGGACAACAGCTAGTGAAACAAATAATGAAACCAATGCATAGGTGATATGGAGAACCTAAAAAGATTTTAAAACAGCATTAGTGCCTGAGGCATACAGTCGCAGCATTGAGGGGGAGGAAAAAAAAAAACAAAAAACAAAAAAAAAAAACAAATGCCACAGAATCGTACCAACGTTTGTAAAGATTAGTCTTTCAACCATTGGGGCTTTACGACTACAACTACTACCACTACTACTATCACTACCACCACCACTACTACCACTCCTGCCACTCCCGCAGAGAGTATATCCTCCAGCAGATCAACCACTCATAGCCGTTCTCTACACAGAATCCAGGTGTGCATTGTACTGTGAGCTTTTTGCTTGGTATTCCATTCAAAGTGTCTTTGGCTTATGATGGGGAGGTATGCATTCGAAGGTGGCTGATGAGGTTACGCTGTTGGGTGAACTTGCCCCCGCAAAGCTGACATTCATAGGGCTTTTCCCCAGAGTGTACCCGCATGTGCTCCGTGAGCCGGTACTGGCGTGTGAAACGCATGCCGCACTCCTCGCAGGCGAACGGTTTCAGGCCAAGGTGGCTGCGCATGTGCCGCGTCATGGTGCCACGCTGCGTAAACATTTTGCCACAGATGTTGCAGGGGAAGGGCCGCGTGAGCCAGTGGGTTTTCTCGTGCTGCCGCAGCGTCGCGGGATCTTTGTAGCTTTTATTGCACACCGTACAGCAAAAGCGTCGTGACTCGGAGCCGTGCATCTGGACCGTCTGAGATGACAGGTCCTCCGCTTCGGCCTCGTCTTCCTTTGGATAGGAATCATCCTCCTCTTCTTTGATGTAAAGCTCTTCCTCAGTATGGGTCTCCACGTGGGCATTTAGTTCCTCCGAGCTGGGGAAACCTTTGCCGCAGGGAATACAAACATAAAGGTTGTCGCCAAGGGCAGGCTCAAAGCCTTCCTGCCGGTACACATAGTTGGCACTGTTGCGCCCGCCTTCATTCTCGCTCTGGCCACTCTCTTCACTCTGCTCCTGCCCATTTTCCAGTCCCTCCTCCTCGTCTTTACACGGATACGACGGATCAGAGTTGCCTCCACCCGAAAGCCTTTCTCCAGCCACAAGTAGCCTCTTGGCAACTCCATTGGGCAACGTGGAGCGTTCCATTTCGTCACCTTTGTGGCCCTCACCCTTGGCTTGTCGCCTGGACCGCGACACCAGACGCGTGCTTTTTTGTTGGTCGGGGTCTGGAAACTGCTGGTTTTCTTCACTGTCTTCTGCTTCACCCATGTCCATGGGCTCTCCAGTGGTGAGGCTCTGAGGGTTGGTGGGGAGATCATCAAACGAGGCACTGTTGGCTGTGGATTCTGAGGCAGACTGAGGTGATTCTTGTGGAATACTGCTTGGACTTACTTCTTCAGTGACTGTGCTTCCTGAAGGGCTTTTCTTTGAGAGGTCAAGGCCAAGCTCCAAGAGGCCACCACTGCTGGTATGTGGACCATTGCTCTGGTTCTTACTAGTAGAGGGACTCAGACTGTTGGATGGGTTTGCACACTGAGCATTCCTGACAAAAACCTCATCCTCCGACAACTCATCTTTGAGTAGCTCCTCGTGTCTCTTTGCCATCTCACCATCTTTAAACCCTGACATTTGGTTCGAGGTGACGGGTGTGGAGGACAACCTTTGGTTCCTAGAAGTTCTTCCATTGGTAGGCGTAGTGGGCTTGTTGTGGAGGGATCTACCATTGCGTTTTAACTTTTTCCTGCAGAGAGCAGCCAAGTCATGGAGTTGGAGGTAGCTTGCTGCCGTTAAGAGGGCATTAAAATTGTGGTCACTGACCTGATCTGAGGACAAAAGCTTGCCAGTGTATATAAAGTCCAGTACCTGCCGAAATATTGACGGGTTGACCATATCTGTGTCGAGGTTAATTAAGTTGTCGTGAAGGATGAGGGACTTAAAGTAGATACTACTGGCTGCCAGAATGTTTTTGTGTGCCCGAAAGAGGGCATTTTCTACAACTATAATCACATCACACAGATAACCTTTGGCTCTTTGTTGGTTCAGCTGCAGCAGCAATTGTTTGGCATGATTTGGCAGTTCCATTTCCAGCTGTTTTGTCCACACCTAAAAACCTGAAAAGATACAAATGAAGATCAAGAACAAGGAAAAGAAAACAGAAGACTTAAAACCAGTGTTATAGAAAAAAAAATAAAATAAAAAACTTAAAATATAAAAAAATATAGATAACAAATATATATATATATATATATATATATATATATATATATATATATACATACATATACACACACACACACACACACACACACACACACACACACTTTAGGCATTTCAGAACCGGAACAGAATATCAAGCACAAACTATACAACACAAAACATGTTTTGAGGCATTTAAAAAAGAAGAAAACATTTGGATCACCTCTTATTTTCCTGTTCTAAACACACACACACACACACACACACACACACACACACACACACACACACACACACACACACACACACACACTGCAAAAAGCAGATAAGGAGGTGCAAGAAACAGTAACATTTTTCTCATCTTGGGCTTCTTAACGTTCCTGCTACCACTCATTAATGCCAGCCTCCAGGGTCAGTCTCTTTGTTGAGAGATGGGGGATGGGCAAAGGAGACCAGTGGATGTTTCTGGCTGGCTTGCATGAAGGACAACATGAAACATGAGACAGAGGGAACACCAAGGGTGTGGTGGGAACAGGTAAGCCATCAGTCCCGGCACTGGATAAGCAGGCCCCGACTTGTAATAGAATCTTTGCAATTCCCAAGATAAAGTCATTCAGTAAGGAGTGGTGGTATCGCTTGTGGAATTTACAGACATTATTTCAATCAATACATCAATAAAAAGAAAAACATATCACTAATTAAAGTTAGGATTTGCTGCCATTCTGCTCAAGCTAATAATAATAAAAAATAAATAAATAAATAAAATACTTAAGAACTTTTTTTTCCCCAGGCATTTTATTAAAAATCTTTGAATAACCACAGAGAAACATGATTTACATCAATTAAATTAAAGTAGGTCACCAAATTTCTTTCACCTGTTTTGACACACACACAATTATATAATATAAAGTCAGTAAATATGATCAGGGAGGTCTTAAATTAATGAATCTTATTTAAAATATATAATTAATAAATAAAATATACACAACTCTATTTATACTAATTCATACATTATTTAATAAATGTCAGTGAGATGTGAGTTTGTCTCTTAAAAGTAAGAAAAGTCATCTCTCATCATCCAATCAGGCAGCAGATATTTGGTTTTTCATATTGTATGATTATACTGCAGCTGACAGGAGTAAATCACTGGAGGGTTAGTTACGTGCATTAAGATGGAAAATAAGCTGACAAGTACATCCTTGTTATCATTAGGCAGCTGATCTTATTTGCATGGATCATGTGATTTGAGCTGTTCCTTTAAACAGCTTTTCTTCTATAAAGTCTGGTTTATATTATATATATATATTATATATATAGATATATATATATATATATATATATATATATATATATATATATATATATATATATATATATATATATATATATATATATATATATAAAAGATTCTTGGAAAACCTCTTTTCTTTCACAACTTATTCTAGCTTATTCACTGGATTTGTAACAATACTATCATTTACTAAACAAAAACAAGATCCTAATAAGCTTCATAAAGTTTAGTTTGCCTGTGCAGCAAGACAAGACACAGTGGATTACTTTAACATTTCGGTGCAGAAAGTACTTTTTGTGAACAGCTTGTGTAGCAGTTTTTGTAATTGGTCTACCTCCAACATCAAAGCCAACCTTAACGCTAAACGTCAAAGCGGCAGAACCACTAAAATATGGCCGTTTCAGGCCTGGGGTATAAAAAGCACACTTTAAAAGATTACCAAAATAACATCCACCACCATCGCGTCTGTCTGACCAAATGTCTAGGACACATCAAGCTGGTAACCACCAAAAGAAAACCCACAGGCAGAAAAGACAAGCCAAAACAAAGATAATTAGAGAAAAATCTATATCCAATGTGTAAGTTGATAAGGTGCTGCCAACCCTTTTTATTGCTCTGTAGACATTCCTATCTGTGAACAGACCTGCACCAGCACTAAGATGAAACAACTGGTCTAATCAGCAAGATTGCTACCTGGAGAAAAAGCCAAAGTGCAGGGAGGGGGAAAAACAACAACATAAAAAAATAAAATAAAATAAAAAAGTACCAGGGTTAAACTTGACCTGGCAAAACAATATGATCGACTATCCTTCGATGGCTTAATTTTGGGTTTGTTACTTAGCAAAATAATTGCAATACATTACCCTATACAAAAGCAAACTTTTTGGCCTCTGGAGAACAAAACAAGAAGGATATCCATATATTAGATCCTGAGAAGAACACTTAAATACCCAGCAAACCATGTCCAAGGGGCGAAAACATCGATAACGTCAGACCAGACCGTGTTTCCCTACAGTTAAATACACATATGTTGATCAAAAAACAATCACTGTTCTTTAGAAACGTACAGAAGGCATTCTGTAAGAACGTAATCTTTCACATCCAGATTGACGAGGTGCTTATATCCGAGAACAAACATACAAGATCCAAAATGGGATGCGATTAATCACATAAACAAACTTCATCCATAGCCACAAAACCCCCAGAGAATTTCTACCATTTCATACAAACATGAATGGAATGGAACATTGAAAATATTCCATTACATTTAGTTCATTTCTAGTGACACCTAATAAAGAAGAGTCAAATAACCTTACAAATGTCACTCCTGACCTAAACTGCTAGCACTACATTAACATTTACATTAGCAGCATTTTAGCAGCATTTGGCAGACGCATTTGGCATTTACGCTCTTATCCAGAGCGATTTACAATTGAGCAATTCAGGGTTAAGGGCCTTGCTCAAGGACCCCAATTACTAGTGACAGCTTAGTGGTGGTGGGGCTTGAACCCATGATCTTTCGGTCCAGAGTCCAACACCTTAACCACTGGGCTATCACCTCCCTAATGTTAATGTAGCACTACATTAACACAGAAGAGACATGTACAGCAAATAATGATTTAAAAAAAAAAATCTAATGTAGGGTAAATTAAAAAAAAAAAAAGTTCCGTCTGTTGCGTGACAATATTTTCTGTACACAGTTTGATTACAGCAGTTTACTCATTTCACAAACAAACATTTGAACCAATAATGCCAGTTCTAACCATAAGCATGTTATCTCAAGAAAGCAAGACATCCACTTTTCATTAACCTTAACCGATTTCCATTTCCTGTGAGACAAAAAGCCTATTCATTTTTTTTTCCTCTCACAAAACCATTTAACAAAATCTCAAAAGTGTTTATGTTGAAGTAGATTATGCTCAGGTATACAAATAGGGCCTACAAAGTGTTGGGTAAACAGGTTTTCACAAACAGGGCGAAAGTCTCTAAACCAAATGATGACATCAAAAAATAAATAAATAAAATTGGTCCAGAAAGACTTGAAACATTCCTGTGATAAGCACAGAAACCTAAATAGAGTCAATCTATTTCCACTTTAAAAACGGGCTCATATTATTTATCATCAGCACCATCATGGCAAAAAAAAAAGAACAGAATTTCAAAAGGAGCATATAGACTATAGCATTATTTAGGTATTTTATCAGACTGGGTATGGGACAACAAAAAGAAAAATGATAAAGGGTGAGAATGCAGCAATTTGTTCCACAAATCTTTTTTTTTTTTTTTTTTTATTTGTTACAACACAAAAAACAAGCCAGGCATGCTGGGCAGGATTTCAGATATGCAAAAATGCTTAAAAAACAGTCTTCCAGGTCCTGCATCTCAAGAGCAGCGTAGTTTACAATATGTTTAAATCAATTCCAAATTAATTCAATAAGATCAATACGATTAAATTCAAGTATTTACACGGCTATTCACGCAAGTTGAATCTAATTCTTTTTTTTTTTTTAAACCTAAGCAACCAAAACTGAATTCGGGTTCAAACTGGGTCAGATCGCCGGCGGAGGTGTTTACATGAAGGCATTTTAATAAAAAAAATATTTGGTTGCATGTAATCATACATACGGGCTTACAAATCAATTTAGTACCAAAGATTTTGCAATTTCCAGAAACAGACTGCAGTTCATTAATAATCAGAGATTTTATTGCGTGTTTATTTGAACCCATTGCAGTCACTGATATGTGACAGTGTGCGTGTCTCCTCCTTGCCAGGAAATGGCATTAATGCAGTAATGTAAGTGCATGGGTGGCATAAAAATAAAGCCCTTGGGATTGCTTTCATTTCAGAGAAAACTGTCACACTCACACACACACACACACACGCGCGCACACACACACACACACACACACACACACACACACACACACCTTATACCACTGTAAGACACCCCCCTCCCCCAGGCGTTAAAACAGATCAGATGAAAGGTTCACTCAAGAAATCCAATCACGTTCACTATGAACATTTCTGAGTCACAAGAATAAAAGTTGCTCCAAAAACCTCAACACCACGCCGAGCTGAGCATTCTTCTCCTCCTTCTTCTCCTCCTTAGCTAAAATCTGAACACAAACCCAGGACAGAAAGTGGCCATTTGTTTGTTTAAAAAAAAAAAAAAAAAAAAA
This sequence comes from Kryptopterus vitreolus, assembly GCA_030449085.1. NCBI lineage: Eukaryota > Metazoa > Chordata > Actinopteri > Siluriformes > Siluridae > Kryptopterus > Kryptopterus vitreolus. Next base: position 15,848,796 of record JACRUU010000028.1, read on the forward strand.
AAAAAAAAAAAAAACCGTAAATACTGGCAACATTTTTTTTTTACTACGGACATGGTGCTGCAGCGCGAACACAATCCAAAACTACACACACACACACACACACACACACACACACACACACACACACACACACGCGTTTTACATTTACCACAAAACAAACTCTTACCCGAGACTCACACACCCATTTGGATTTACTATCAAGCAAAAATGAGTTTGAAAGAAAAAAAACACCTTTTTTTAACATTCCCAAAATTTGCTCCGGCAAAAATAAAAAAACCATCACCGTTAACTGATTCGAAACATATTATAATATAGTATTAATAAGGCAAAGTGGGACAACGTATTATTATTATTATTATTATTATTATTATTGTTATTATTATTATTCCTACTAATAATTATTATTATGAAGAAAGCGCGTTTTACATCAAAGAAAATAAATGCAGTGAATAAAGCACATTGTCTAAAACCTGCCAAGCTTGTACTCGCTGTGGTGAAAAGCACTAAACAAGAGAAGCCCCTGTATGGACGGACACACACACACACACACCACACACACACACACACACACACACACACACACACACACACACACACACACACACACACACACACACACACACACACACACACACAGTGCAAAATGTTGGCAAACCCGCTCACTAAAACCTTCTTCACAGAGAGCGCGAGCAGCGCCAGCACGCGCACAAACACGTAGAATAAACAAAAACACAACACGTAGAAGAGTGTTACCTTATTAAATCGACCGAAGCTCTTCACACAGCCATCCTGCTCTCTCATCTCACAGCTCTGCAAGCGCCATCTTGCAAGCTTGTGACGTGCAGCTCGAATCCTCACCCCTGACCCAAATTTGAATAAAAGCCAGGGAAGAGGGGGTGAGAAGAGGGGAGAGAGAGAGAGAGAGAGAGAGAGAGAGAGAGAGAGAGAGAGAGAGAGAGAGAGAGAGAGAGAGAGAGAGAGAGAGAGAGAGGAGAGGGAGGGAGGGAGGGGTTCGACTAGAGTGAGCCACCAATTCGTTTCACTGCCAAAGGCACTTGGGTTATATTCGGTTGTGCTTATTACGATTTGCACACCCATTGTTCACTGTACAAAATAATAATAATAATAATAATAATAATAATAATAATAATAATAATAATAATAATAATGCAGAGACAAACTCATGAAAATACCTGCATTTAGGCGATGGATTGTTTATGCAGTGGGTGTTGTGCAAGGTGTGGCCTGTTAAACTGGCTAAGCTACAGTGTCTGATTTATACACGGGCTATGTAGTTTGTGTACACACACACACACACACACACACACACACACACACACACACACACACACACACACACACACACACACACAAGTATATACAGTGTTGGGAAGGTTACTTTGGAAATGTAATAGGTAACAGATTACAAATTCAAAATGTAATGAGTAGTGTAACTTTTTAATGACTTTATAAAAGTAAAGTAACTTGATTACATTCGAATATTTTTGATTACGTTCATTTGTCCACTAGGTGGCGCTTTAAGTTAACATTCCCTTGAAAAAAGTAGGTTCTATTTTTTTTTATTGAAAGTGCAGCAGATTTCATCATTCACATAAAAAAATTCGACTACAGCGTTGGGGGTTGGATTCCCGCTTCCGCCATGTGTGTGTGGAGTTTGCATGTTTTCCCTATGTCTCAATGGGGTTTCCCCCCTGTCCAAAAACATGCACGGAAGGTTGATTGGCAAAAATTATCCCTAGTGTTTGAATGTGACTGTGTGTGTGTGTGTGTGTGTGCCCTGTGATGGGTTGGAATTCCATATAGGGTGTGTCCTGCCTTGATGCCCCAAGACGTTTGAGATAGACACAGGCTCAAAGGAAGATCAGATAAATAGGTAGAACATGAATAATGATTACATTCGAATACTTTTGATTTTGATTACTTTCATTTGTCCACTAGGTGGCGCTTTAAGTTAACATTCTAAGAAAAAAACGTTTCAATCCCTTGAAAAAAGTAGGTTCTATTTTTTTAAATGAAACTGCAGCAGATTTCAGCATTCATATAAAAAAATTGTTCCGATGTAACCCGATTTGTGAATCTGTAACATTTTCTAATTACACATTTTTATCTCAGTAACTGTAACGAATTACTGTTACATTTATTTTGTAATGAAATTACGCAACACCGTTACATGTAACTAGTTACTCCCCAACACTGAGGATACATAAATATACATACATATTTTGATAAAGGTACTGGGGGGGGGACTCGGCTTTTCCAGACACATGTAGTTGTTCCTGCAAAATCAGAGTTGTTCGGTTTGATTGCGTGTTTTTGGCAATACACTTTCTTCATTTACTTGAACTAGGACACTTGTTCCAACATTACAGTGCACTTGTGTACAAATCCATGAAACGTACATGGGTTGCAGTGGAAGATCTTACCTGGACAGAGATAGAGCTCGGACCTAAAAACAGCTTTGTGATGAATTGTAACTCTGACTGTACCCGAGGCCTTCTCACTTTACAGCAGAATCAGGACATTACTTTTCAAACACCTTGTGGCTCATTAATGAGTACAAATCTCTACAAAAACACCCCAAAAAGGATGATCAAAAAGCAAATTTGAACCTTATGAGTCTTATTTGTGTGTGTGTGTGTGTGTGTGTGTGTGTGTGTGTGTGTGTGTGTGTGTGTGTGTGTGTGCGATTGAGTGACAGAGATTTTCAAAACATGTAGATGTTGACAGGTCAATTAAAAATTCTAATTCTCTTTGTACTGGAGAGTAATTTAGGGATTCCCCATGTGTGTAAACACAGCTAAATCAACTTGTCGCATATTTACACAGCACAAAGTTTCTGGACTTGAAGAAGATCAGTGCCTGCGGTCGATAATGATGTTGAGACAGGGATCGTCTTGTGTACTATTGTGCCACCCAGAGGACACTGAGAGAAAATACATTTCTGTTTTTATTTTTCTTATATCATATAGAAGCTTGATCCATTTTAAAACTACTCATTTCACAGTGAGGAAAACTGAGTAGACATTGCAATAAAATTCACCCAAAGGCAGGACTGTGTAATGCTCAGATAATTTGCAAAAATCCAACAGTTTATAGGCCTCATTTGGCATGTTAAATGTTAAAGTTCATGGCAGTGCTGTTAGAAAAGCTTGAAAAGGCTGTCAGAAGAACACGACACCTGGAATTATGTTTGCAAAGTTGAATAAGAACAGACCATAAGCCTTCTGGAATAATGCACATTGAATAGACATGATCAAAGTGGAGATGTTGGCAGACATATCAGCACAAACACCTCACCTCATGGTGATAATCTGGGTTTGTTTTGCAGCTACAGGATCCGGGTACATTGCAGTCATTGAGTTGACCATGAACTCTGTTTAACAAAGTATTAGAGAGTCAAATGTAATAGTTATAGTTTATAGTTATAAACATAGTTATAAACAGCCTTACAAAATGTTATTATTATTTAATAATTTCAAACATGATCAGGGTGGCACGGTGGCTTAGTGGTTAGCACGTTCGCCTCACACCGCCAGGGTCCGGGTTCGATTCCCGTCTAGACCATGTCTGTGTGGAGTTTGCATGTTCTCCCTGTGCCTCACGGGGTTTTTTTTCTCCGAGTTCTTCGGTTTCCTCCCGCTCCAAAAACATGCACGGTAGGTTGATTGGCACCTTGGAAAATTGTCCCTAGTGTATGAATGTGTGTGTGTGTGTGTGTGTGTGTGCCCTGCGATGCGTTGGCATTCCATCCAGGGTGTATCCTGACTTAATGCCCATAGACGCCTGAGATAGACACAGACTCCCCGTGACCCGAGGGAAGATCGGATAAAGCGGTAGAAGATGAACGAATGAATGAATGAAACTATGATCAGTATCAGTATCAGTGTCATTCATTTACTGACCCCTGCTGGACAAAGTTTGTAATTGTACCTTGAAACATTAATGATTGGTAGAAGTGGAGTTTAGAGATATACAATGTGCAGAAATATACAATTTTATTGTTTATATCTGAAAAGATTCAAATTCTGAACACAGACAGTGCGATTAGTAGAACAGAGAACATATGATGATAATGATGCTGCTTTTTTGTAATATATAAAATCTTACTAAAAGAATTCTCATGTGATACTGTGTTGTTTTCACTTTGCTAAACATTATATTTCTTTTGAGCTGTTCCTGTACTGCGCACTGCAAAACGTAACAGTGCTGAGAACTGTGTACTATCAGAAATACACTTACTAGTTATACATAACTAATACAACCTCACCTAAAAAACAACAGAACTATTACTTTAATCATTCACACAGTATATGAAGTCTGCCTGTTTAAATTCAAACATTAACAATAATAATAACAACGACAACAATAATAATAATAATAGGTGGGATAGGGTTAGATCCCGCCTCCGCCATGTGTGTGTGTGGAGTTTGCATGTTCTCCCCTATGTCTCAATGTGGGTTTCCCCCCTGTCCAAAAACATGCACGGAAGGTTGATTGGCAAAAATTATCCCTAGTGTGTGAATGTGACTGTGTGTGTGTGTGTGTGTGTGTGTGTGTGTGTGTGTGTGTGTGTGTGTGTGTGTGTGTGTGTGTGTGTGTGTGTGTGTGTGTGTGTGCACTGTGATTCCATATAGGGTGTGTCCTGCCTTGATTCCCCAAGACATTTTAGATAGACAGGCTCGAGGGAAGATCAGATAAAGAGGTAGAAGATGAATAATAATAATAATAATAATAATAATAATAATAATAATAATAATAATAATAGGCAGTTGTTTATAACAGAATATAATAATTAGTTCTTTTTAACTAACCATGCAAATGCTACAGGTATAAGTGACCTCTAGGTGTTTACTGCCTGATGTCCATCTTTATTGTAATTTTTTGAGCAAGTTGTTTTGGGTGGAGAATATCTTTTTCTTTTCCTTTTTAAATGAGTAAAGTATATGATTTTAAATCTAACAAAGATCAATATTTCAAACACATTTATTTAGGTCAAAGTAAAATTGCTTTTTTTAATCAAACTTCTTTTAACACTTAAGAACTATTTAGAAAAAAAAAAAGAGACTTCATTAAACTTTTCACCACTGTTTAATATTTGTCAATTTATTATTAGCCAAGTAACTACGTACACTGATTGAACCTCTGGTTTCTACTTTTATACTTCAAAGTCAATTTCTATTAATTCTACCAAAATGTAATAATTTTTTTCTGTGAGATTTTGAAAAGAAGGAAAAAGTGGGGAGAATCTATTTTTAGATCCTGGTTGTGGAGTAGAATAGTGTAAAAAATAATAATATTGCATGTATGTAATTTGTAAAGATACATTGCTGAGCTGGTATTGCAAATGGTGCAGTGGTGTAATGATTCTTTTCCTATGACGGAAATTAGTTTTCTTTGCATCACAGCAATGTATCACTGATTACAATAACTTTTTTATTTAGTTTATGAACAACACATGAGTAATAAGATTACTGGTTCAAGCTCGCTTCTGTTCTCTGTTCTATTTTCCTCCAAATACTGTCGTTTCCTTCCCTAATCAAAAACTTCTTGGTCTTTCGAAATGGTCGAAAGCATGTGACTCGAGTGTGTGTGTGTGTGTGTGTGTGTGAGAGAGAAAGATTGTAATGGTTTGTCATGTTATACAGAAAAAACAGAAAGCATCAACTTTTCTGTCTTAAAGCAAATATATGCCACAAGGCTGGACACAGATATCTTCTTACAGAAATGTTGAATAAACGTCTCCTTAAAGAAAGTTTGTCCATAGCAACCATTGTAAATAAAATTTTAGAGCAAACTTCTGCTGTCAGTGAGGAAATACAGCATGACTTCACAAAACTACTGTGATGAGTCACAATGCCATTTCATTTCACTTCGTCTGAGGTAAGTATTCAGCCCATCTCAAAATTGAATGTAATAACTGACATGTTAAACAACTTGTTACTCCGTAATTATATTGTTTTAATATAAATATATAATGATCTATAAATATATATATATATATATATATATATATATATATATATATATATATATATATATATATATATATATATATATATATATATATTATATATATATATATAATTTAAATGTGAATGTGTCGAGAGGGGGGATTTCCAGAAGAACAGATATCTGTCGCGGTGTACACTGGGTAATTAGTCAGCAAATCCAAGATGGCGGCAAGCAGGAGGCTTCATAAGGTAAATACCCTGAGTAATCCCTAATTATGATAGTTAAATAACGTTTATGACGCTTGCTGCATAGTCGGGTGTATAACATGCGTTTGAGAAGCTTGTGTCAGTTTAAAAAACGTGTTTACAAATTCCTGTCCGCCTGTCTTACCGCTAAGAAATGCGAGAATGGAGAAGCTATCAAGCTAGGCAATTGCATCGCATTTAGCCAACAGTGTGGCTAAGTAGTTAGCCTGTTAGCACGCTGGCTAGTGAAAACGGTCGAGCGAATGAACTTGTTCGTCTGCGAAGGCCGCCGGCAAAAAAAAGAACTGAATGTACAATCCGCTGAAGGCTCTGTCGCTTTTCATGGGCGTCGTGGTTCACTTTAAATACGGATAAAGAAACGGATTGTCAGGTTTGCGTTCACAAAGGGTTTGAGGAAATTTTGTTGTCTTTTTGAAGAGATCAAGTCCGCTAGCTGTAAAGACTCAAACGGCCTAAAAGCAAAGTGGAGCTAGCGCTGTGTGATCGCTGATGGCTTGTCACCTTTGTCGCGTAACCTCCAGATTAAATACAGATGCAGATGTTGCTCTAACAAGATGTTTTTCTCTCCTCACCGTAAAACCAACGGCAGGATTTCCAGTAGCAAAAAAAGAAGAAAAGAAGCAATGTTAGTTGGGCAGAAGCAGGAAGTCGGAGAGGTGTTGACTTGGGTGTAGCTTTGAGTAGTTCCATTTCTCAGTATTAGAAACGCATGTGCTTGACATTCCCGAGGTCGGTTTCCTATTATTCTTAATTCTTAAACACGAGACTAAACCCTCATTTAATCCCCCTCCATGCGATTAGTAATGTTAATCATAGATTGCAATTGAAACATGGTGGCAGTTCTTGGTGTTTCCGACAGCCGTGAATTTGTAGCCTGTTTTTCACGTTGGAAACATCCATTTATATTAATTATTGATCACTTCGTATGCATAATTGTTTGCCTTCAAGATGACTTGGATTAGCTTTCACTGTTGTTTGAATCATTTCTGTCCAATTGACTACGAAGGTTTTACAATTTGAGCCTTGGTTTGAGGTATTGTAACAAACTCCCTGTTTCAAAATCATAGCTGTGCATTTTGTTTCACAGGAACTTGATGAAATCCGCAAGTCTGGAATGAAAAACTTCCGCAACATTCAAGTCGATGAGTCAAACATATTGACTTGGCAAGGGCTTATTGTTCCTGTAAGTGGTATAGTGTTTTATCACTTTGTCGAAGTTTCTCATACATACATGTATACAAATATATGTATATGTGTATATACATATACATACATACATACATACATGCATACATATAATATAAATAAATGTGTAGATAGTGGGAGGTGGTAGCTTAGTGGTTAAGGCATTGGGCTCTGGACCAGAAGATCGCAGGTTCAAATCCCCCCACCAAGCTACCACTAGTGGGCCCTCGAGCAAGGCCCTTAACCCTCAATTGCTCAGTTGTAAGTCGCTCTGGATAAGGACGTCTGCCAAATACCGTAAATGTAGATATCTATGTGTGTATGTATTATACCGACACATGTATATAGAAATAACACACTGTGTGCGTGTATATGTATGTATGTGTGTGTGTGTATATATATATATATATATATATATATATATATATATATATATATATATATATATATATATATATAGAGAGAGAGAGAGAGAGAGAGAGAGAGAGAGAGAGATAGCTAGAGAGATAGAGAGTATATAGGTATAGAGTGAGAGATTGAGAGAGATTATATATACATATATACACACACACACACGCACTTCGTGCAAGTTTGGTTTGGCTGTGTAGATATTAATTATTCAAGATTTTTTTAAAACTTTACTTTGGATGTAAAACATGTAAAAACACAGAAATCTAGATGAAACAATGAAGTTCAGTTAAGTTGTTTTCTATGATTTAATATATGATTAATTGAAAAATTGAAACATAGTAACTTTTAGAGTATGAATAACAATTATATTCGAGTGAAAAATACTGGCCTGCACCACGATAGCTGAGAAGACTTTTAAAGTACCACTTAAAAATATAGGTGTAATCAGATTAAGGCTGTGATGTTTACTATGCTTTCCAGATTGTCTTTTCCAAAAGGAGGGCTTAGCTTTGTTCAGTGATTGAGAATTAATCAGACACCTAGTAATTAAGCAGTAGTGGTTGGTGATTCAAGAAATGGGAACACCAGCCCCGCTTAAAGAGAACCGAGAGCTAATTAAAACGTATGTTTGTCTTTTCAGGACAACCCTCCATACGATAAAGGCGCATTCCGGATTGAGATCATTTTCCCTGCTGAATATCCGTTCAAGCCACCCAAGATCACATTTAAAACGAAGATCTACCACCCGAACATAGATGAGAAAGGGCAGGTGTGCTTGCCAGTCATAAGTGCTGAAAACTGGAAACCTGCAACCAAAACCGACCAAGGTAAGCGATCTCTGCGTTCGAACACACAAACAGGATATATATCGTTTGCCATTACATGTCTGTGTGTTATTGTCTTTTCTCATCCAACAATGTTTTCTCCCCCACCCCAAATCTGTCCTACAAATTAGTAATCCAGTCTCTCATCGCCCTTGTCAATGACCCTCAGCCGGAGCACCCACTGAGGGCTGACCTAGCAGAGGAATACTCGAAAGACCGTAAAAAATTCTTTAAGAACGCAGAAGAGTTTACAAAGAAACATGGTGAAAAGCGACCGGTGGACTAATAAGATGAGTGCGAATCCCACTCTCTCCTTTTTGCCCACCTCTCCAGATCTTTAAACCTCTGCCTCTACCTGTGCCCTCCCACCCAAAGCTCCTAGCATCCACTCCGATCTTGGAGCAGAGCATCCCAAAAGCATTTCAACCTCGCTACAGGACTTTTATGACTCAGTTCTACTTGCCCTCTGGGTGCCAACTGGATGGCTGGTTTTTCTATAGTGTATAAAGTGTATGTGATCCAGATGCAAGTGTAAATGGAAACTTGGACAAAGTGGCAAGATTTAGGTGTTTAGAGTGGGGGGTAAATGCTGTTCCTTTTAATTTGTTCTTAATTTGCACAGAGCTGTGTACTGGTCATAAAACCTACTGTGCAATGAATATGACTGTTTTTTTTCTTCTCTCTCTCTCTCTCTCTCTGTCCCAGAGCTTATTACTACAGAGGTATTCATTATACATGTTGTCCCAATAGTCTCCATACAAAGAGAATATTAACAAAACTTTTTAGCAAAGTATTCATAAGACCTCTTGAAAATTATTATTATTATTTTTTGCAAACTTTTTATTCAACTGGATCAAATGCTGTCTGGGGGGGGGGCAATGTATAAATTAATATGAAAGCCTTTGGTGGACATTTTGTTAAACAAATGGAGATTTCTGGGATACCTTGTATCATGTCTGTTCTGTTTTTTTTTTTTTTTTTCTCCCACAAACATGTCTTTATTTTGGGCAAAATTCCATCAACTAAATGGTAGGTTACACTTAATGTTTCAAGGTTCTAAAGGTGTGTGGCATACATTTCTTTTATATCTTTTTATTCGTTTGTTTTTTTTTTTGTTGCTTAGGTTGCACTGTATTCTGTGGAACGAAGTGTTATGTTCTTCATAACCTCTGTAATTCATCCAATATACAAAACTTCAGCTTAGTCACTGTTACCAGTAATGTTAATGATGTTATAAAAAAGGAGGAAAACAATTTTTGTGTCTGATTTTAAGCGTTCTTTAAAAGTAATGTTATATGATTTACTGTTTACTGATTTACAATGGACTATTGTTTTTGGAAGAAATTACATCACTCTAAATAAAAAGAAAATTAGTTCTTTCAGTATAACTAGGACAATGGGACGAGCATAATTGGATTTGTTCAGCTATTTAGTGGTTATATTAATACAGAAAATAAGTTCTGTAAACCTACTTAAGTCAGGTTTATTATCTTGTACAATGGAACAGTTTGTTTATGTAACAATCCACAAAGGCCCGTTTTCCCTTTATGAAGTGAAATGACTGGGCGTTTTAGATTATATTGAAAACTACTTTTAGAAAGATTTGTTCTAACAGTTTCTAATGAGGAATTTCTTATTAACGTTATCCTAATGCTGGCTCAGATGTTTATTTGCGTTTGAAAATTCCCTCACGGCATTGATTTTGCAGAGTTAGATGTAGCGACCGGGGAAAGTTTATTCACGAAGTGTGACAAGTTAATTGTAGCCAAGACGAGGCAGGCACATGTTCAGTATGAATATTCATGCACTTTGTCACATTCAAGCTGTGACTGCTATTAACGTGCCTATTGTGTCTCCAAGAAATCATTCCACACACACACCATCATATACCATCTCTACCTACCCGGAGAGAACCATGTTTACAAGGCTTTAACTATTCAATTCAATTCAATTTTATTTATAAAGCGCTTTTAACAATATGTCATCGTCTCAAAGCAGCTTTACATAATACTTGTGTGAAAAGTGAAAAATGATCCTGTTTTTGGGTTTTGGTTCTTGTTCTTGTTCTCTTGTATCCCATCCTCAAAGGTTTTGCCATGCTTTTCTGCTCACTTTAGTTGTGTTGAGTCAACATCAGAGGATTTTAATTGTCATAGTCAAGTAGGCTGACTTAAAAAACAAAATCTCTAAATATATCTGATTTTAAACATTACAGTTTATTACTGAAATGAATGATTCATGTTAAAATGGTTAAAGACAATTTACAATCAGTGGATGATTCAACTAGTAAACAAATAGATCCGCTGCCCTCTCGATATAATAATAGTAGTAATAATAATAATAGTATCCTTTATTGGTCACATGTACATTACAGCACAGTGAAATTCTTTTCTTCACATATTCCAGCTTGTTGTTGGTAGCTGGGGTCAGAGCGGGGTCTTGCTCAAGGACCCAAGGGCGGCAGCTTGACCATACCGGGGCTTGAACCCAGATCTTCCGATCAGCAGCCCAGCACCTTAGACCACTGAGCTACACCCTCAGTGGTCCATGTGGTCCAATGTGACCTTGTTTAATAAATTACACTCATAATTGCATAAAAGGTACGCATATCCACTATTAATGTGCTGGACAACTTTCACATGTACTTCGGCCTTCACCGAGTCACTCAGACTTGTGGAGTTTGTCTCTTAGGTTATTAATGTAAAATCTTCCCAGACTATACAATTTAAAGACGGGTTAACATTTAAATGGTTAGGATATCAAATATTTTTCATAGGAAAACCATCAACTAATTTCCCAAAATATAAACCAAAGCGGCTACCAAAGATATAAAACGTGTTGATTTTAAAGAATTAGTTATTTAGACGCATGATATAAGGAAAAAGGTTGAAGATTTACAATGGATTAAACTAACCAAGTATTTTAGATCATGTTTTCTGCATGTTTGTCACACTTTAATGTTTCAGATCATCAAACAAATTTGAATATCAGTTAAAGAGTAAACACAAAACGCAATTTTTAAAGGAAAAGGTTTTTTTTTATTATTAAGGGAAAACTAAAGCCAGAACTACATGGCCCTGTGTGAAAATAAACATTCTCTGGACCTCCGTGGCGAGGAGGATTTATTTACTTGACCTCGAGCAATTTTAGCTGAAGAATCCTGATTTACATTTTTAGTACGTGTTCAAAAATATCTATGCTTGAACCCAACGAGTGCCTGATGTTTCATTGTTCTCCAGAAGATGGCGCGATTGCTACTAGCACACGCCACATTAAACATAAAACATGCGTTGACATATTTACCCCCCTTTTTTTTTTAAATAAAATGTAATTATGCAGTACCATCTTGCGTTTAGCAGTCTTTTACTTTTTTTTAGCACCTAACATTTTGTCTTTTTGGAATTTTACACATATTCACTATTGAGGGGGGGGGGGGGGGGGGGGGGGGGGGGGGGGGGGGGGGGGGGGGGGGGGGGGGGGGGGGGGGGGGGGGCACAGTAGACCAACTTTATGACCAAAGCATTTAAATAGAAAACAGTATCTACATCGATTTATAACAAAATAAGAACGATGATGTCCCTATGGCAGTCGAGTTCCAACCTGGTTTATCTTTATGTCCACGTCATTTTAAATCTGTCGTAGATTTGTCGTTTACTATTTTACTTTCTGTAGGTCCAAAGTTTACATACACTGTTAATATTTAATGTCATTGGCTGAAACAAAAACTTCCCACCGTAGGACGAATTTCTCCTGACAGAAATGATCTTATGTTCGAAGGCATCCTTACTCAGATATTCTATTGTCGTTTTTCATTACCATGCGATAAAAGGTTTCCTATGAATATGAAAAAAAAAATGTATCGTTTCATTTCTGGCAATCAATACGGCATCCGTTTTCCTCCACAGTGATCATTCTCACCAAAACAGAAACGCAATCCTCCGACAATCTTCCCAACAGCCTTCCAGGACAAGGTCATGTTGGATTTGTCGATTTGTGGATTGCAGGGTGATCATCTGTAACTCATTTCAGAATTAATGTTGAGTGAGAAAGTCTGTGGTGAAATCAGCATGAATGCATTGTTTCCTGGGTTCGGGGTCACGGCACTGTGCCAGCCATTACAATCTTCTTACACTGACCTCAGGAAACCATGATTTAGACCTCACTTTGAAACGGCGCCTTATTTCTGCTTACGTGAAACCTTAATGCTAAAGACAATTCCGGACAATTATACAATTTCTTTTTTCCAATATATTGCTGATGGACTGATGTTTAGGTGTGATAGACAGGTGTCTCACAAACCTTCATTTTATAGACGTGTACTACAGAGTTTTTATTTTTATTACCTGAGATTGACTTGCTGGGACTTAATAATAGTATCAAGGGCAAGAAGGCACTGTCTCTAAAGTTGGGCCCTTAAGTATAGTCACATTTTACTCTCAGCCATTACATCAGTTTATGGAATGGAAAAGAGAGCGTACTTTGGTATGACCAAAGTTGTTTCAAAATATCCTCTGTCGCTTGTAAATACAAGCGACAAGAGCCATAATAAATATCTGCCTTAATAAATATCTGGTAACAGACATTCATTCATTCATTCATCTTCTACCGCTTTATCCGATCTTCCCTTCGGGTCACGGGGAGCCTGTGCCTATCTCAGGAGTCTATGGGCATTAAGGCAGGATACACCCTGGATGGAATGCCAACCCATCGCAGGACACACACACTCACATTCACACACTAGGGACAATTTTTCCATGGTACCAATCAACCTACCGTGCATGTTTTGCAAACCGGAGAACCCCGAGAAAAACCCCCTGAGGCACGGGGAGAGCATGCAAACTCCACACATACATGGCCGAGGCGGGAATCGAACCCGGACCCTGGAGGTGTGAGACGAACGTGCTAACCACTAAGCCAGCGTGCCCCCTGGTAACCGACATGTATGTTAAAAATAAGATTTAATCATGTTAGCTGAAGCGTAGTTAAACTTTTGACCGGAATCGTATAAAAGTCAAATTCTGACTTCTAGAAATGCCTGAAGAGATGATCAGGATCTCTCATTCATTCCACATGCACATATGCTTTTTGGCCAACCAAGTATTTATTTGTTTATGTGCAATGTTCCCGGATGTCTTTAGTTGCCAGGTGCGAGTCTTGGTTCAAGCTTTAGAGACAGTTCGTACAGAGTGTCGTCATCCATAACGATGGTTTTGTCCAGGAGGAACTGTGTCACCTGACCAGGAAAAAAAAAGAGGCAGGATCGTTTTTGTGAAATGTTTCTCAGAATCTCGGGAATCTACATGTGTAAAGATTTTAAGTGTTTTAATAATTAAGTGTAGTTGTTTGTTGATGTAAATCTTTTAAATGTTGAATCTTTAAACTTTTAAATATTTTATGACCATTAGTTAGTGTTAGTTTAGTGTTAGGTTAGTGATATTAACACAAATAAAATACCTTGGGCTGATGTTCTATCCTGTACGGGGTCTGCTGAAACTGACGTATCTCTCTTATTATGTGACAAATCTGCGGATTACAAACAGAGATAAATACAGAATGTTATAGAGTACTCATTTTTTCACTTATGTATATATATATATATATATATATATATATATATATATACAGACGTGGACAAAATTGTTGGTACCCTTTGGTCAATGAAAGAAAAAGTCACAATGGTCACAGAAATAACTTTAATCTGACAAAAGTAATAATAAATAAAAATTCTATAAATGTTAACCAATGAAAGTCAGACATTGTTTTTCAACCATGCTTCAACAGAATTATGTAAAAAAATAAACTCATGAAACAGGCATGGACAAAAATGATGGTACCCCTAGAAAACACAGAAAATAATGTGACCAAAGGGACATGTTAATTGAAGGTGTGTCCACTAATTAGCATCACAGGTGGTGTCTACAACCTTGTAATCAGCCATTGGGCCTATATATATGGCTCCAGGTAATCACTGTGTTGTTTGGTGATATGGTGTGTACCACACTCGACATGGACCAGAGGAAGCAAAGGAAAGAGCTGTCTCAAGAGATCAGAAAGAAAATTATAGACAAGCATGTTAAAGGTAAAGGCTATAAGACCATCTCCAAGCAACTAGATGTTCCTGTGAGTACAGTTGCACATATTATTCAGAAGTTTAAGATCCATGGGACTGTAGCCAACCTCCCTGGACGTGGCCGCAGGAGGAAAATTGATGACAAATCTAAGAGACGGATAATCCGAATGGTAACAAAAGAGCCTAGAAAGACTTCTAAAGAGATTCAAGGTGAACTTCATGCTCAAGGAACATCAGTGTCAGATCGCACCATCCGTCGTTGTTTGAGCCAAAGTGGACTACATGGGAGACGACCAAGGAGGACACCATTGTTGAAAACGAATCATAAAAAAGCAAGACTGGAATATGCCAAAACTACATGTTGACAAGCCACAAAGCTTCTGGGAGAATGTCCTGTGGACAGATGAGACAAAAATCGAAGTTTTTGCCAAGGCACATCAGCTGTATGTTCACAGACGAAAAAATGAAGCATATCAAGCAAGAAAAGAACACTGTCCCTACTGTGAAACATGGAGGAGGCTCTGTTATGTTCTGGGGCTGCTTTGCTGCGTCTGGCACAGGGTGTCTTGAATCTGTGCAGGGTACAATGAAATCTCAAGACTATCAAGGAATTCTAGAGAGAAATGTACTAGCCAGTGTCAGAAAGCTTGGTCTCAGTCGCAGGTCATGGGTCTTGCAACAGGACAATGACCCAAAACACACAGCTAAAAACACCCAAGAATGGCTAAGAGGAAAAAATTGGACTATTCTAAAGTGGCCGTCTATGAGCCCTGACCTCAATCCTATTGAGCATCTTTGGAAGGAGCTGAAACATGCAGTCTGGAAAAGGCACCCTTCAAACCGGACACAACTGGAGCAGTTTGCTCATGAGGAGTGGGCCAAAATACCTGCTGAGAGGTGCAGATGTCTCATTGACAGTTACAGGAAGCGTTTGATTGCAGTGATTGCCTCAAAAGGTTGCGCAACAAAATATTAAGTTAGGGGTACCATCATTTTTGTCCATGCCTGTTTCATGAGTTTATTTTTTTACATAATTCTGTTGAAGCATGGTTGAAAAACAATGTCTGACTTTCATTGGTTAACATTTATAGAATTTTTATTTATTATTACTTTTGTCAGATTAAAGTTATTTCTGTGACCATTGTGACTTTTTCTTTCATTGACCAAAGGGTACCAACAATTTTGTCCACGTCTGTATATATATATATATATATATATATATATATATATATATATATATATATATAATATATATATATATTATATATTATTATTATTATATATATTTTTTTTTTTTTACACTAATTGTTGGAACATGTAAATAGAGATTATATAGAAGCATAATACACATTTGATACCTCTTTGAAATAAACAACGCCTTTGTAAAACAAAACAATAGGATTCAGAAAATTCATTTTTCATTTGCCTCATGTAAGCTTTCCCCCCCTTAATGGCATGGCTCATAATAGCTCATACATCAGATTAGGAGGTTATTTTACACATTACAATGTCCACTGTTGAAAGAAGCTCTGCAATGTTTTTTTTTTATACAATTATTCCCAAGTGACACGACTGACACTCATTTTTCTATGGATCGAATACAAGCTGTCTAATGTGACACATAAAGCTGTAGGCATATTGTATGCATACAATGAATCACATGTATTATTTATAACTGTAGTAACAACCAGATGTTTACAAAAAACAAACAAAAACGACACAATATACATACAGCATACCCTGAACTATGTGAAACACACTCCATTATATATATATATATATATATATATATATATATATATATATATATATATATATATATATATATATATATAAATAACAAAATATAATATGACTAACAAAAATAACAAAAACCTGTTTTAGCAGCTGTCTTTAATATTGATAGTTTATCTTGATAATTAACCTTGTTAATGTAATTTAAACACATTATGGCAAAATCCATACAAGGCTGTAAATACGGCCTATTCAGAGGCCATCTTGACAACTTTTGTGCGCAGTTATGTTTAGTCATACATCATTTATCAAGTGTATCTGCATGTACATGGTAAAAAGATGAATAGCCTTTTCCTCCTGTACTTTTTCAAACAGTACATTTTTTAAATAAGACACTTCTGTAACATGTCAAATGTAAAAGAATAAACGGGATTAATGTTCTTTGGACAGATCAAGAAAGTGGAGATGTTTGGCGACAGTGTTTGGTTGGCTAGGTAATAATTTGTGTTTTGAATCTTTTACTATACAGTTTAAATGCTTCATTTAAATATTAAATGTAGAACTTAAGCATTTTGTATAAAGCATTTTTGTATTTCCTAAGCGTGATAGTCGGGAAACACAAGGGTGATAAAGTTGGCAGCATTTTTCCAAGAAAGTGAAAATCTATTCTGCGAGAGGTTAAAAACACTCAAACCCAAGATCTCATTTTCATACAAATAATCTGAATGAAATCGTACATTATTAAATATCCTACAGTTAAATTTCTACAAACAAATGCTAATGCATAAATGCTATTTGTTTTTTTTTGTTCTGTTCTGAAATTACAGTACAAACCTACAAAAAAAAAGACACGTTTCATAAGTTATAAGTTAAAGAAATGAAATTCTGTTTCCCAACATGTGTAACTGTAAGCACTGGTGTTCACTGGTTCACATTTATTCCTCAGGTAGAAATATCCATACTAGGGTTTAAAAACTAGGGTTTAAAAACACTTCTGTAGAAGTGGAAGCATCAACTCAAGTACTCAAGTAAAAGTATAAAAGTACTGGTTTCAAAACTACTTAAAGTATAAAAGAAAAAATAATGTAAGGGGGAAAAAATGGCATTAAGTTTCGCATTATTTATTCAAACGTCGCTCTACAGAACCCCAACACTGGTTATGTCCTCGCTGGAGTGTGATGTGATTTGTGTTGTGTGCATTTGCGATGGATCGGGTAGAAAACCAATAGGGTGTCAGAATGGTATATGTTTATATCTCATCCAACCACAATCACATTCACGTGGCAAGTCGGAATGATAACGAGCCGAAATGAAATAGGAGTAACGAGGGCTGTTTTTAAAATGTAAGGAGTAGAAAGTACAGAAAAGTGTGTTAAAATGGAGTAGAAGTAAAAATTCAGCTGAAAAATAATTACTCCGGTAAAGTATAGATACCCAAAATTTCTACTTAACTAAGGTAACAAAGAATCGAACCCGGACCCTGGCGGTGTGAGGCTGAACGTGCTAACCACTAAGCCACCGTGGCCCCATCCTTAGCAAAACATGTATGTGTTAAAATGGAATCCTTAAGGGACCACGTACTCCAAGTGGTTTAAAGTGCTGGGCTACTGATCTGAAGGTTCGGGAAGTTTGAGCCTACTGGTATCACTAAGCCACCCTTGGGTTCTTGAGCAAGGCCCTTAACCCTCTGTGCTCTACGGGTGCTGTATTATGGCTGACCCTGTCCTCTGACCTCAGCTTCCAAAAAAAAAAAAAAAAAATGGGATATGCGAAGATACAATTTCACTGTGCTGTAAGGTATATGTGACAAATAAAGACTATTCTACTCCAAGTGAAGCACACTCTGATAGAACAGGGGCTATTAAGAGATTTCTTCTACATCTTCGTAATGTCTACATTCACATATATGTTGAATATGCATTTTTAACTTTTTAAGTTTTTGACATTTCATATAACATTTCTGCACAGCCACATGGCAACAACCACAAATTTTGGGACAAGTGCTGAAATTACTGTATGTATTAGAGACTGGACTGCTGTGCTTGGAAATCCCAGGTGATCAGCACTTTCTCTACCACTCAAACCAGCCAAACAATAAACAACAACAACTATGCCACAAAGTCCCAAAGATCAAACATTTTTTCCTATTCTGATTTATAATGCGAATGCGAAAATGATCTGAACTAAATCTCTTGAACTGAATCTGTATGATAGGGGTGGGGTGTGGCTCCTCAGTGGTTTAAGGCACTGAGTTACTGATCGGAAGGTCGGGGGGGCCGTCCTTGGGTCCTTGAGCAAGGCCCTTAACCCTCTGTGCACTTGGGGTGCTGTATCATGGCTGACCCTGTCCTCTGGGACCATAATGCTTCCAAAAAAAAACAAGCTAGCATATGCAAAGAAAGAATTTCGCTGTAATCATTTAAGTCAGATTGTATTCATTTTCTCCTTCCATGTGATTGGAGAACTGCATAAATGCGTGATATTATATTCTTTATTGACACTAATATGTAGGACGTAAAGTAACACGTATATATATTCTCACCATTCTCATTTTGGAGAAATTGACCAGGCCCTCTTCTGTAAAATTTGGTGTACCTTCTTCAATAAATGCCAAGTCCGTTAGGTACATGCCCAAATATGGTACACAGGGAGGATTGCAGCTGCAGGCAATAAAAACATAATATACACAATTACAGAAACATCACCGCGTCTTCAAAATCCCAAACCTCAGTTTAAATTATAAACTCACTTTTTCAGGGTTTCCCGCAGGTTTTTAAATCTCCCTTCTGAAGACACTGTTTTCTGTAGTCTGTCCATTAGTGCTTTAGTCTAATGAAAGAAAAATGCAATAAGTAATAGACAATCCAGAAAAAATGGAATAATTACTACAGTTTTATACCTATTACATTCATTCATTCATTCGTTCATTCATCTTCTACCGCTTTATCCGATCTTCTCTCGGGTCACGGGGAGCCTGTGCCTATCTCAGGCGTCTATGGGCATTAAGGCAGGATACACCCTGGATGGAATGCCAACCCATCGCAGGGCACACACACACACACACACACACACACACACACACACACATTCATACACTAGGGGCAATTTTCCAAGGTGCCAATCAACCTACCGTGCATGTTTTTGGACCGGGGGGAAACCGGAGAACCCGGAGAAAAACCCCCTGAGGCACGGGGAGAACATGCACAGTTTGGCCGAGACGGGAATCACATCCTGGCGGTGTGAGGTGAATGTGCTAACCACAAAGCCACCGTGCCCCCTATACCTATTACATCATTTTCAATTATACAGTTGAGGTTTTTTTTTTGTCAGTATACCTGCTTGCAGACTTTAGCCCACGTCTTTTTCAGCCTGTAAATGGCACTGCGATTGAGAGCAGATGTAATCTCCAGAACTCCGTTGTAGTTGTTGAGGCAGCGACAGATATCGGCCACTGCCAACCATTTATCAATTGAGTTTGCCCTGGAGCTCACCTCTGTGTGTGACATGATCTCAGATGCCACCAGATTACTCATCTGGGGTTTATGGGGTTGTAAGTAGGGTGGTGAGAAAGAGAGAGAGAGAGAGAGAGAGAGAGAGAGAGAGAATATAAGATGAATCTTGTTTAAGTATTATAAATCCTTTGTTTGTTTACCATGCTCACTTACATCGTTGAAGTGCTGACTAGTCTTCATGATGTATGGAGTTCTTTCATTTTTGTCCATTTTCATCCATCCTTGGCCAAGAAATTCCCTAAGCAACAGGTATGTAAAATCAATGGTCACTTTAGCTCCTGGTGGACCGGGAGCTTATCCGGACAGAGAGCTTATCCCTATTCAATGAGGGGAGAAGGTGTAGCTCAGTGGTGTAGCTCAGTCTTTCCCATGATTGTGATTCCTACTGAACCAGACTGAGAGACCATTTAAGACTCAGGAACCCTTTGCAGGTGTCATGGATTAATTAGCAGTTTAGAGTGGGACACTTTGAGCCTGGAATATTGCACTTTTTAACAATTATTCAAATGTTTGGGGTTTCATGAGCTGTAAGTCATAATCATCTCATTTATGACAAATCACGGCTTGAACTATCGTGTAATGAGTCTATTTCATATATTAGTTTCACGTTCTACATTGCATTACTGAAATAAATGAACATTTGCAGGATAATTTTTCGAGTTTCACCTGTATATGTGACAAATAAAGGATATTCTAATATTCTATTGCTACAGCGCTCTTTAATGTTATGTGTAATTTTCTTTCTTGTCTCCACCCCTGCCTTGTTATTGTTTATTTCCCCAAGATGTCCTTGTTGTTGACATTTACCCATTTGGACAGTTTTAAATACCATAGTGTTTCTTTGGTATATTCTCATGAATCATTGGTCACAGTTTGCTGTGTTTTTGTTTGTGAGCTAACTTTTGGGTTCCAGGTCTCATTCTTGCTTTTACGTTGTTTGGATCTCAATTTTTACTGACTGGTTTATCAGTTTATTAATAAACGTTTTTATATTGCACATGCATCTACCAGTCTTTATATTACATGACAATTGAGCTGTTAGTATTGTTTCTGATGGTTCCTGAAAATTCTTTTAATTTTCTTAGAGGGGTCGACATGAACCCCCCCCCCCCCCCCTCTCCCCCCACCCCCCCCCCAGGCTGGTCTACAGGCGTACAGCAAGAATTTTTAGTTTATAGAATAACTCAAATCATAAGAGGGAGGGGGTAGCTTAGTGGTCTAAGGCGCTGGGCTGCTGATCGGAAGATCCGGGTTCGAGCCCCGGCCCTTGGGTCCTTGAGCAAGACCCTTAACCCTCTGTGCTCCAGGGGCGCCGTATCATGGCCTGACCCTGCGCTCTGACCCCAGCTACCAACAACAAGCTGGGATATGCGAAGAAAAGAATTTCACTGTGCTGTAATGTTATATGTGACCAATAAAGGATATTATTATTATGAATAAATATGAATAAAAAGATATATAGTATACATACTCATAAGGAATACTTCTGAACACAATGTGGTCCAGTAAGGTGATTTGCTCAGCCAGCTCCATTGCAGACAAAGACTCAAAGCACTCTATTTTGGGGTATTCTGACTAAGAAACACACAAACACACACACACACACACACACCACACACACACACACACACACACACACACACACACACACACACACACACACACACACAATATGATATACAATAAAATAATAATATACTGCTGTACAATAAAGATGAGATATTGCTTTCTCCTATCAGCCCTCACAAACATGATCCTAACCATAATTGTTCAGTTTTTTCTAATTGTATAGATATCATTGCTATTAATATAATTATAGATAGAATCCCAGATCATAATTTCTAGTCATAAAACAGATCAAATACAAAAATACACCCCCCTTAGAATCAGAATCATAATAAATAAGTTAGGACTCCTTATCAAGTCTTACAATTAGTTTATAATTGATGCTGGTCTGAAACTTTAGGTGTGTGTGATGAACAACAAAAAATTAAATATTATTACACTAAGGTGAAACTTTAGGTGTGTGTGATATTATTCTCCATGAGTAATCAAAAAACTGAAGAAAATCATACTAGGACAACTATTCTAACAAGTGCTTCAGGTCACAATGTCACCATAGCGGTTAAGTAACCACCAAATAATCAGACACCCTATGAGAAAAATGGCTCATGCAAAACAGTCGATAAAAGCACTGTTGAATGAGGATATGATTTTATTTTGACAAGAGCACCATGGTGAGCACATAATAGCAGAGATTCAACAGCTTGCTGGTCTGGGAAGGGAAACTTTAGGTGTGTGTGATCAGAAGGAGAAAACCAATTGTTAAAGTCCATCATCAAGTGCATTCACTAAAGGACATTTTTCCAAGATTCAACATCCCAGCAAATTTACCTAGCATGGAAAAGCCATCAGAATGTGACAGAATGAACATGTGAGACCCAAGCCAAGTCTGTGACCCAAAACATACAATCAACCAAAGTCAGAGGAGTCCTTTGTTGCCAAGTCAAAGTCCAGATTTAAAAAGATGCTGTGGGGTGTTATGTGACAATCAAACACCTCACACTGTACAAGTAGACCCGGAGATCAAGAGAAGAGTCACGGTTATTATTTTTCCTAGTTAGAATAGGCATTTTAGATGTAGAATGACATACAGAAGATATTAAAAGACTTTTATAGTTTTCTTTTATATATATTCATATATATTACTTTAATATATCTCTCTGTATTTATATATAAAATATATCACATATATATATATATATATATATATATATATATAAAACAGTGCTACTATTTGCAATTCAATAGTATTATTGAAGTATTATTAGTACTAGTATTAGTATTATTACTATTTGCAATTCAGTATTTCAATTCAATGAGAGCCCAGTGGAGAGAGTGGACAGCTTAAAGTACCTCGGTGTTCACATCACGCAGGACATGTCATGGTCCTGTCACATCAACACCGTGGTGAAGAAGGCCCGACAGAGTCTCTACCACCTCAGACGCCTGAGAGACTTTAGACTGCCCTCTAAGGTGCTCAGGAACTTTTACTCCTGCACCATAGAGAGCATCCTGACGGGTAACATCGCAACCTGGTTCGGGAACAGCACCATGCAGGACAGATGAGCCCTACAGAGGGTGGTGCGTTCAGCTGAGCGCATCATCCGAACTGAGCTCCCTGACCTGCACTCGATCTACAGCAAGCGGTGCAGGACCAAGGCCAGGAAGGTCATGAAGGACCTCAGCCACCCCAGCAATGGACTGTTCTCTCTGTTGCGGTCTGGAAAGCGCTTCCGCTCCCTCAAGGCCAATACAGAGGAGACTGAGGAGGAGCTTCTAACCCGCAGGCAATACGGTCTCTCAAATCAGTACACCAGACAGTACTGATCCATTTTTGCACATCGGCACATCTTGCACTGACTCTGGACATTCGCCATACCAGTGGTCACTCCGTGGTCACTTTTTTATTTGCATTTGTATATTTGCATAAACCTGGACATTCCGTTCCCTTATTGTACAGCTAGATTTCTTTTTTTTAAGTCTTTATTTTATATTTGTATTTATATTTTTTATTTTATATCATTCCTTTAAATAGTCTTGATTTAAGTCAGGGCAGTTGCCTAAGAATTTCACTGCATAACGTACTGTGTATGACTGTGTATGTGACTAATAAAATTTTAATTTGAATAAAATTTGAATTTGAATTCTGGTAGGTACTAAATGCATCTCCCTGCACACTCACACAAGAACGCTCACCATTTGCAAAAAATCTTTGAGATGCATTTCATCTGGTTCTTCTTGAGAAAAGGCACTGAAATGGAGGGAAACAAATTAAATAGATTAAATAGATGTGTTTATTATCTGTAGAACATATGTCTTTTAAAGCACAGTGTGGCCTGAACTAACAAGACTTAAATCATTCATTCATTCATTCATCTTCTACCGCTTTATCCGATCTTCCCTCGGGTCACGGGGAGTCTGTGCCTATCTCGGGCGTCTATGGGCATTAAGGCAGGATACACCCTTGATGGAATGCCAACCCATCACTGGGTACACACACATACACACACACACAAACACACATTCATACACACATTCATACACACATTCATACACTAGGGACAATTTTCCAAGGTACCAATCAACCTAACGTGCATGTTTTTGGACAGGGAGGAAACCAGAGAACCAGGAGAAAAACCCCTTGAGGCACGGAGAGAACATGCAAACTCCACACACACATGGCTGAGACGGGAATCGAACCCGCGGTGTGAGGCAAACACGCTAACCACTAAACCACATATATATATCTTAAACCCAGCAACCCAATTTATTTGTTTTAAATTGTACAATCACATGTTACTAAATGAACATACTGTAAGTTGATATAGTCTCTAAAAAGACTGTGATACGATTGAAAAGACAAATAGTACAACCTAAGTAAGTTGGTCATGGCTTTCAGGTTACAAAATCACCATCGGTTGACATAGACAATATAAAGGTAATGTCAGTGGTCATAGTAATAAGACTTCTGGTACAACCTTAGTATGTTAGTTGTGGCTTTTCTTTCCTGAGGTAGAAGGTCAGGATCCCTCAGCACTTCCTCTAGCAGGCTGATCACGCCTGTCTTCAGATCCCCATTCATTTCAAAGTCCTGTGAAACACACATTCATTACAGTATTTCATATCCATAAACATTGGGCACAAGTCATGAATTGCACTCTGGGTGGGACACGAGTCTTTCACAGCACACAAATCACTTCATGGCTGCAAGCGCTTTGTTTAAAGGAGAAAAACCCAAATGTTAAAGAAACTGTGACTAACTGTAATAGAAACAAAAAGTGTCATGTCCTTCAGTGGCCTTAACACATTTACAGAGTGGAGCAGGCAGTGTCGAGCTGCAGGGGTCTGCTGACCTTTCACTGCAATCATTACCATGTATAGAGGTACGGATGATGAGTAGAGCAACTTTGACAGAGGTATAAGACATTACAGTCTGGGGGGGGGGGACTGTACCATACTAAAGTAACAATAGCAGAAAAGAGAGTGCAATACAGCAGAGTTCAACAGACCGCGCAAACATCTTGAATGGATATGCAGAAATCTTAAAAGCTATTATTCTAAGCTTTTCCTTCCCTCCACACCGACTACCTGCACCGTACAGTGTATTTCCTTTATTTTCAGCCACCTTTGGAAATGTGTTTGTGACTTGTCTGAGAAATCATAACGGAGGCATTTAAAAAAAAATGGTGGCTTTTCACAGAGGACAGTGTTTAAAAGTAGGAATTAAAATAAATGACCAAACCCAAGACAAACATCTCGAACATACATGCACTGGTAAAAGGAGGAATATGAAAGGAGAGAGAGGTGTTTGGGATAATAATATAATAATATAACTACAGTTCTCATTAGTCAAGTCAACTATTAGTCTAGTCGACGAGACTAAATGTTCTGTGTGATCTGACCAGACAGGCTGTGTCAGGGGTCGGCAACCCCCCACTAGTGCCCAGCATACAGCCCTGATGCTGTGAGGTACAGGAGCAGAAATGCATTAACCAAGTATGATAAATATTTTTTATTGCCATTTTTTGTGCATATATTCAGATTTTTTCATTGTTTAATAAAATGGTGCTTTTATTAATCAGGTTGACAGCTGACTGCTCACGCCAGTAAAAGGACGACGGCACAGAGAAAGGACATTTTTCTGCCGGTGGATAATATACGTTTTTCAAGAAGGACTCAAATAGACATTGAATATTTTACTTGAAAGTGACCTTCAACCCTTTTTTGCATGCAGGAATGTCATTTCATTTTCTCTGCAGTCGTTCATTGATTTCATAAATGCAACACATTCTAGTTTAGTTTATACATAACATAAGGGGGAAAAACACGTTATATACAGTGTTATTACATTTTACATGTCAAAAGGGTTTGGGGAGGGGCACAGGTGGTTTAGTGGTTAGCACATTCGCCTCACACCGCCAGGGTCGATTCCCATCTAGACCATGTCTGTGTGGATTTGCATGTTCTCCCCGTGCCTCGGGGGGGGGGGGGGGGGGGGGTTTCTCCGGGTTCCTCCCGGTCAAAAAACATGTACGGTAGGTTGATTGGCACCTTGGAAAATTGTCCCTAGTGTGTATGAGTGTGTGTGTACCCTGTGATGGGTTGGTATTCCATCCAGGGTGTATCCTGCCTTAATGCCCATAGACACCCCGTGACCCGAGGGAAGATTGGATATAGCGGTAGAAGATGAACCGATGAATGAATGAAAAGGGTTTTGTACTTCACTGTGTTTTCTGTGGGAAACGAGTCCAAATGGCTTTTTGAGTGATAATGGTTACCGACCCCTGGGCTAGATGAACACAATATACATTCCTATTCTCACGAAAAGGTAATTTAATGCAGCTCCTCCGTATACCGACGTTTTTTGGAGATTAATGTAGAAACTGGAGTATGTGGAGGACATGCAAACTGACAAGGGAAAACATTTGAAACTCCACATAACCATAACTCAGAATCAGACTCAGGAACCCAACACTACTCACACACTTCTGTTTCTGAGATGTACCCAAAATATATATATTTATGCATTTTTATTTCACTTGTCATTTGAGAAAAATATTGTTCCTTTTTTCCTTCTCTTTTTCTAATAGAAATAAAGCATTGTGTTGTTATATATTATTATAACGTCTACGTTCAGTCTTCCTGGAAAATGAATAGGCAACAGATGTAAATGGAAGCTGACCTGTGAATGCTTGGAAACCCAGTGCCGCAGGACATTCAGCACCCTGTTTGTGGCGGCGCGGCGGATAAGAAACTCCTTGTCGTATGACTTCTCTGGACTGGTGAATCCTAGTGAGAGTAAGTAGCATATATATACTGTATGTACACTATTTATAGGCTTGGACTAAACATAACTATTCATCATTGTATTTATGAAGATAACCAAAAAGGTCACATGATTACTATTAGACATTCAGAACGAGTGAAATCCTGTACAGTTGCTATATCTAAAAAAAGATCAGAATAATTATTTATACAAAAATAAAGAAAAATATCTTTTCTACTAATACATGGCACAGATTTTAAAACCAACACCAGCTTATTATGTTGGTCTTGTCCCAGTATGAGATTTACAATGTAACTGTCATAGCTCATAAGTTCTCTCTGACCTTGAGGGCCACTATGTCCAGCTGCTGCTGTGGCAATAGCAAAGGCAGAGGCGGAAGACATCGCACAGCGCAGATTCTCCATCGACTGACCTGTCAGGCCCCGGAAGGAAACGCAGGTTGTCAATAAAACAAATATAATATTGCTGCGCATGGTTTGGTGCTGTTGTTGACTTTTATCACTGGTGTAATACTAAAAGTTTTGCGTGTGTGTAAATGCACGGAAAATTCCACTTTTAAAAACAGATAAATGATTTTGGAGAAGTGCTATATCTTTTACCTCCTGACTGTCTGTAACGGGGATGTCGAGGGGTAGAAGAAGGGGTAGATGGCAAGCTGCACAAAGAGAAGTCTCCTGACTCGACAGAGGTCGGGGTCTCCTGGGATGGACTTGTCAAATGACAATGACTCTAAGAAATCTGTCAGGACACAAAATAATCCTTCCTTACTTCACAAAATATTCAGTGTGATTAAAGTATAATTGTGTATTCGATGTTTAACATGCAGCTGTTACAGTCTACACGTGCGAGATGATTAGTAGTTAGACTACTAACTATGACGTGAGAAACTACTAGGAAAGACTGCTCGTCTCTTCCTGGTGGGCAGCCAAAGCAACTGATGCAATGAATGACAAAAATATGAAAAAACAAAACACCTGAGTCATCTGCACTTCACTTCACACCACTTTACTCCCACAGAAATCGCTAACAGTTGCTAACAAGCAACCTTGGGGGCATTTTAGAGTAGTTAATTTTTGTTATCGTGAATTTAAGATTAGACGTTAATCTATTCTAAGGCCGTGCAGAATAGATCTTAATTTGTTTGTTTGTGCAAACAAATTGCCAAGCACATAGGAACCTTAAACTGTTCATTCATTCATTCATTCATCTTCTACCTCTTTATCCGATCTTCCCTCGGGTCACGGGGAGTCTGTGCCTATCTCAGGCGTCTATGGGCATTAAGGCAGGATACACCCTGGATGGAATGCCAACCCATTGCAGGACACACACACACTCACATTCACACACACATTCATACACTAGGGACAATTTTCCAAGGTGCCAATCAACCTACCGTGGTTGTTTTTGGACCGGGAGGAAACCGGAGAACCCGGAGAAAAACCCCCTGAGGCACGGGGAGAACAAGCAAACTCCACACACACATGGCTGAGAAGGGAATCGAACCTGGACCCTGCCAACATGCTAATCACTAAACCACCGTGCCCTTAAACCTTAAACTGTTCTGTTAATAATTTATTAGAATAGTATGTTTGCCTTTTAAAGTAGTAATTTTGACACATTACAGTGCATTGCAGTACAGCACATTACTTACTCTGCCTAACACTCCTCCGCATCTTGCCACAGAACCCATCCATCTGTGGGAGCTCTCCACCTTCCTCCGGTGTGGTGGGACCTAGCTCTGTTAAACTGGGGCCCTTGCTCAGGTCCGGTGGGGATTTGGTACAGTTCGGGGGTGGAGATGAGACCACGGGGTTGTAGGCAGAAATGGGACTACTGACTGCCAAGGACGAGGCAGAGAGATCCAGGGCCATGGCTTTGCCTCCACTTACAGGTGAGCTGAGAGACAGTTTACGACAGTGCATGGGTGAAGATGTGCGGGAAGGGATGGAGAGAGGAGGAGGAGGAGGAGGTGTAGACAGTTTGCGTGACAGTCGGGGGGACTTGTTGTTCAGGAGCTCATTTCCCCACTGGCTCTGGTGAGTGGCAAAAAAGAGCTCTAGAGACCTGGGAGAGCAGAAGAGATGCAATGGTGCAGCGCAAAAAAGAAAGGGGCGGGAGAAATGCAGACCGATGAATAAATGCTTAGCAACAATATCAACACAATATTCAAAAAATGATTTTGCTGATGCTGAGGCCAGGAAATCCCTTAAATCTCTAACAATAAAGTGTTTTGTTTGCTCTGGTGACATGAGACATATTTTACATCAACATATTGTATACATAAGAGACAGAGATCATGAGCTAAGATGAACTAAGATACAGAAAAGACACAGAGGTGTGCAATTAGAGAATGAAGATGGGATGAAGAGAGGGGAGAAATAAAGAGGCATGATAGATTTACTTAGACTGGTCCAGGGCAAGCCTTGTTATCTTCAAACTGTAGTCGGGACACATGGAGGAGATGGACAAACGGTCAGATGAGTGGAACTGAATCCTGTAAATTTCATGATTATGGTGCAGGCAGATGATTTGGGTTACAGCTCGATTAACTGTACATGCTACAAGTGTACTTCACACAAGGATTGTCTTTAGACCAATATAGTTTGAAAAACATGACTAATACATTTTGCTCCCAGCACAAGTCAGAGACAATAATGTGGAACAGCATCAGTCAGTTAGAAAAACAAAGATCCCACAAAGTTGCGATATATATATCCTAATTATAAAGAGAAAAATATAATCCTACAACGAATCTACCATACGACATCTATCATAATGTCTAAAGCAGGCAAAATACACATAATGCTATCCCAGCATGCCTCACTGAAGAGCTGGTGTTTTTAGGGTGAAGAGCAAAAATAAATAAATAAATACATCAATGATCCATCGTCGGATTTCGGAGACGTCATTGAGATTTTTACTAACGGTCATTTTGTAATTGCAAATATGTGCCGTGCATTCAGACTGCTTCACTTTTACAATTTTATGTTGCATAAATGATCGCTATGTACTCAGTTCCCCATAATAACACATTAATAATCTTTACAGCATTTGGCAGACTTCCTTATCCACAATGACTTACAACTGAGCAATAAGGGCCGTGTTCAAGGGCCCACTAATGGCAGCTTGGTGGTGGTGAGATTTGAACCTGCAGATCGTCCGATCCAGAAGCCAATGGTCTTAACCACTGGGCTGCTACCTCCCTATGATGACATAGAAATGTAGAAATGATATAGAGATTTTATAGAAATGTCTGCAAATGTACTATTCAGACCCTTTGCAACAACAAATTGAACCCATTTCTCTGTTTCTACACCGTGATTGGCTAAACCAATGTTGCACTATATAACATTATATAGTATACCTTATACAGGGAGGGTGACATTGGCCTCTGCACCAAAAGATTCCAGGTTCAAATCCCACCACCACAAAGCTGCCACTACTGGGCCCTTGAGCAAGGCCCTCAACTGCTCAGTTGTGAGTTGCTCTGGTTAAGGGCGTCTGCCCAATGCCATTAATGTAATACATTAGGTATACTGGATAGTGTTATGTGTTGTGTTATGTAGCTCTGTATTATGTTATGTAGCTCTGTGTTTTGTTATGTAGCTCTGTGTTTTGTTATGTAGCTCTGTGTTTTGTTATGTAGCTCTGTGTTTTCTTATGTAGCTCTTTGCTGTGTTATGTAGCTCTGTGTTTTCTTATGTAGCTCTTTGCTGTGTTATGTAGCTCTGTGTTTTCTTATGTAGCTCTGTGTTTTGTTATGTAGCTCTGTGTTTTGTAGCTCTGTGTTGTGCTATAGCTCTATGTGTTTTGTTATGTAGCTCTGTGTTTTGTTAGCTCTGTGTTTTGTAGCTCTGTGTTTTGTTATGTAGCTCTGTGTTTTGTTATGTAGCTCTGTGTTTTGTTATGTAGCTCTGTGTTTTGTTATGTAGCTCTGTGTTTTGTTGTGTTATGTAGCTCTGTGTTTTGTTATGTAGCTCTGTGTTTTGTTGTGTTATGTAGCTCTGTGTTTTGTTATGTAGCTCTGTGTTTTTTTGTTATGTAGCTTCTCTGTGTTTTGTTGTGTCTGTGTTTTCTTATGTAGCTCTGTGTTTTGTTATGTAGCTCTGTGTTTTCTTATGTAGCTCTGTGTTTTGTTATGTAGCTCTGTGTTTTGTTATGTAGCTCTGTGCTGTGTTATGTAGCTCTGTGTTTTGTTATGTAGCTCTGTTTTGTGTTATGTAGATCTGTGTTGTGTTATGTAGCTCTGTGTTGTGTTATGTAGCTCTGTGTTTTGTTATGTCTCGTTTTGTGTCTGTGTATAGCTCTGTGTTTTGTTATGTAGCTCTGTGTTGTGTTAGCTTGTTGTGTTATGTAGCTCTGTGTTGTGTTATGTGCTCTTGTGTTGGTTGTAGCTCTGTGTTGTTGTGTAGCTCTGTGTTATGTGATCTGTGTTGTGTTAGCTCTGTGTTGTGTAGCTCTGTGTTGTGTTATGTGCTCTTGTTTTGTTATGTAGCTCTATGTTGTGTTATATGTAGCTCTGTGTTTTGTTATGTAGCTCTGTGTTGTGCTCTGTGTGTATGTTATGTAGCTCTGTGTTTTGTTATGTAGCTCTGTGTTGTGTTATGTAGCTCTGTGTGCTGTGTGTGTTGTGTTATGTATCTCTGTGTTTTGTTATGTAGCTCTGTGTTTTGTTAGCTCTGTGTTGTGTAGCTCTGTGTGTTATGTAGCTCTATGTTGTGTTATGTGTGTTTGTGTTATGTAGCTCTGTGTTTTGTTATGTTGTTATGTAGCTCTGTGTTTTGTTATTGCTCTGTGCTCTGTAGCTCTGTGCTTGTAGCTCTATGTGTTTTGTTATGTAGCTCTGTGTTTTGTTATGTAGCTCTGTGTTGTGTTATGTAGCTCTGTGTTTTGTTATGTAGCTCTGTGTTTTGTTATGCAGCTCTGTGTTGTGCTATGTAGCTATGTGTTTTGTTATGTAGCTCTGTGTTGTGTTTTCTTATGTAGCTCTATGTGTGTTATGTGTTGTGTTATGTAGCTCTGTTTTGTTTTGTGTATCTCTGTGTTTTGTTATGTAGCTCTGTGTGTTTGTTATGTAGCTCTCTGTGTCTATGTGCTCTGTGCTGTGTTATGTAGCTCTGTGTTTTGTTATGCAGCTCTGTGTTGTGCTATGTAGCTATGTGTTTTGTTATGTAGCTCTGTGTGTTATGTTATGCAGCTCTGTGTTGTGTATGTAGCTATGTGTTTTGTTATGTAGCTCTGTGTTTTGTTATGCAGCTCTGTGTTGTGCTATGTAGCTATGTGTTTTGTTATGTAGCTCTGTGTTTGTAGCTAGCTCTGTGTTATGTATGTAGCTCTGTGTGCTGTGTTATGTAGCTCTGTGTTTTGTTATGTAGCTCTGTGTTTTGTTATGTAGCTCTCTGTGTTATGTGCTCTGTGCTTGTTATGTAGCTCTGTGTTTGTGTTATGTAGCTCTATGTTGTGTTATGTAGCTCTGAGTTTTGTTATGTAGCTCTGTGTTGTGCTATGTAGCTCTGTGTTTTGTTATGCAGCTCTGTGTTGTGCTATGTAGCTATGTGTTTTGTTATGTAGCTCTGTGTTTTGTTATGTAGTCCCAAATGTTATCTCATTTCACTGTGTACTGTGTCAGCCGTATATTGTTTAAATAACAATAAAAGCTTCTTGACTCTTAAGATCGAGGGTAACTAAATACTGATTTCAGGGTTTGAATACATGTGTAAGTGTGTATGTGTGTATATATATATATATATATATATATATATATATATATATATATATATATATATATACACAGTGTTGGAGAGTAACTAGTTACATGTAACACCATTACAATTACTGAGAAAAAAATGAGTAATTAAATTACAGTTACTTATGAAAATGTTAAACATTACAAATAATGTTACATCTGAACAATTTCATGTAAAATCAGTGCTTAAGACGACGGCATGATTTTCAACTGAAAGCTAATTTTGATTTGAATGATGACGATCTGCTGCAGTTTCGTTTAGAAAAATTTTTTTCGAGGGTTTGAAACTTTTTTTCTTAGAACGTTAACTTAAAGTGCCACCTAGTGGTCAAATGAAAATAATCAAAACGTAATCAAATGTAATCAGTTACTTTACTTTTCTAAAGTAATTAAAAAGTTACACTACTTATATGTAAAAATATGTAACTTTAAAAATATGCTATTACATTCTTATGAAGCAAAACCCCTGGCCATATTTAAGCGACCACTTTGATTTCAAGTGCAGGAAAGTATTTAACGGGGAAAACGCACAATTGCGCCAGCTCTGTTTCCAGGGTCACGATTTAAGTGTCACATGATATGAATGAAAGTATTGCTGCATTAGATCAGAAGTGGCCGAGTGCAGATCTTTGCCTGGTTTCATGTGGCTCTTACGTTCATACCGAAGTTTGTGCTTGTGCTTTTTTAATGTGCGTGTTTGCTTCACTTGAGTTCAGTACGAGCTATTCATCAAATGTGCTTGTGTGAGATGAAAATACTGCAAAGTTTCCCAGTAACAGGGAGGTCATTTAAGTCACCGTTTCTCAAATAGTGGGGCGCAAGGACGTAAAAATACAATGAAGCGCATGTAGAGCTTGAACCCAGAACCCCTGCGATTCGAACCAAGGCATGCTCGCCGTCAACAATTCACGACACGAACACAGTAAAAAAAATGACTGGTTGGCCACCACGCATTACATTTAACCGTCACTATATAACATTATTCAGTGTTCACTGCTCAGCACTCTTCCAGTCTGCAGGAGCAGAGATCACTGCAGGGACACAGACAGAGGGTTACAGTGCACACGGACAGCATCAAAGCAAAAATACTAATATTCTAATGTATTAGAATTATTTTTTTCCTTCTGATAAATTGTAAAATCTACTAGAATTATGTTTCAGTGTTTCATTATAGGATAAATATTTATTAGGAAGACATATTGGCGGCAGCATGTCAAAATTCATATCAACCTATCAAAACGGAGGGAGGTCTGACTAGTTTCGGAATGCACTGTATATAACGTGGTACTTTCACACAGGTGGACTAATTCAAAGGTTTTACTGTAAAATGCATGCTATCAAAATTTCGTTCTCCACGGTCATGAGAAGGTGAGAGCTGACCTGACAGGGATGGAGGTGAAAGGCCTCTTGTAGATGTCATTCAACTTGTTCATAACTACAGCTGCGGTGGTAAAAATGCGGTATGTGTGCAGGAATGTATTGAGGAAGTCAATGGAGAGGAAGCGCAGATCAGTGAGCCGCTCCAGCAGGCGCTCGACGCTGGCATAGCGGATCTGTGGCACCTTGCATGAGTTGAGTGTCTTGCTGAAGCAAATATCCACATCGTCATTGTGTAACCGTGTGTCTGACCTGCAAGGACATGACATTTATGTTTCAGGTCAAGTTAAAGGGCAGGTTAATGTCATGAACAATGTTATACACACAAAAATAATGCTGGGAGAAAAAATGTGTAGGTTTTGACAAATGATGATAAAAGAAGTGATTTTTTTTTGTCAATTAGTCCTAAAATGTGAATTTCATCCTGTTCATGTAGAGGAATAAGACTTGGCATAAAAAGGGAAATATAATTGTCGATGGTATTTCTGATGCTTACAATCCTTTTAGCTTATACATGCTGTTATTTCATCAATTAAATTATTGTGTATAGCCTCCATGAAATTGTAAATGATATACAATTATAAAAAAACTACAAATGAGGAAAAAAGTAATGTAAAAGCTCTGTTATTCAAATGTAACCACTGACATACAATATTGTGGTGTAAGAGAATTTGAACTGGATGATATTGGGAAAGTAGCAGCTCTTTACTATAATACTATGCCCAGTATTCTTTAATTACTTTATCATGCATACACATTTTTACAAATAACTATTAAAACTATCAGCTAACAAGTACACAGCATTGGATGATTCACTATAGCCTTCATTCACTAGCAATGTTATCATTTAGACACCGTTTCCTGAAATGAATGTAATTGCATTGTAATGAGATTCTTACTTGAGCATGTGAGGCACAGTGACCTTGGAGTTCTCTTCAAAAACACTGGTCATGAGGCCATTGCAAAGAATATTATCGATGCACTGTAAGAACAGCCCAAAAACAGGAAGTTTATTTATATTTAAGTTACTATTTATATATATATATTTTTTTTTTCACTTTCTACTTAATATATTATAATTATTATTATTAATATTATCATTATTATTATCATTATTCCAAAAATAATACTGTTCGTGATCGTATTTCTACACGGAATATGTGGTACATGTGTTATACTGGTATGTGTACTATATGTATTTTTACTTTCACCAAACAAATATATAAATGTACACGTCACTAGAATTTAGGTCCTGTGACAACTTTCCATCGTACTATTAGCTCTCTAAATAATGCTTATGAATGCTTCTTACAGGAATTCCTACATTACGCTTAAGTATGGAATATTAGGCATGTTGGCTCGGTATTCCTTACAAATGAAACGGGTCTCCGGCCTCCACTGCTTCAAACCAAATCTAAACCAGTACGCTTCCATTTTGTGTGAGTGTGTGTGTGAGTGTGAGTGTGTGTGTGTGTGTGTGTGTGTGTGTGTGTGTATGTGTAAGGCAGTCTGGTAAGATTTTCTCTCTTCTCCATCTCACATCTTTACAGCTATTGTAATGTTAGTTTCCATTCATTCATTGTCCACGATTTTGTTTGTTTTTGCCTTTTACTGAGTTTGTGGCATATAAACAGAATAAGCAAATATCTGACACAAAAAATGTCCAAAAAAAAGTCTATAAAATACCCAAGTATTGGACCGTGAACGGCTGGAAGAAGGTTTTGTGGTATATGTTATATTAGTATAACTGAGGAAGCTGTAAAACCTCAGAGAGACTTGAGCCCAGAGGACATAGTGCAGCTGAGGGGAGGAGCTGGAAACACCCTCAAGCCCAAAACAAAACAAGCAGCTTCAACTCCCCAGAGCTTTATCCTTGATTGCACTACAAAAACACACAGAACTCAAGGGATCTGTTTGTGTACAACCTTAGCTGTTCTGTTTTAAAAGATTTTCAGGGACTGTTTTTTCTTGATTTGCTCACATAGACAGTCTTTAAAATCAAAAAAATGAGCATAGAATCATGAAAGACTTGAATGGAATGATCTGTACTGCAGTAATGGGTAACTGAACTCACCTACGCACACACAGTGGCCTACCTGACTTATGTCGCTGGTCCAGGCAGCTTTTTCTTGCCGAGATGGTGCCAGGAGTATTACTGAGAAGGACGGCCCATCAGCCGGCTCAACCAGCAGCTTAAACTCTAAATGATTAAAGCCCTGACCCGCAGCGGAATCTGAAATGTAAGAATTTATTAATAGTTTAATTCGATGCTTTCGTATTCCGTGCTTTCTGTGTAAGCCAAAATTTGCATAAGACATGTTCTCTATTTTTAAGACAAAAAAAGTTATTTTAAAATCATTTTACTACTATACTCTATTACTATTACACCACAGATGTGCTGAGTCCGTCATTCTCACTGGTCATTGGTGATTTTTTTTTTATAACAAATGGATTTTGTTTAAGGACCACATATTATATTGTTATTCCTTTGGTTTAATCTGTGATACCGTAAAGCTCTATGTAAGGTGGTATTGTGCATTGCAAAAGTATTCATACCCCTTGAATAATCCCACATTTTGTCATGTTATAACTACAAACATAAGAGTATTTTATTGTGATTTTATGTGATAGACTAACACAAAGCATCACATAATTGTGAAGTGCAAGTCCAAAGATTCTCAATAGGATTTAGGTCTGGACCATTCTAACACAGGAATATGCTTTCATCTCCAACATTCCACTGTAGCTCCACTGTAACTCCTTTGCAGCCTCTAATAGGGTTTCTTCTAGGATTGCCCTGTATTTAGCTCCATCCATTTTTCCCATCAATTCTGTCCAGTTTCCCTGTTGAAGAAAAGCATCCCCACAGCATGATGCTTCCACCACCATGTTTCACGCTGGTGATGGTGTGTTTAGGCTGATGTGCATTGTTTGGTTTCCACCACACATTGCATTCTGCATTTGTGACCACAGCACCTTCTTCCACATGTTTACTGTCCCCTACATGGCTTGTGGCAAACTGCAAACAGGACATATAATTCTTTATTGGCAACAATGGCTTTCATCTTGCCACTCATCCACTTACACTTAAACCTCGACCTCTCTAATGTTTTCTTTCGTCTTCATGATGCAGTTTGCTCACTAATATTCTCAGTTGTCATTTTTTTGTACGTCACTCTGGATTAGGGATTCTGCTAAATGCTATAAATGTAAATCTTTAATT
This sequence comes from Kryptopterus vitreolus, assembly GCA_030449085.1. Lineage (NCBI taxonomy): Eukaryota > Metazoa > Chordata > Actinopteri > Siluriformes > Siluridae > Kryptopterus > Kryptopterus vitreolus. The sequence goes on from JACRUU010000028.1 coordinate 15,885,967, forward strand.
ATGCTGAGATTTAGGTACATACATGTAGATTCTAATTAGTAATTAAGTGACTTCTGAAGGCAGTTGTTCGCCTCTGTTAATTTAAAGCTCACTGGTTTCGGTTCCTGGATTGGGTCATCCAATGCCACTTATGGTACTTACACTCTTCATCAGTGGCATCCAGCTCTTCAATGAGGGTGCATTCTATCAGAGACAGAGTGCCACCTTGCTATAAATTGAAGAGAAAAAAAATAGCAATATATATATGTTTATGTATCATATATATAATATATATAAAATATATATATATATATATATATATATATATATATAGATATATATATACCACCACACACACACACACACACACACACACACACACACATATACTATGGTGCAAAATATACCAAATATAAACTGATAAAACTCCTAGGACAGAGACTCTGATGCATCCGTCTGCTGTATTCTAATGGCATACAGAGCTCATAAAACAATGTCAAATAATTTTTCACCATTATGGTGTTATACCAATCAACATGATTCTAGTTAAAACAAATAAAAACATTTTAAAAGGGGAAAAACCAGTACCCTCTAACTCACTTTGAGGAGATGCAGCTTGCCGCTGGAGGTGCGGGTGCAAATCAGGAGGTGTTTGGTGAAGAGAAAACACTGGCGTTCGCCCTCTTTGCGCAGAGATAATGTACCCAGGCGCACTTTGCTAAGCTTGCCCCTTTCCCCTGAAGGCAGCTGAATCAGAAAGCCTGGAACAGGAGGATAAAAATGACACATATATAGTCTAGACTTTACTCTGATTAGTTTTATTAGAAAACTATGAAATTAGACTATTAGACTAAAATAATAAAGAGGCCTATAACTGTATCTATAGGGAAGTATTATACAGTGATGAAAAGGCAGACAAAAGGCATGAGAATGTTTAGAAACAAGGTCAAAGAGAAATGCGACTTACCTTGTCGTACAAATGTCTGGCTGGTATCCAAGAGGATGTCGCAGCCCTCCACAATCATGCGCTCAATGGCGAGATTCTTACGGATGTTCTCAGTGTCACTCACTTCATCATGCATCATTCTAAATATCAACACCCCCACAAAAAAAAACACCCAAATTCTGAAAAAGTTTCATTCGCTATAAAATGTAATACAAAGAATGAAATGATTTGCAAATCTGATAAAGCAGTATTTATCATCGATACTGAGAAATGAGGAGCAGCTTGAATCTCTATCACATACAAATGGGAACAAAGTTTCACTGCAAAACCCACAGCGACGGGTCTCTGGAATTCCCAGATAGACCGAGACTGTTGTTAGAAGAAGAGGGAATGCCGCTTATAGTCCTCTCCACACTTTTTGAGCGGTAGAAAATATTCTATATATTACTACTCTGAATAAAATAGAGCATTATGAGATTTTCCAACTATTGCATTTTATGTTTAATCACATTTTACATTTTTCCCCAACTTATTTTTGGTATTGTGTATATATATATATATATATATATATATATATATATATATATATATATATATCCTGTCTGCATACATTTAAGAGCTTAGAATTTATACTGAAATATAAAATCTTCATACTTTGACAGCTCCTCCAGTTTTGACTTGGCAAAATCCAGACTCTTGCGTTCTACATGCTCATGTGGAGTGTGTGCAAGCAGCTCATGCAGCGTTATGATATAGCGCGGAATCTGGAACACAGTGAGATTTCATAGTGAAAATGGAAAGTCTAAAAGGTAAAAAAAAAAAAAGAGATAAAAGCAAATGTTCCCTTAAAATCAGATTAGTCACTATTAACTGAGGTTCACCTGAAACATTGGGTAGGTCAGAAAAGTCTCCAGCATTCGACCCTCACAGGTGGCGTTTGACTCGTACTGCTTCAGTAGCTTGTCAAAGTCACGGTTCTGCTTGCAGTTAGTTAGAACCTGAAGACTGTATTGGTGGTTCCTGACATATTCTTGGTAGATGTTTAACATTGGCAGCAGTATATCAAACAGGTCAGCTATAAAACGAGACATGACATTATGGTAAATATAAACATATCTCTACATACAATAGTTTCTATACTATTACTTGTAGGTTGTTTAAAGTCCTGAGCAGCTGAAAATGAGTAAAAAAAAAGCAGTAAAAAATGTGATTTAATGTCAATTAATACTGTTGGTTTTAAACATTTAATTTCATGGTCTTTTGAACGTTGTTTTGTCCTTGGGCTACAAACAAAACATCAAGAAACGGTAAAAAGCACTTACCTAAAACTAATCTTGGCCAGTTGGCGATTCTCGCTTTTAGGCCTTGATGAAATATCTCATGAAGAAACATTATCGTTTCACTTGGGAGGGGGAGAGAAAGTATATATAAGTACATTGTTTCAGACTAACTACGTTAACTTCATTTTGTTAAACAGAATACTATATTGAGTAGAATATGAGACAAGCATATTTGACCATAGCTGCGTAATGGATATGAATATACCTATTGAGGAAAATGCTGCTAACGTCATCATGGCAGATTGGAGGTTTTTTGGAACTGGCAGCCATCCTGAGCGGCCGCAGAAAGCAGTTCACCAGGATGGAAAGTTGAAGCACATATTCGGTCTCAGTCTCTAACATGGTGAAGACAATCTGGTTCCTCTTCCTCATGCTTTCAGCGTGAGGTGAGCAGATGTAGTCTTGTACAATAATCTTCCACTTTCTCCGGCAAAGCCAGCCACGCATGAAGCTTTGTATCTAGAAGCATCATAAAGTCACATGAGCATCGTCAACAGCAACATCAACATCAACATGAGCAACAATAACAAAGAAAGTCTACAAATTGCGCAATAGTTGTTGCTTAGCATTAGATTAGTAAGACTTTTCGTCAGTGCATAATATCATCAACATTTCAAAGAATCTGTAGAAATCTTTGTTCAAGGGAACAGATAATATTGGATACACCATGAGCTTTGGGCCCTCAATTAAACTGCATGATTCTATAAAGAAAATCACTTTGTTGGCGTAGAAACCGCTCTAATTTTGAGATATTCTTCCTGCCTACACATTTCCTACACAGTAATATTGTTGTCATGTTGCCAATTAACACAATTACTTTAAAAATTTCCCCCCACCTCCTTTTAGTAACACATTTTCAGTCTTATTTTTTCCTTAAAATGACATTTGGTATTTTTTACATTTCATATTTTACATTTTGTTTTCTATATTTATATTTCCTCACGCTTTATATTAAAGCAAGATGAAAAATAATAAGTTGTCGACCTTCATTTCACAAATATCAGTATTAACATGGGATTTATCTTCTAAAAT
>JACRUU010000028.1:15896763-15921763 GCA_030449085.1 Kryptopterus vitreolus
TTATTATAATTATTATTATTATTATTATTATTATTATTATTATTATTATTATTATTATTATTATTATTATTATCAGTAGTAATAATAGTAGTAGAAATAGAAAGGGGAGAAGAAGAGTTTACTCTCTCTAGTGGATAATTGAATTTTAAATTGACAATTTTCAATTTTGTTCCTAAGAAGACCACTTTAACCACCTGACTGGTTTAGTCAACAAAAGAAGTAATAGTTATAAATCTGGCTTCAGGATGAAGAAAACAGCAGGAGTAGTAAATAATCATTGATTATTGTATTACTGGTCTGGTTCAAGGTATGTCTGTAAAACATGAGAATTTATCCCAGATTTGCAGACTAACATTCATTTCCCAAACCCCAAAAAATCCACTCAAACATGGAAGAGTATGGAAGAGTATGCCAAACAATACAGACAGTAAACCTAGTTTATAATCTAAACCAGGGGTGGGCAATTATATTTTCCAAAGGGCCACATGAGAAACTGAGGTGTGTTCGAACCAACAATGGGCCGAAACAACAATAACGAACATAACTTATGTTCAATATGAATTTTTTCCTCTTGTAAAGAGTGTTAAATATCATCATGTTCATTAGGCTACCCACTATCCTTAAGAATAAGGATATTCTATGTAAGGAAAAGAAACAACAAAAAAAATGGCTGTATTTTTCCTTCATTTTTAACACTGAGCATACTCCAACAACGTCAGCGTTGCTGTGTGGTTATACATTCTTCTCGTGCGGCAAAGAAGCCGAAGCAGTTCAGCGGGCCGGATTAAAAGGACCAAGGGGCCGGATGTGGCCCACCCGGGCCGTAGTTTGCCCACCCCTATCTAAACCATATTATATTGAATTATCACCAAATAAGGAAATATATTTCCGGATGGTTTTACTTTAGAACTTTAGATTTAGAACTGCATTTCTTAATAAAGATCTCTCAAGCTAAATGAAGTATGATGTAAAGAAGACAAAGGCAGATGCAGTTTCAGGTTTAAAAGCCAATAATAGAACATAGAAACTCTATTTTAATTTGAGAAGGAGCTGTAAGGTTAAAAAAAGTTTTAAGCAGAAAAGCAGAAACATCGATGGTAAACAAATTGCGCCAAAAAACAGAAAAACAATAAATAATGCAGCTACATAATGCAACTTTGCATATTTCAGGGGACAAAGACAACCTGAGTATATACATTGTGAGATGAATAGTATCTTTTATGCCATGAAGAAATGTTTTGAGAAGAACACAAATGTTATTTTTTTTAACAAAGTCATTGTTTTTTGGATATTTTTAGTATACTGAAGTATAATTACACACATTTCATAATTATATTAAATTTATCCACAGAGGTCAATATTTGCTGTGTCGACCCTTTTATTGAACACCTCTGCAATTTACATTTACAGAGCTAAAAATGGCATTGGATTTTTACTTCGGCTCCTTACATTTTCACACAATTATCTGTACTTACTTCTTACATTTTAAAAAGAGCAACTTATGATTCCTATTTTAGTTCACAGTCTCGTCATTGTCAATTAATAAATAAATAAATAAATACTATCCAGATAAATCATGTCATGCGGATAGAGTGAACGTCCAGCATGAACATAACCAGTGTTGGTCAACAAAGATTATTTATTAAAAATGATTATTTCTCCAGTGGGTCACGGTGGTTTAGTGGTTATTACGTTCGCCTCACATCGCCAGGGTCCGGGTTCGATTCCCGTCTCGGCCATGTGTGTGTGGAGTTTGCATGTTCTCCCCGTGCCTCAGGGGGTTTTTCTCTGGGTTCTCTGGTTTCCTCCCCCGGTCCAAAAACATGCACGGTAGGTTGATTGGCACCTTGGAAAATTGTCCCTAGTGTATGAATGTGTGTGTGAATGTGTGTGTGTGTGTGTGTGTGTGTGTGTGTGTGTGATGGGTTGGCATTCCATCCAAGGTGTCTCCTGCCTTAATGCCCATAGACGCCTGAGATATACAGACTCCCCGTGACCCGAGGGAAGATCGGATAAAGAGGTAGAAGATGAATGAATGAATGATTATTTCTCCACCATTGGCTCATTTATCAGTCATGCGTTTTCTCTTCATCCTCCACAGATGAAGCTACAGTAGGGAGTTCTGTAGCGAGACTTTAATAAATTAGTGATTGTGATCAACACGGCCTAAACTTTACAATGAAAGGGTAACAATGGTATTTACAATGGTATTTACAAAAATAGTGTAATAATACTATGCCAAGGGCCACGGTGGATTAGTGGTCAGCACGTTCGCCTCACACCACCAGGGTCCGGGTTCGATTCCCGTCTCAGCCATGTGTGTGTGTGGAGTTTGCATGTTCTCTGTTCTCCCTGTGCCTCAGGGGGTTTTTCTCCAGGTTCTCCTGTTTCCTCCCGGTCCAAAAACATGCACGGTAGGTTGATTGGCACCTTGGAAAATTGTCCCTAGTGTATAAATGTGTGTGAATGTGTGTGTGTGTGTGTGTGTGTGTGTGAATGTGTGGCGATGGGTTGGCATTCCATCCAGGATGTATCCTGCCTTAATGCCTCATAGACGCCTGAGATAGGCACAGACTCCCCCTCCCCGTGACCCGAGGGAAGATCGGATAAAGCGGTAGATAGAAGATGAATGAATGAATACTATACCAATACAAACATCATCATAATGTGTGCTGCATGATCTTTTAGCACCAAGGAATTTATATTACAATTTATTTCAAATCAGAGAATAGCAGTACATAGCATGGTTCATTTTAAAAGATAAATAATAAACAAAAACACAATGAGCACCCACAGATATACAGATGAGCAAGTCCACCAAATACAAATAGTTGAATAAATATTCTTAGTTTACCAGTTCACTCGCTAGTTTTATATAATACTTAAACAAATATAATCATTCTTCTTAGCTGGTGGCTATAATGTATTTTAAGCGGTACAAATGTAACAATACAAAGCAACGTTACAGAAATCCAGACTTAAACAGGAATTCTAGCCAGATTGTAGAATTCAAATTATTGCTATATACATGTGTGATAAAAGATACTTTAACATTTGAGCACATTATTATTATTGTTATTATTATAATTATTATTAATATAAAATAAAAAGTTGTGTTGTTGTTGTTATTATTATTATTGCTGTTGTTGCTGTTATTATTGTTGTTGTTGTTGTTGCTGCTGTTGTTGTTGTTGTTGTTATAAGACCACCTGGGATGAAATATGAAATCTCTGTGAAAGTAGATTGAAACATTGGGTTTGTGGGAAATTCATTGTAGTTTACCGCTTTATCCTCTCTGTTTCACGGGGAAAGTCTGTGCAGATTGAACCTTGAAGTGTAAAACAGTGTTTATGAAACTGTTTGTGGGAAATTTGACAGTTTCCTCTCTGTTTGTTTGTGGGAAATCTGTGAACCATGTGGGCTATGGGCGGAGGCAACCCATACACCCTGGATGGAATGCAAACCATAGCAGGGCACACACACACACACACACACCAACACACAACACACACACACTTCATATACATGTTTTTAGGGGACAATTTTCCAAGGTGCCAATCAACCTAGCGTGCATGTTTTTGGACGGGAGGAAACCGGAGAACCCGGAGGACAACCCCCTGGCCGGGGAGAGTTAACTCCACACACACAGAAAGTGCACCCGGATGGCGGTGAACCAACGTGAAGAGTAAGCCACCGTGCTCCCACATTGAGATCCACTTTTTTAAATTGTATTTTTACCCAATAAACCTACTGAATCTTAATTTCTAACCCTAATCTAATATTTTTCATGTTTGTAAAGTAGTAAACTAGTATTTTACATAATGTAACTCAAACAAAAAGACAGCTGTGTCTGATTTTCATTCATTTCATTTCAAAAGAATTGGAATATTTTCGCAGGAGAGCTGTGCGTACAGTGACATCTGGTGGCAGGTCATGGAAGCAACGACGTGAATTTTACACATTGTTCCTTGAACTTGAACAGTTCTGAAGAGCTGTGACCGTCATATAAATCAGAAAAATCACATTATTATACAGCCGGTAAAACTAATATAAATCTAAAAAACTAATATAATATTATAATATAAACTAATATAAATATAAAAAAAGATATGTTTATCATCTGTGAAGGGGTACAATAAGTGGGGCAGCACAGAGTTGTCCAAGCTGATGTGTTGAAGGCAGGAAATATGGCATAATAACAACAACAACAACAACACAGCAATAATAATAATAATAATAATAATAATAATATAATAATAATAATAATAATAATAATGGGGGGCACGGTGGCTTAGTGGTTAGCACATTCGCCTTACACCGCCAGGGTTTGGGTCATGTGTGGCGTTTGCATGTTCACCGTTCTCCTCGTGCCTCAGGGGTTTTTTCTCCGGGTTCTCCGGTTTCCTCCCGGTCCAAAAACATGCACGGTAGGTTGATTGGCACCTTGGAAAATTGTCCCTAGTGTATGAATGTGTGTGTGTGTGTGTGTGTGTGTGTGTGTGTGCCCTGCGATGGGTTGGCATTCCATCCAGGGTGTATCCTGCCTTAATGCCCATAGATGCCTGAGATAGGCACAGGCTCCCCGTGACCAGAGGGAAGATGGGATATTGCGGTAGAAGATGAATGAATGAATGAATGAATGAATGAATGAATAATAATCATCATCATCATTTTAATTCTTGGGTGCTCAAGGTTTCTTCCTTTATGCCATCTCAACCTGATTGAGTATGCAAGCACATGTTGACAAACAAAGATGATTCGTGGAGACGCAGCCATTTAGTTTACAAGGTTTAAATGTTTTATGGCTAATATATGGGTGTGTGATACCGCAGCACAGTTTTGTGGCGTCTGTGCCTCAATGATTCAAGACAGTTTTGGTGGAACTGTTAACTGTATAAAGTCTGTCTTCCTCTGTTTAGGTGAGATTACGCAGCGTCGTCTGGCTACTAATAACTACTGTAGGATATTAATTGGATATCGAAATAAATGGAGTAAATGGAGCCCTGTGATAGGCTGGAATCCCTTCCTGGTCATGTTTTACCACGAAGGTGACAAATTGTATATTGCCAAATCAATTCAATGTAATTCAATGCATTTTATTTGTATATAGTAGACTGCATTTGTATGTCATAAGTAAGAATGGTAAAGATTGTTCTTTATAGTTATAAGTTTGTTATATAAGGGAGAAACGTTGAGAGGAACCAGACTCATCTGGGTGGCAATGAATGCCAACAGTTAAATGATGTTGAGGATGTTTACATCATAGCAACATGTTCTTGTGACTAAGATTATCTACGAAGAGTAGAAGAGCCGTTATTTATCACATATACATTACAGCACAGTGACATTCTTTCTTCACATATCCCAGCATGTTTAGAAATTGGGGTCAGAGCGCAGGGTCCGCCATGATACAGTTCCCCTCGAGCACGCAGGGTCAAGTGTCATGCTCAAGGACTCCAGGGTGGCAGCTTGGCGATACCTGGGCTCGAACCCCCGACCTTCTGATAAGTAGCCCAGCACCTTTACCACTAAGCTACACCCTCTTCCCAAGAAGAGCAGCATTGTGTTATGCGTGTGTACAACAACATTCATACATTTTCCACATGGTGCAAATACAAAAACACAACATAAATATGTTTGTTTTAAATGCCCAGACAAGGCTGCGATTGTATCAGTGCCATGTAGTCCCATGCATGCAAGCGCAATTAGCAAAGCACACGAGGCTCCTGTCACATCCAAAGCGGGAAGTAATTTATCACCGACTTGCGTCTCTGATGTTTCCTGTTCTAAAAGGTTGACAGACACCATGCAGGCAGTGTGATGGTGACAAAGGCATTTTGACCATGAAGTGTCTTTTATGTTTTCTGCTCTGTTTGACATTTTTTCTGAAATTTTTCCGGCTTGAATGGTTCTTCATGGCAACATAAGATGCAGCATTCACTTTCATTTTCATGGTCACATCACATTTTGATTGTTTTTTTTTTTTTAATCTGCCAGAACTGATTTGAAACCACTGAAAACAGAATTGATATATGTCAGACTCTGGACCTGGGCTGCCTGGACCACTAGGGGTCGCCTTTGAGCCCTTTGCCCCCTATGCCCTATTCCCTGTCCCCTACCCCCTAATTTTCCCCACCTGCTCCTCGTTGCCTTTTGTTTTAAGTTTCCCACCTTTGCCTTTGTTTGCGTTGGTTCATTGACTCGTTGGTTGAGGGTTTTTTTTTTGGTGTGATGTGCCGCTTGTGTTATTTATTGTGTTATGGTGGGTCACTTTTGTCTGATTTACCTGTGATTTACTTTGTCTTCCCTGAATCTTCCCTGAATTGTCTTCCCTTTTTTGTTAGCCATGTTTCTTAGATAGTAGTTTTGAGTATTGTGTTTTGCTGTTAGATTCCTGCCTTTATTTATTTCTTTTGTTCCCTGTGTTCTGGCCTGTTCTCTCTCTCGAGTCCTGTTCTGTTTTGGCCATGTTCTCCCCCTTCTCTAGTGTCTTCGCTCGGGGTTCCTCCCCCTTCTCTAGTGTCCTCGCTCGGGGTTCCTCCCCCTTCTCTAGTGTCCTCGCTCGGGGTTCCTCCCCCTTCTCTAGTGTCCTCGCTCGGGGTCCCCCCCTTCTCTAGGTCCTCGTCGGGGTCCCCCCCCCTTCTCTAGTGTCCTCGCTCGGTCCCCCCCCCCTCTAGGTCCTCCCGGGGTCCCCCCCTTCTCTAGTGTCCTCGCTCGGGGTCCCCCCCCCCTTCTCTAGTGTCCTCGCTCGGGGTCCCCCCCCCCTTCTCTAGTGTCCTCGCTCGGGGTCCCCCCCCCTTCTCTAGTGTCCTCGCTCGGGGTCCCCCCCCCCTTCTCTAGTGTCCTCGCTCGGGGTCCCCCCCCCTTCTCTAGGTCCCGCTCGGGGGTCTCCCCCTTCTCTAGTGTTCTCCTCTCCCCGCTCGGGGGTCCCCCCCTCTTCTCTAGTGTCCCCGCTCGGGGTCTCCCCCCCTTCTCTAGTGTCCTCGCTCGGGGTCCCCCCCCCTTCTCTAGTGGTCCTCGCTCGGGGGGGTCCCCCCCCCCTTCTCTAGTGTCCTCGCTCGGGGTCCCCCCCCCCTTCTCTAGTGTCCTCGCTCGGGGTCCCCCCCCCCTTCTCTAGTGTCCTCGCTCGGGGTTCCCCCCCTTCTTTTCTAGTGTCCTCGCTTGTGTTTTCCCTGTCCTATTTAGAGCCCCCATTAGGAGTTGTTGTTGTTGTTGTTGTTTTTGTTTTTAATATTTTTATTTGCCTATTTGATTTGTATTCCCTCGGATGAACCTTAGTTGTTAATGTTCTTGTTCTTTTGTTTCATCATTGTTCGTGGTTTTTTGAGTTCCTGTTTTTTTTTTTTGTTTTTTTTTTTTTTTTTTTTTTGGGATTCCTTAAAGACCTGTACTGGCCGAGTACGTCTCTGTATCCTTGGTTCACTTCTCCCCCATGGCAGACTGCTAGGGTGTCTGCCAAGCACCACACCACCCTGGGTTCGAGCCCTGCTCTCGATCCTAAAAGATATACCTTAGTGGGTTGGTGTTGATCTTTGATAGACATCAGTCTGAGCACGGGCCAACACAGTGCTGCTACCGGATCCACATCCCCTGCCAAATTAGAACCGTGCAGAATCACTACCAAGGTGCACGCTACCCTTTTCACATCGTGCTTTATGGTGCTGAATAATCTACCACAGATCTGGTAGATTCCACGACTTGACAGAATCGAAGCCACCCACTCTATATGATGCAGTGCCACATTCTAAAATGTCAGGAAGTTAGTTTAAATTTTATATCCTCAAACCGAATTTGAAGGCTTTTATGAAGGAAATGGACTTTTGTCCAATGATACCTACACTGCAACACTAACAAAAAAGAACTCAATGACCATTGAAAATGACAGTTCATTCATCTTCTACCGCTTTATCCGATCTTCCCTCGGGTCACGGGGAGTCTGTGCCTATCTCAGGCGTCTATGGGCATTAAGGCAGGATACACCCTGGATGGAATGCCAACCCATCACAGGGCACACACACACATTCACATACATACACTAGGGACAATTTTCCAAGGTGCCAATCAACCTACTGTGCATGTTTTTGGACCGGGAGGAAACCAGAAAAACCCCCTGAGGCACTCCACATACACATGGCCGAGAAGGGAATCGAACCCGGATCCTGGCGGTGTGAGGCGAATATGCTAACCACTAAGCCACCGTTCAGATGAAAGTGTCATCTGTAAATCTGTACCAGTTTTTCCATTAATGTATATATTAAGAATATATTTTCCTACAAAGCATTTTATTTTTTTATTCATTCATTCATCTTCTTCATCTTTATCCGACTTCTCTCTCTGGATCATGTGCCTCAAAGCAGGACACACCCTGTATGGAATGCCAACTCACACTCAGGGCACACACACACACACACACACTCACATTCACACACTAGGGACAATTTTCCAACCTACAGTGCATGTTATTGGGCCGGGAGGAAACCGGAGAACCTGGAGAAAACCCCCCTGAGGCACGTGGAGAACATGCAAACTACAAACACACATGGCGGTGGCGGGAATCGAACCCCGACCCTGGAGGTGTGAGGCGAACCGCTAAACCGGCGTTTACTGTCACACACAAAGCACCTCGCAAAAATATTGTTTCTGCTATACACTGAATTAATTCCACTTGAGAATAAAATACATACAATAATATATATTCAGATTTTCATACTTTACATCTAGTTGTATTTAACAGCATGTGTCTTTTTGTGAGCACTCCCAGTTGCCCAGGTACGTCCTGTTCGTCTGGATGTTTAATGTTTAATATGAGCTTCAACATGCTATCAATATTGTTTTAGTGGTAATAATTGGAATGCATGTGTTTCCATATTATCATATAATGTTTCAATTTGATGATGTTTATGCCAGTAGAAGTGCTGTCAAATTATTTATTAGTGAACTAATACCTTTTTAAAAAAATGTCCCTAAGATCAAATATTGCTAGAATGCAGTTTAGTGTGTTCAATTTAGTCTTGAATAATCCATTTGTGCACATCCTACAATAATAAAAAAAGAAAAGAAAAAAAAACAGAATTGCTATGGCTGGTTGTCATAGTGATGGCATTGCAAAGTTCATCAATGCTACAGCGTACCTTACCATCAGCCTGAATAAATGTGTTTTCTTTGGCATTTAATAAGCGCGCATACATCTGAAAACAGACAAACAAACGAATAGATAGAAAGAACAAACTAGTGCGTTGTTATTTAACGCATGCATAAAGATAAGCTCCATGTCGTTACCATGTGATTGGCTGTACATATCAATATTTGGAAGGATCTCTAATCCAATCTGACAGATGGCAAATGAGGCGAATTCCATGTGCATAACTATTCAGATGAGGGTTAAGTGTCTTGTTGAAGGACTCCGCAGGGGCCGTTCTCTCGGCCACTCCTGGGATTAGTAGCCATTCCGTCACTGATAATAACCGAGAAAATGATTCCGAATGACACATATCTGACCACACCAGAGGAACCATTTTCAACCATTTTTCAACATCGAGTCTCGACACTGCATGCCATATAAGCAAGTTCCAATCTTTTTTTCTTTTTTTTTGTGCGAATAAATATTTGAATCCAAAGACAGAACATATTTTACACAAATCCTTTGAAAGAACGATACATTAATGGTTTAAAAGCATGAAAATCGTGCATCATTGTCCTTTCTCTGTTCCTTTTCATCTCTCCCTCCCATGCAGCTCTCCTGTGAGTGAGTGTGAGTAATCTCCACATTGTCACTCAGTTCTGACCAACGTCACACATGTGATCTACGCACCCACTCTTGCATTAACTCGACAGTCAGACAACTAGCCTGGCCAACTGGCATTAACACAGCTAATAGAGCATCAGCACTTGGACATTTCTTCACAAGATTTTAGGGTGAGTGCTGCTGTAACTGCATGGCTTTTTCAATTTGGTTCCAGTTTGAGAAATGTGTTCCTCGCACTTTCGTTGATAAGAATATTACAAACGCTATTGAAAAAAACAAAAGCTGCTTTTTTGTTTGTTTTTTTGTTTATCTGATAACCCTTTCGGTTAGCTGCGCATGTTGTGAGAGAGGGGGGGAAGGCAGAGAGAGAGAGAGAGAGAGAGAGAGAGAGAGAGAAAGAGAACGGGCGCTTTTTGAAAAGCTGTACCTTGATCAGAATAGAAACACTTGATGACCCCTTTCCAACCTCAAGAGCAGAATGAATATGCCTTTTAATACATTATGCATAGCGCTGTGCTTGAGGAGCGCCGCAGCTACGAGCCAGCATGTTTGTATATTCTCAATTTGCTCGACCCTAGAATTTGTTTCTGTCAGGGAGGGCTGCACAAGGTCACTTGACTATTTCATTATGAGACACTTGCTTTTGTGAATCTCTGACTTCTGACAAGAATTAAGCCAACAAACAAAGCCTTTTCCCCTCGGAGCACAGAAGAACATTGCTGACAATCTGTAGCTACACTCATGCACTGCACATGTGCTCCATGGTAACTGTGAGCTCAGTGCTAACAGCAACACTTCTCTATAGCTGTCATGCTGCCTGCTTCCTGACTGCAGCACACCAATAAGATTGTGTGCGGCCATTCGTGCCCCCCCCTCAAAAAAATGTGTCTGTATTGTGGAATTGTAGAATGAATTACACCAGTCTGCAAAACTTGTCATGTAGTCGTGAACTCAGCCATAAACATGACATGATTCAGGGTAATGATGTTATTCTAGATCTGCATGTGTTGTATGTCATGTGACTGCGTTGTTAGCAATCCTAATCAAACAGAAAAGCATTTTAACATGCGGTCAGTAGGAGATAATTAAGAGTACATTCTTTCTGAGATGTATTTCTTTTTTTATGAACTACTGGTGAATAAAATATGGAAAAAGTGTTGGTAGGTGAAAGAAGGCAGCCATTAACGATTCTTTGATGATCGCAGGTGCACAATGAAAGCTAGCTTTATAGAAAATTGATTATAACGAGTTCATTAGTCTATCTTTTGGTGATTGTAGTAAAACAGACGGCCACACGGTGAGCCAGGCGCTTGAGTTGTACCAGTATACCTATGAAAAGCCTTTCATACTTTCAAATCATGCTATTCTTACTATTCTCCTCTATTTGCATGCATCCAAATTCATAATTACGTAAATATGCCAGCTTATTTTGTATTTTGTAAAAGTACAACTTTTATTAAATGATCCATTTCAGCAGCATGGCTTTAACCTCGACTTATAATAATGTGCTGAGCTGAGACATGATGCATCAGTACTGGGAAAGTATCTGTAAGGACAGTAAAAAGAACAGGCTTTCAAGTGTATGGATGCATTCTGGCTTCAAGGTTTCTGCGAAAGCCTATTAAATTAACAGACTGCTGGGGGACAAGCGACTGCCGAGCAACATAAATTGGCAGTGAATGATGGTTTGCCATGTTCCTGTTTTATAACACTGTTGTTAAAATCCTTTGAGTTTAGTGCGTTTTCATGCAAGAAGAAAATCTTGTAATATGTGAAATGCAAAAAATATGTATTAGGATCGGTCAGGTTGGACAGTTCCGGTCACATAATGTCTATAAGGAATATGAGAGACAAGTATAATACAGAGCATATTATATTTTTAATATAAGTTATTTGGACACCTCCATGTGTGTTAATATCCACTCTTCTGCAAAGACCTTCCACCAGAGGTCTAGGACTGGTGAAACCTGTGATATTGTAAGATTTTGTAAGTTGAAGATGTTCATTGGGGGAGTGAGGATGAGGATTAGAAATGAGTTCATTAGAGGGACAGCGCGTGTAGGACTTTATGGAGACGAGGTGAGGCAGGTTAGATTGAGATGGTTTGGACATGTGCAGAGGAGGGATATGGGATACAGAGGGAGAAGAATGCTGAGGATGGATGTGCCAGGCAGGAGGAAAACAGAAAGGCAAGGGTGGAGGTTTATGGATGTGGTGAGGGAAGACATGCAGGTAGTTGGTGTAAAAGTGGCAGTATTAGGACAGGGCAGTGTGGAGAAGGATGATCCTCTGTGACGACCCCAACTTCCAAACTGTGCTGTAATGTTTATGTGACAAATAAAGGCTGTTCTATTCTATTCTATTCTATTCTATTCTACAGCTTTAGCAGCTGTAAAGAATGAATCTGAAATGAATGAATGAATGAATGAATGAATTGAAACTCTATATCTTCTCACATGCTCTGTTGTTCGTGAACAGGTCAGGAGGGAAATACAATTAAAGAAGCGAGGATGAACGGAATGCAGAGCGTTCACACAGATAGCAACTCTTTGCTTAAAGCAGTCTATCTGGGCCGTCTCCGTCTGACACGCCTCCTCCTAGAAGGCGGCGCTTACATAAACGAGAGCAACGAGCAGGGAGAGACGCCGCTCATGATCGCGTGCAAAACCCAATACTCTGACCCCCAGGGGGTTCCGAAGGCAAAGATGGTGGCATATCTGTTGGAGAGTGGCGCTGATCCAAACATACAGGACAAAAGCGGTAAGACGGCTCTAATTCATGCCTGTCTCGAGCGAGCTGGTCCTGAAGTGGTGTCCACACTCCTCGCTAATGGGGCGGACCCTTGTCTGCAGGACCATATAGGCTCCTCTGCTCTGATACACGCCATAACCTACAGTGATGAAGAAACGCTGAAGCTGCTGATGGATGCTTTCAAGGCCAAAGGTAAAGAGGTCATCATCATCACCACGGAGAGACTTGTCGGCGGACAGCAGATAGCCAAACAGTATCTTAAAGTTCCTTCACTGCCAGAATTAGACCAGCTGGCTAAGCTGCCGTGCTCCTCGATCCCTTGTGCGTCTCCTTCCGAGATTCACCTCAGCACATCGCCTCGGGAGACACTTTCCTCCAGCCTCTTAGAGCAAATGTTCTCGTTCCAGGACTTTCAAAGCGCCGCCAATTCCCAGACGACCCCTCTCTCTCACCAGAAACCTTTGGTAAACAGAAGACTAAACCGGGTCCACCATCTGCAGAGACTACACTCAGAACCATGGCTGACGGTTCCCCAATCCATTCTGTTACAACAACAAGGCAAAGGTATCTCTCAAATGGAGGACCTGCCTGATACAGCACCTAAGGAACACTGCAGCGCTAACGGACGACTGGCTTTTGAGCCGACGTTGGTTTGTGTCGATCAAAAAGAAGCAATTAACCCGAGCCAGTCTCAGTGTCAAGAAAACAACACAAGTGATTGTGGAAATTTAAGGCCAGAGGCAGCGCTGTCTCACAGCAGGCTGTTTAATGGTTTATCGTCACAGTACTCCCTCTCCCACCCAGATCTTCATTCCAAAAGCAGCGAACTGTTCACATCAGCTAATGAAAAGTTTCTCCCTACCATGGCAGTGTCCAGTCTGGTCAACATCATCCAGCGCCGAAAGCTTGGAATTGATCATTACAGCTCTGATTCACAACTTTCGGTGTCCGATAACTCCACGGCAGAAGCGAAAAAACAGTTTGGCGAAAGGCAACTGCTGACGTCCCGGTCCTCCACTCTGATTAGCTCACAAGAACCCACGGAGAACATCTTACTAGGAAATGTACACAAAAGGCACCCAATCAATCAAGGGAGAAGGGGATCAGGGGCTCTGCTCACAGATTCACCACTGAACCCTCGACCGGCATTTCTACCGCCTCTAAATCATCCCGCTTCAATCCCACAAATCACTTGTGCCAGAAACTCTAGTCCAGTCTGCTCCAGCAAGGGGCAAGCATGTGGCGTAGCGACAGGGATAAAGCAGTATGTTCCCTCTGCTCCTGCTGGCTTACCGAAGGATCTCAAGACCAGGAGAATGCTGATGCGAAGGCACTCCATGCAGCCTGAGCAAATCAAACAGTTGGGTGACTTTAAGGAAATATGCAGTTAGTTATGTTGAAAACGCAGTGTATTGGGTGAACAGGCTATATAGTAAATTATTTAAAAGTGAAAGGATTGAATTTCTCAAAGGTTCAAATCCACCACACATTTAATAAACATAAACTCAAATAACTAAGCTATGGAATTTAATTTAAGGTGGTGGCACGGTGGCTTAGCGGTTAGCACGTTCGCCTCACACCGCCAGGGTCCGGGTTCGATTCCCGTCTCGGCCATGTGTGTGTGTGGAGTTTGCATGTTCTCCCCGTGCCTCAGGGGGTTTTTCCTCCGGTTTCTCCGGTTTCCTCCCGGTCAAAAAACATGCACGGTAGGTTGATTGGCAACTTGGAAAATTGTCCCTAGTGTATGAATGTGTGTGTGAAGTGTGTGAGTGTGTGTGTGTCCTGTGATGGGTTGGCATTCCATCCAGGGTGTATCCTGCCTTAATGCCCATAGACGCCTGAGATAGGCACAGACTCCCCGTGACCCGAGGGAAGATCGGATAAAGCGGTAGAAGATGAATGAATGAATGAATTAATTAATGGCATTTAATTTTTCATTTTCAATATTTATGAACATCATCGTATGTATGTCTGAATATATATGTTATATATATATATATATATATATATATATATATATATATATATATATATATATATATATATATATATAGATGTCAGGTGTACGTGATTCATGTACTTCTTAAAAAATTGCCAACGTTTACCTGAATTGGTCACATAAGTAAATAAATAAAATAAAATAAATAAAAAAATAAAAATTGCTCCTACAAATTGTAGACGTAGTTATTTAATCATACATGGGGCACATTGGGTGCATTTCTATCTCTCTGTTATGGATTTTTATCCATAGTGGCGAATGTGCCAACTTTCACTTTCTTTCAAGTGAAGCTTCAGCTGCTGAAATACATAACTGTAATTATACATTTAGCGCTATATATATAAGCGAGGAAAGAAATTACGAGTGAAATATTTGTAGCAGTTTGCGCGTGTGCACGTGCGTCGTCAGTAGTAAATGCGTTTCCATTACCCTTCAAATGTAAATAGCAAATTCGCAAAAACTCACATGTAATGCAAAAACGTTTTTAGACGATGCGAAAAAGGAAGAATTCGCAAAAGTGCAATGGAAATAGTTTTTTTCGCAGTTCCAGGTCACAATGCTATACGTGTGATTGGCTGCGATATATATATATGAATAAATAAATAAATATAATATATATATATATATATATATATATATATATATAGATATATATATATATATATATATATATATATATATATATATATATATATAAACCCGCCCATTTTTTTTTTTCGGAGTGACATCATGAGGGACGAGTTTAGTGGCAGGATATGGTTAATGGAAACAGTTTGTTTTTTATCAACATTCAGGAAATATTGTGTGTGTGTGTGTGTGTGTGTGTGTGTGTGTGTGTGTGTGTGTGTGCTATTGTCAAGGTGAATAGATTTTTTTTTTTTTTCTCACTCAAATTCTGCCATCCTTAAATATTCTCGTTTGTATCGGCTGCTTATATTTCTGCTAAATGTATAGACTTTTTTTTTTTTTTTTTTTATAATAGCTCTAATGTTGAGTTGCCCTGCATGTTTTTACTTATATCACTGCTGTACGCATTACCATTGTATACAACATTTGTTCCTCTCTGTTCAAATAAAAATGATTTCACTACCATTTGGTTGTGACATAATCTAATGTCACATTATGCTCATTAAAATTCCAATCTTGCTGCCAAAAACCTTTCTGCATTTAGCTCAATGTCTAACCATCCAAAAAAATATATAAACTCCTAAATGATCCTAATATTGTATATTGTATATTATATTATATTGTATTATAAGTCCAAAACAACATTGTGTGTCACGATACACACAAGGTAGATTAATAGGTCTTTCTTAGACAGAACATCTCCACTCCAGGCCCACAGCACTACTATCCAGTGTCCAACATGGACACCACAAACCACTGATTAAGAATCGAATCAATCAAACTGAATCGAATCGAATTGTATTGAACTGAACACCAGACGGGGGCACGGTGGTTTAGTGTTTAGCATGTTCGCCTCACACCGCCAGGGTCCGGGTTCGATTCCCGTCTCGGCCATGTGTGTGTGGAGTTTGCATGTTCTCCCCGTGCCTCAGGGGGTTTTTCTCCGGGTCCTCCGGTTTTTTCCCACGGTCCAAAAACATGCACGGTAGGTTGATTGGCACCTTGGACAATTGTCCCTAGTGTATGAATGTGTGTATGAGTGTGTGTTTGCTGCCTACAATGGGTTGGCATTCTATCCAGGGTGTATCCTGCCTTAATGCCCATAGACGCCTGAGATCCCGGGCTCCCGTGACCCGAGGGAAGGTCGGATAAAGCGGTAGAAGATGAATGAATGAATGAACCGAACACCGCACTGCACGTTCTTCTACAAACATAAATTGCTTCTCACCATGTCCTGATCATTTACCATTTGGAGACATGTTGTGCCCTCTGGATGTGGAAGTGACCAACTGTCCACCAAAACGTGCTGCCAGGTGCATCTAAATGTACAGCCAGGAAAAAGGCAGTTTTAGTTACTTGACTGTAAAAGATCATGTGTGGGACAAACTGATGTCTCTACCTGTATGGAATATGTTAACCAATACCAACATGTCGTTCCTTTAATGTTTGAGGATACAACACGATAATGAGGATGAAACTTCTCATTCATTTCATGGAGTTTGTAGATCACTTCTTTGCAGTTAGTATCCTTGCATTATTAGCCGCCCTATTTAACGTTCTTTGGAAGGCACCGAATAAGCTCGGCTGCAACAAACCTGCGTCGAAAATGCTAAACTGTCCCGAACTAGTTCGTTACAGAGCACTGAAAACAGCAAGCAGCTTGCTGCGCTGCCCGAGTGCACAACAGATGGAGATGTTTCGGCGTTCTCACGTCTGAGACAAACAGCTCCAAATCATTATTCCTCCTCCAGCGAGTCGCACGTTGCAGTGGGTTACATTCTCTCGCAATCACGAAACCCAGATTCATACATCAGACTACCAGATAGTAAAATCACTTGAAAAGACCACTGCTTTGCATTGCAAATGGTGATCTCAGGGCTGTACGGTAGATAATCAGCCATAGCAACACATTTATATAAAGCAGAGGATTTGAATAGAGGCCATTTTAATAAGCTAAAAAACAATGTGGCGCTTAGTAATAAACTAGCGCTCTGTGCTGTAGCGCCATAGACCTTCCATTTAACCTGAGCAGATGAAGTGGCACAAAAAGGTCAAAAACTGGACAAATGACATCCCGTGAGAGTGCCATATTAAAAGTCCTAAACATTCTTTCTCTCTCTCTCTCTCTCGGGTATTTGTCCATGAAGTCTGCTAATGTGTGATTGTATAAACCACCTATATTTTATAAACGTTACACCTGAACTAAAGATTTGAATAAGGACTGCCGAGCCATACTGTGAATGCTGAACATAATATAATCACATTATGTAAATACATGTGCTGTCACAAGGGGGGCACGGTGGTTTAGTGGTTAGCACGTTCACACCCCCAGGGTCCGGGTTCGATTCCCATCTCAGCCATTGTGTGTGTGTGTGTGGAGTTTGCATGTTCTCCCCGTGCCTCAGGGGGGGTTTTTCTCCGGGTTCTCCGGTTTCCTCCCCGGTCCAAAAACATGCACAGTAGGTTGATTGGCACCTTGGAAAATTGTCCCTAGTGTTGAATGTGTGTGTGAATGTGTGTGTGTGCCCTGCGATGGGTCGGCATTCCATCCAGTGTGTATCCTGCCTTAATGCCCATAGACGCCTGAGATAGGCACAGGCTCCCCGTGACCCGAGGGAAGATCGGATATAGCGGTAGAAGATGAATGAATGAATGTGCTGTCACAAAACAGACATACAGCAATTTATTTTATTTAGGTATTTTTTTAAAAATATGAATCAGTTTATTTAAGATTTACCAAGTCCATCAACATGACACACGGTGAGAAAATAACTCAAAATAAACCAGCCGAACCCGAACCTCCGACTATAAATGAGCTGAACTTTATAGAAGACGAATCACATTTCATCTCGATCTGACCATAACAAATGATCTGTATTTACACATAAATAGTTGTCTTGCATGTATTTTGGGTGCTGGATGCTGACAAACCCATATCACATGGAAAAAGAAAAATGATAACCTTTCCCAATGAAGCCACCAAAAGTAAATAAAAAAAAACAAAACAAAAACAAACGAAAAAAAAAAACAATGCACACACCAGTGAATTTATTGATTAGGCAGGCTTTTTATATGATTTATGAATAGAGACAGTTCCTAAGGAAAGGATGTACAATATATACACCTAAACATCTAATCACAATCATCTTCAGGCAAAAAAAAAACAAAAAAACAAATCCCAAAACAAACAAAACATAGTATACACATTATTTCTTGGTCACTTAAAATGCATATTAAGTGCATATTCTGTATTTTGGAATGGTGACTGGCATCCAAAAACTTCATTTTAATGCTGGTTTTCCAGAACGTGTATTTTTTTTAAAGTCAATAAATTATCCAGATGCATTCTCTTAATGCAAATGATTCTCTTTTCACTCAAAACCACCAGAGAAATTGGCAGCAAATGAAAAACACATTGGCACTGTAGACCGGTGTCTATTGATTTTCCTTTCAAGGTGTAATACGTCGGTTTGTTTATTAAATGTACTATTGTATTTTGTTTATCCTTTTATACTTGTTATATGTGCAGAGAGCGTAATAAATTTGCGGCGATCTGCATTATTTCACTTAAGTGTCAGAAATTGACGTCTCCCGTGTAGCCAGGAATCACATTTTTATACAAACCAACTTCACGTTGCTTCATCTTGTGGTAAGAAGGTATAACACAATAAAATAAATGGTTTTGCTTCTTATGGTTCTTATTTACAGTGGAGTAAATACTGGAATACTGTGACATTGGGACAAAAAGAAATATACAAAAAAAAAAAAAAGTGGTCAAGTCAGCAAGGTCTTAAAAGATCAGACCAGAGGATTTGTGAGCGCTACATTAATTTAGTCACTTGAATTAATATGACTCAAGTTCGAATACATAGTCACTAAAAACAATTGGTAGTAAAACAACCTTTATGAAAAATAACAGATCATTTAATTTAAAACAACGTTGAGAATTGGTAGTGTAAAGGTACAGGGATGGAGCTGGTGCTGGAAATGTTCCAAGTTAATTGGAATTAGTGAGGAATTTTTACATTTCAGCACTATTATTATTATTGTTATCATTGATAATGCTTTATTCAAAAAATGTATAATAGAGGAGTATGACAAAGTAATGTTATTTGTAGGACGCAAGTCCAAAATCTGCTCTTTTTGCAATGAGACTGCAAAACTAACATAATGACCTATCAAAAATATAGTCTTTATTTAACATGTTGAACTATTGCAAAAATAGTCTTTAAGCTTAATAAACGTTTAACACAAGGGAGAGTACGATGAGTCCATGTACAAATTTTGGAAGGAAAAAAATATATATTTAAGAGCTCAAAAAAAAACAAAGAAAACCCTGTGAAATACAAGGAAAAATGAAATGTTGAGCTGAAAGAAAGGATAAAGGTTCTTCATAACAGAACACGGGATGACATGAAACGTCGGTCAAGAGGATCACCAAGAATGCACCGAGGGAAAAAATGATAATAATAATCATACTGCAGATTCAAAACCTTCTGTCTCGAAAATCCTCTCGTTCTCTCCGATCTCATAGAAAATACTATTAATGCACCCAAAAAAACTAAATGCTTCCCGTATACACACGACGTCATTCTTTTGAACGTTCGTGTGCCAAGATATCAGATACAGTTTCGCTCTTTCCACAAGTATGCTCAGTTATTTGGCCATGTTTGTCCTGCTTTAAAGAAAGGACAACAATATCCCTGTCAGAGAGAGAGAGAGGGGGCGCTGCTCTCACGCTTCACACTCAAAGGGTCTGTGTGATGTAAAAAAACAACTCCATATCCATGGCTTGATGTGGGACGCAGGAGCTTCCGCCGTGAATAACGGGTATCAGAGCCCCGTCCAACTCATTCATATATTTCTGTGGCAGGGGGCTTCCACCGGAACCAGCTTGGTACTCAACCTGGAAGGGGGAAAAAGTACATATACATATAGTACACACATATTCGACACATTTCTTGCTTTGGGTTACGATTCAGATTTTGTAGAGTTTATTAACAGCACAGTTACCATGTCAGTGTCAGTAGAGACTCGAAGTGCAAGATGGTTAATTCCATTTGCTATAAGGACAGAGAGATGAGGACACAGTGCTGCACAGCTGGCAGTGGCAATCTCCCTTTGGAACTGAGAGCAGGAAGAGAGAATGGCAGGATTGGGGCAGTCTGGGGTCTTCAGGAGGTAAAAAACCTGAAAGAACAAGTGGAGATAAAGGTCACTGGGTTGTGTTTTGTTTTGTTCCTCATTAGGAATCAAATTTCATGGAGAGACACACACCTCAGTGCACTTGATAGCCAAACCATCCATCTCAAACTCCGAGTCCTGTTGGACATGGATACTAGACACTCCCTCCAGAGACTTCCTGTCTATGGGGCTGACGATGCTGAAATTATAACACACATGCAGTTGGTCAAATCAACAGAAACCACATGGCATCTTGAGAGGCTGTTTGTTTGTTTATTTTGGGAATAGAAATGTATTGGATTGTGATCTCTATACAGGTTGGGATAACTGAAATGATAGAGAAGACAATAAAAAACAAACAAACAAACAATAAACACCTTAAACACCCTAATCAAAGAGAATATTTATAAGATATTCTTCAAACATCTTCGAAATAAATATTGAAATAGGCTTTTGGGCTTCATAACCAGTTTTTTCCCTCAAGCCATCAGGCTTGCCAATACACACAACTAAACTGGAACTCAACACACACACACACACACACTCAAAATTATTACAAACAAATTTTCTTATTCGTATACTGGTCTCTCTTCTTTCGCACAGCACTGTCACTACTGTATAATGTATTATTTGTAAAAGTGTTTTGGACTGTACATACATATATATATGTATATGTATATATAATATATATACATACATATATACACACATATATTATATAAATATATATATATATATATATATGATATATATATATTTATATATAATATATATATATATATATATATATATATATATATATATCTAATTATACTACTATATATATATATATATATATATATATATCACACACACATACACACACATACACACACACACACACGGTAGGTTACGGGTTGATGTTACTTTGTGTTTGTGTATTTGTCCTGCGCTGTCTTGTGTTGTCGGTTCTACACGGTTTTGTGTTGCGCTGATTGCACTAGTTTGTACACACGATGCACTTTATGTTACTAGGACGACGTACTCCAGAATGAATGACACTGGGTTAGAAAGCTAAAGCTGCAGAAGGTGAAACTGCATATTAAAATCATTTTACACTGTCTACATCATATAAATGCGCTCAGCATTCGTCAAAGTCAATCGAGTAGAACTTGACAAACTACTTAAACAGACAAGCAGTGGATTTACCACTAGCCCTCAATTAGTATTGATCTGCATCAAATTTAACAGCCCATTCGCTTTACCCTGTATTGCTGGGAGCCGTCCAGTCCACCCAGCGTATGTACGTTTTTTTCTCTGTTGACGTTTTCTCTGTCCTCTGGCGCCGTGTCAGTTTTTCCACAGGTGACCTGAAAGTCTGCCTGATCCCGTAACGCCTGGCGTAGCGCCTCCATCGTCTCCGGGGGGATTTGCACCATTAAACCATCTGAAGGATTCCCAGATAGAGAAACAGCATATCAATACTGATAGCTAAGAAGACAAAAACACTGCTGTCTAACCTCATACGACGTGATGTGTGCCATTACTATATTTACCTTAATGCCTCGCATTAGTTAGTGTATATTTATTTACTTTATTTTGGCCCATGTGTTATTTAAAGTTGCCAAACTTGGCTTCTTAAACAGGCGTTGACACAGTACCTTCAACAATACTAGATTTGGCAATATATCCTGAAGACGCCTTCAGAGCACCATTAAAAACGACAAAGCTCGCTCCGGTCACTGAAAAATAGAGTAGAATGTCCAAGTTAAAAACAGAATGGTACTTTAAGAAAAGACCAGCATGCATATAGGAAAAGCATCAAGACCTCGTCTGGTCTTTCCCTGAATGCTATTGGCTTGTGTTTGGTAGCTTCCGTCCTCATTCTGAACACAGATTAAGTGCGAGTCTGCGTCAGTACTGAAGCACGCCCCGACACTTATTACATGCTCATTGGAAGAATTCACCACTTTCAGCATCTGCAATTGACAACTTGTTAAGCTTAGCAATCAACATCCGAGGAACGGAGTGAAAGCATAATTAACATTTACGGCGGTACCTCATTAAACTTTGACTTGGGTATGTCAATATAGATCTTCCCCACTTCCATGTGGATCCTCAGGCTGTTGATAACAGGAACACTGTACTGGTAGTTACGCAGGTCCTGGGATTAAAGAAATATATTACTGCAGCAATTTCTAGACAGTATGACTAGTCAACATCATTAATTAGGCTTTCTTATAGAAGTGTGAAAATATGATCCAGGTACAGTTTTGTAAAATTGAAAGCTCAAAAAAAAAATAAATCGGATCCCCATCAGATATTAGAACTGAAATAAACAACACATGCCATACTATAGAATGTCATTATTTAATAGATTATTTACACAATACCAAAACAGCAATATTGCAATAACGATAAGCATTTGCAGCAGCGAGAACTTATTTGCTGTACATAATCTCTCACATTCACTATGCTGCTTCAGTTCATTACTGTTTACAGGTGCATTTCGGAGTGCACTAAGAGGTAAAGATCAGCTCAAGGCTTTACTCCGTTCTGGCACCGAGGCGGCGGAATTAACTTCCCCTGGACGTCCGAACACAACAGAGACACTGTCTACCTTCAAACGTCGATTGAAGACACACCTCTTCCAACAACACCTACACTAACACTTCTTTCCTCTTACTGACCAGGAATCCATATAAACAAACAAAAACTCACCTGTGTCTATGCTTACCGTGTACTTAAGTTTGTATCTACCCTACCTGAACAAATTTATCCTTGGATGGAGACCTAAAGTACTACTTTTTACAACAATCTTTTATTCTTGTGTTACATCACACCTGAATGCTCCAGACCAGTAAACAGTTAATACTTAGGCATTTTCGGAGGTGGTCAAACTTGCTGATGAGTTACAGAAAGGCATTTTATTAACAGCACCTTGCTGCTATGTAGCTTCTCAAATATTATAAAAGCAGTACTTTTTACACCGGGCTTTCCATTTTGGCTTTACTTCATGGTAGGGAAGAATAGAATAAAGAGCCTTTATTTGTCACATCCACATTACAGCACACTGAAATTGTTTCTTCGCATATCCCGGCTTGTTTTTGGAAGCTGGGTCAGACTGCAGGGTCAGCCATGATACGGCGCTCCCTGGAGCACAGAGGGTTAAAGGCTTGCACAAGGACCCAAGTGAGACAACTTGGTGATACCAGGGTTAGGAGCCTTCCGATCAGCAGCCTTAACCCCCCCGACCCCGAGCCACCCCCCCCCCCTCCCATAGTGCACCACATCCATCTTACTGTATTTTGTTTATCTGAGATTTGAACAAGTCCGACTAAGAACCAGATGAATTTGATCTTTTACATAAAAGCATAGAGTTCATAGAGAGTGTACTTTCATTTTCACATGACTGTATACACAGATATTAGGATGGATTCGGTCGTGGAAATAAAACAATATAAGAAAAAGAAATAACAAAAACAGTATCAGGACTAATCTGATATAATTATGTTATGTTGAAGTCTATGTGTTTTGTAATTTCGGCAGAAGAAGATTTTAAGGTTGTACAACAACTGCACTTACTGCAAGCAGGTTCATTATGGTATGTCCCGTCTCTTTGAAGATAGACTCACGATACCGGACACTAACCAAAGGACAGGGATACACTGGCAAGAAACAAACCAAACAACTTTTGGTGGAAGAAGGCTGAAGGGGGGAAAAAAACCCTTTTGCCCAAGTGTATACATTTTATCTGACTAGAGAAATAAACATATGAGTATAGAGTGGAATTCATGTACAAAATCCAAACAAAGCCAGGTGATCATGGGATACAGAGTAATATTTATTCAAAGCAAATAAACTGTGAAAATGCAAAGAAGCATTCATATAAAATCAAAAATGCTTAATATGATTTATAGCTGGGCGATATGTCATATAAAATTAATCTCAGAATATTTAGATTAGGTGTTTTAGGGCTCGCCCTAAAGGGGTTTCCAGGGTGCCAGGGTTTCGCTGGCATCAACAGGTTTGTTTTAGGTGCTGGAATAAATTAGTCGTGATGCTACCTTTAGTTAACACAAATTTTACATAGGGCTTTTTGGCTTGTTGAACAATGACTGAAACTACGGCTATCTTGGAAACGAGCTCTTATGATTTGCCATAGTGCGCCCCCCCTATGTTGTATTGCGTATTTTGCAAGTGTAATGCAGGGCAGGAGGCGTAGAACTACGGAAGCTTGCTGTGCCAAAGGGAAATTGTAAAATCTTATTTTCGGCATAAACCATAAACTCGAATTGATCAATAATGACGATTACAATCTCCCTATGATCTATGATTAGAATGAGAATATATAGCAGTGTGTGCTGGTAAAATACTGGAGCTTCAAGAATCCTGTACTGCCCATAAGAGAAGACCATCCTCTATTTCAGGGTTCACTAACACGGCGACTGCAGGAAACGGGTCGCCCCCACATGCCTGTTCTAAAATTGCACGTGAACAGTGAGATGCATCTAAAATGTGTTATTTTGTTAAACCATTGTTAATTATTGTGAGAAATCATTAACGTGATCAGTGTCTTCACATAGATAAACAGAGTACCTCTCAGTTTCAAAAAAGTTGGTGAGCCCTGCTCTATATAGTCTTATAAACAGTACAGTCTCCTCTTTATAACGATGTGACGGTGACCATTATGTGTTCAGTGCATTTAAGAACCA
>JACRUU010000028.1:15926763-15959263 GCA_030449085.1 Kryptopterus vitreolus
GACAGAAACCTTTTTTTTGACTCAACACAAAACATTTTTATTCACTATTACCTCTTCACAATAAAATGTAAACAAACAAAGCAACTGTATTTACCATCGTCTATTAAGCACGTCGATTAGCTAATTAGCACAGGGTGCAACAGCACATGCCGTACTAAGGCCGTCAAGGGCCGGTCTAATGCTATTGCATGTCAATGAATGAGTCGTTTAGAGATTTTATTGATTCTCAGGCAGATAAAGAATGGAATACAGAAAACAACTCTGTAAAGAATCAACATTTTGCCGCAATCAACAACCCAAACTCAAACTAATCCCCAACTATGGCTTTAAGGTCCAGGCTTGGCTATCGTTAAATACAATTAAAGCCTCCATCCTTATATAATGAAAGGAGAATTCAAATAAAAAATTAAGGCTGTGACGGCGGCGATTGTTGACTACCGCGGTGCGAAATCAACAACAACAACTGTTGTTATTTTTTTTATTCCATTTCCAAATAGGTGAACTACTTGGACCATTATTTATAGTACAGATTTAACTTGTCCATTTGCTTGTAAGACATTTTATCAAATGCGGCCACTCTCGCAAATTCCGCTGGCCATTCCTGAGGGGAAGCGGGATCTTATGATTTCCAGCTCCTGAGAATTATTTCTCTACCAATCAATAAACTGGTTTGGACTTTATGTTTATGAATGACGCGTTTTAACAACTGCAAAGATCATCTGAAAAGGGCTCCGAAAATCAGCATCATGTGCCGCATTATAGGATCAACCACCTATTTCTGTAGGCTTGTTCCTTAAAAACATCCTGCGCGCATGTACACGTACACGTACACACACACACACACACACTTGATTAATTGTATGTATAAGAACTCAAGCCTTGTTTTCTGATTTGTATCATGAGAGATTCTTTTATGCAACTTAAACATTTCAAATCCATGTACAGAATGAATTAAGAACGGCAGGATCTATGAAAAGCAAAAACATTCATCTTCAGATTTTTCCGCTAATAATAATAATAATAAAATACTGATCTCACGACAGCTTATGTATTATATTAACAAACCGTCCACTAGATATTAACAGTACTTTTGTAGATACATTTTGTAGTATATTTTACTTTTCTCAAATTTTCAAAGATCTGTATTTAAAAACAAACAGAGACTGCATTGGCACATTACAATGCACATGTCACGTAAACAAAGATCAGTAAATTATTAAGCATAAAAAATGAAACGGAAGATGGTCAATGTGCACAAAAATGTAATAGATAGGGGAGGAAAAAAAACAGGATTTGTTTATGCGTCTGATTATTAATATATTTTACATTTCCTCGTTTGTTAACTGAAACATGGATCTACACAGTAATTGGAGTTACTGTCAATGATCCAAACACTAGCAGTAAATAATATTTTTGCCATCGTCCTGGGGTGGACAGATAAAATAAAAGGGTTTTTTGTTGTCATTTTATACTTCCACATCTCATTCACAGTCAGCACAATTTTAAAATGCCTGGAAACCAAGGGTTTCAGGTATTACTCACTACTCACGGCTACTATAGATTCCTCGTGGCTAATATTACCCATCCTTACACACTACAAATACATCTCGACAGATTTGGGAACCACAAAACTGTGCACTTTCACACGAAAACATGTGAAAATGTTGATTTCCATTATCTGAACTGATGCAACTGTGAGTAAACATTTCTCCCCTGAAGATGGCAGGACTCATTCTCGAGGTTGTAAGTAAGATAATTCTTTAGCAATGCATCTCAAATACGCCATCTTGTCAGTTTCGAGTTGAATGGGTCACATGACGTATTGAGGTGGGAAGAACCTTGTCGACCTAAACCTGGGTTATTATTACACTATCCGCTCCGTGTTTTTCAGGATGCTCACTTCCTGTTTATTTCTGAAAGAATGGCACTATATAGAAATTCATAAGAGACTAAGAAAATAAATCATTCATTCATTCATTCATCTTCTACCGCTTTATCCGATCTTCCCTCGGGTCACGGGGAGCCTGTGGCGTCTATGGGCATGAAGGCAGGATACACCCTGGATGGAATGCCAAACCATCGCAGGACACAAACACACATTCACACACACACAGTCATACACTAGGGACAATTTTCCAAGGTGCCAATCAACCTACCGTGCATGTTTTTGGACTGAGGAGGAAACCGGAGAACCCGGAGAAAAACCCCCTGAGGCACGGGGAGAACATGCACAAACTCCACACACACACATGGCCGAGACGGGAATCGAACCCGGACCCTGGCGGTGTGAAGCGAACGTGCTAACCACTAAGCCACCGTGCCCACAAGAAAATACATAACAAATTATTAAATTATTTAAAATACTGTAAAAGTAAAAAAAAATCAATACACAAATAAATATGGACCTGGTAAATATATTAAATATGAAACCGCTTTAGTGTCCATTTATTAATATGGAAAATAAATGGAAAATTACCCAGTGTTCCTGCCTACACTGATGCCCATGAATCCAGTGCCAAAACATGGCAAGAGGTATAAACAGTTTTAATGACAAGAATGGTAGTGATATTCACCAAATCTAATACCTGTATTTTTTTTTACCTACTGTAGGCTCCTAAAATCCCTTCACTATTTGAGAATTAAGGGTGTAGTGTCACAATGGTGAGCCAAATAAACACATATGAGCTCACTGGAGATCTATTTAGGAATACTACTGATTAGTGGACAGCCTTCGTAAAAAAACAAAAAAAAACTGGTCCCCGAGGAGAGGCTCTTTATTACTCTTCAAGACAACTCCAATTAGTAGCACAGCTGCACAATGACCCTGACCACAAAACACATCGTTTATTCGTCTAACAACTATTAACACAAAGAATTATTTACAATCGATACCAAATCATCCAGTTCTGATTAATCACCCTCAAACAATTCTTCGTTACGGATATACTTGGTCTTTGTCAGGATGCACAGCAATAAGCAACATGTTTGGATAAATAAAACCATATTCTTTTACCATATTCCTGAGGCAGATGGTGATTTTTCCTCCAAATCTAAAAACGACGTCAACCAAGGTTTTTCCATGTGTGTGCGCACTAATAGAAACGATGGGGGGGGGGAAAAAAGCACTTACCTCTTTGTATAGTTTCATAGCAGACGACACAAACCCTGGCCTCTTTCTCCATGTACTTTAGTTTGCACTTACGGTTGCAGCAAACGCCGCAATATACCTACAACCACAAAGATCGTTCATTTTACAATGGAATGGAATGGATTTCAGATATTCACAACTTTGTTACAAGCTTGAGAGATTTCCATAAATAATAAAAACCACCGACTCTCCTAATAAATGCCAACCCATCGCAGGACACACACACACACACACACACACACATTCGTACACTAGGGACAATTTTCCAAGGTGTTAATCAACCTACCGTGCATGTTTTTGGACTAGGAGGAAACCGGAGAACCCGGAAGAAAACCCCCTGATTCACTGGGAGAACATGCAAACTCCACACACACATGTCCGAGACGGGAATCGAACCGGGACCCTGGCGGTGTGAGGCGAACGTGCTAACCACTAAACCACCGTGCTCAGTATTTCCGGTGTAGCATCGTACGCATTCCTCCGTACCGCCAAGTCCATAGTGATGAAACAAAATAACTAAATAAATAAATACATCGCCATTAAAAAACACATAAATAAATAAAAAAAACAAACAAAAAAACTCAACTGTGTCTATGCTTATTGTGTACTTAAGTTTGTATCTACCCTACATGAACAAATTAATCCTTAGATGGAGACCTAAAGCACTACTTGCCCTGGATAAGGGCGTCTGCTAAATACTGTAAATGTAAATGAAATAAAGCATGGACATGGCTTCACTCGACGCAGGAGTAAAAAAAAAAAAACAGCCTCCATGAATTTGGATCATGCAGCGTTCACACGTTATTGGTCACACCAACACTAAGCTTTTCTATTTTTATTTTTTGGACACGAGTGCAATAAATATTTTGTTGGAAAAAAAAAATGAAAATAGTGAGGGAAGTGTAGTTCAGTGGTTTAAAGAGCTGGGATACTGATCGGAAGGTATCCGAGCCCAGTATCGCCAAGCTGCTGCCTTTGGGTCCTTGAGCAAGGCCCGTAACCCTCTGTGTTCCAGGAGCGATGTATTATGGCTGACCCCAGTGCTGGGATATGTGAAGAAAGAAATTCACTGTGCTGTAATGTATATGTGATAAATAAAGGCCATTCTATTTTATTCTTTTTGCGCTTCCTCATTCTCAAATTGTCATTTATCTTTATAACAATTCACTGCTGCACTGCTATAGCATCTCTATATCTCTCTCTCTCTCACACACACACACAAGTTTTTTTGGTTGGATACATAACTACAGTAATGAATAAACCATCGCAACTTAATTTAGTGCACTTTTGAATTAGGATTTTGAAAAATATAGTTACTGTTCCCATCAATACATAATCTGTCCAATTATGTATTGTGTCCACATAAACAATATCTTGTAAACACTCTTGCAATCTAAAAATCGAGATCAACCAAGTCCGCTTAGAATTTACACAGGTAACAGGACAAGGGAGGCAATAAATGCTTAATTACATCATTCAGCACAGCGCTGGTAGTTGCCCATATTATACTGCCCCGAGGTATTTCCTTTAACTTATCTCCTGTGTACGTGTATTATCGGCAGGACAAAGCACACAATAAAAACATTAGCATTGACAGCAACAGCAATAAAAACCTTTCTATCCAGTAACACAACCAATTCAAATCCACATTTTGTCACTGTATCTGTAAAAGAAACTTACCTGGTATTTGATATAATCTTTTTATAAATTAATTTTAAACTTTACTTTATCTGACGTTTGTGGCAAATAAACTACGTTACATAAAGCTACAACTACAGCATGACCAATTTCCAGTATCTCAAACAATGACGTGTGTTGCACTGTGAGCTAAACATGACCGTGACGGCCCCAAAACAGCGGCTAAAAACAGAGTGGTCACATTTCCTACTGTATCCAATATTAAAAAAAAAAGGGCAGATTAATGCATTTATTAATGCATTATAATGCATCTTATATGACACATCGCCCGACTCTAGTTTATTGCTTATTTTTACCCCCTGGTGGAAGAGCGTAGACCAATAAAGTGCCTTACTTTGCCACATGCTCTGCAGTGATGTCTTCTCTTGGTAAAAGTGAACTTCTGCCCACATTTCATGCAGTTAGGTGCCTCCGAATCCGGAACCCAGGGCGGCTGCCTCCATCCAAGACCTTTATCCTCTGTTCCTGCCTGATCGACTGCTTCTCCTGGAATATCTCCAGGGTAAGGGAGGTGGCTCCGAAAGCTCTTCGTGGCCATACATGTGATCGCCGTTGTCATTACTGTTAGTTTTCAAGTTACCGTCACTGTGGTTGGAAGTCTGCCTCGTTATAGGAGGAACAGGGGGGAGGTTCTCGTCCTCAGAAATCAATACATTCTCCTCCGATTGGCTATTCTGTCCCTCTTGTGGTAGAAACGGCCGGACATTTTGGCTGGATAGCTGCTTTGGTCGAGCTCCGCCGTAACACGGCGACTGGTTTGGGTTGCAGCCTAAATGATTCTGACTCGAAGTCGCCATGTCTTCCACGGGATCCCTTCGAGAATGGTCTGGCTTGAAGGGGACGGTGTCTTGAGGCGAGGAAGAAACATTGGAACCTTCGCTTTCGTCTAAAAACTGAAGAGATCGGTCACTTTCTGGCGAGGCGAATGAATCGACCGGGCAGCTGCGCAACTCTCCTTCTAAATCTCCGTTAAATTCTGAAAAGCCCTCGTCCACAAATTTCTCGGCCGATGCGTCCGGATTGTTTCTCTGCGCCTCGCCCATTAGATAAGCGTCGAGCTCTTCATCAGTGACCAGCATCATATTCTGCTCACTTTCAGGGAGGTAATCACATGTAAAATCAAACTCGATCGGACAATCAGGGCTCTGTGCATCGCTGGAAGCTTGGTGGGTTTCAGGCAACATTCTGGACATTCGATTTTCCGAATGAGACAAGCTGCATTCAAACGTTCTGGTAGAGAGAGAGGTTGACCCTGCTTGGTTTGACATTATTTGCACCAGTTCGGGGTCGTCCTCAGGTGAGGAATCTGCCTGCCTATGACATTGGGATCCTACAACATCTGCAGACGGAACAATTGCATGTTCGGTGTCCCGGGTCTTTGTGGATTCACGCACAGAGATTTCTGCGCTGTCTTTGGCTTCAACCTCCATCGCCTCCTGATCTAAAGAGGCCACAAGAGATCCACACATGGACACGGTGATGGGAAGGCAGGAGAGCGACGGTTCGTTTTCACATGTCGGAATGGCAGGGGTCATTTTGTGGTCCTCGTTACTGCTCTCCGTTGAATCTTCTTCGTCTGGTATATCAGGCAGACGTTTGCCGGCGTCGCCAATAGCTGCCGCGTCCTCGTCCATTACATTTGAAGAAACCGGGCTATTGGGGTTCATTTCAGGTTGTAAAGTGCTCAGGGAGTTGCTTTGGAGTTCAGACTGCACTGGACAGTCACTTTGGGGCTGCTCGACCTTATCGTCATTAACTAAAGGTTCTAGGTCATTGGAAAGAAATTGAGGTTCCGCGGTGTTCTCCACAGATGCAGGCAATATAACGTCCAACAAACTAAAACAGCTTGAAGGGCCATCGAAGTGCCCATCCAGACCCTGTAGGTCATCGTGAGCGGGTTTTAGGTTCTCGGAGTATGCAACAGCTGGACTGTCGAAATCCACCAACAGCTCCTCCTCCAGCTGTTTCTCGGCAACCTCCAGCTCTCTGAAGTCGTTGTGACTATTTGTGCGTAGGAGACTGGCTGATCCTGTGTCATTGACAAGATCGCAGATGGGTTTCAACGATCGATCAGGACAAGGAGGAATCAAGCTTTTGGAAGCTCTGCTGTCAACAGAGGAGAGGAGGTCAACGTCGGTCAGGACCCTCCCTTTTGCATCGTGATCTCTTTGGTCAGGGGCACTGACAGGTGCGGTCGGACCATAATGCAGGGAATTCACATCAGGGAGAGTCTGTGAAACTGTAGGTGGCTCGGATATAAAGTATTGCGAGTAAAGAGTTGGGTCCTGGCGTGCGGAATTTGCGAACGTTGTAGACGTGTTCTCGGCCTCCACTGGAAAAAGAAGAGAAGAAATAAAAAATCATTACACAGAAATATAGCAGTAAAAAAAAATAGAAGTAGTAAAATTCCTTTTTTTTTTTTTTTTAAATGGATCATCTAATTTGTTTCAAGGTTTGAGAAATACAGCAAGTATGCTCGGTATCTGTCTATATGGAAAAAACAAAACTATTGAGCTTTAAGTAGTAAATATAATCCAACGCAAAATCACATCTCTTACTTACAACAACATGTTTAAATGAAGAATCCACACTGCGGTTCAATTACAATTACCCACAATGCTGTGAAAAACTAAACCCATTTATTGTACGTAATCTGCATATAATATTGAATGTAGCGCTGTGACGTGACCGTGACCACCTGACGTCACACGAGCTAACGTTAACACACAAATTTCAGATACACTGACGTGTATGGTAGAGACCAGATTTGACGGTGAACACATATATACATATAGTAAAAATATACATAGTATTTAAAATTATATATAGTATTTACTGGTATACAGTAAAGTACCATTTTTATCTCGTGTCTTACGAATGTAGTTAGGAGACGTGTGTAGTCAACAGCGACTGCCACAAACAACTTACGAACTAATTCACATTACAAACGAACTCTTGGAACGTAACTTGCTTTTTAAGGTGAGGATCGTCTGTACAGGGATTTTTGTGAAACATATATTGGGATATTTCTTGTTTTTGGAATCGGACACAATTGTGGAAAATCTGTCATTACACTACCATATGCAAATATCTTAATTTTCGTTATTTACTTACAAAATGACACTCGTAAACCATAAAGCTGACCATAACATGAATCCTGTACCAGCCTTTCCCACATCACAACTCGCTGGCATCAAGTGTAGCTAACATTAAGTAGCCGTTTTAAACATATGCACCTAAAATGAAATGGGATTAATGATGATGATTGTATAATATTATCAATGTTATCATTAGTATTAGGTTAGTAGTAGGTGATCTGAGTGCTAACAAGTGTTTTATTTGTAGAATTTGATATTAATGGCAACAATACAGGCGTGTCTTACCTCTGTTATATGACGATTATTTGAGAATTCTAACTGTTATTCCATCGATTAAATGAGTAATCGGATAACACATTATTTTTCTTTACTAAAGAGCCTCATAAAATGAACCAGTCATTTGTTTTTCTTTTTAGAAAGATCTGCAGTTTATTGCCGAAATGGCGGAAATCATTCAGTGTATTAATTCGCCATATTACATCAAAATCCAAATACAGGGTGTTCAAAAACCTTCCTCAGTGTCCGTGTAGAGTAAGTCAGGGGAAACTACTTATTTAATTAAACTCATTATCACTCATTCATTCATTCATCTTCTGCTTTATCCGATCTTCCCTCGGGTCACGGGGAGTCTGTGTCCATCTCAGGTGTCTGTGGGCATTAAGGCAGGATACATCCTGGATGGAATGCCAACGCATCACAGGACACACACACACACACACACACATTCATACACAGGATTTAAATCGGTGTATTTATCACCAGTGTAAAAGAAATGTTCTCCAATACGCCACTGTGGAGGGATTTTTTTAACACACAGTATATAAATAATAGCTTATTTTTTATAATATAATATAATTTTTTTTATATATAATAGCTTATTATATAAACAGTGAGCTTATTAATCCCTGATCCGAACCGATCACGACAGGCGTTTCGGTACGTACGAGACTTATATGTACGTAGGTTTTATGATCACATTTCATAACTACTCTGAGCAATGATCATGTGAACGTGTTACAGTCAGTCAGTGGCTAGTGGAGGAGAAGTTGTTGTTTAAAAATGACTTGTGCATTATTCATAGCTTATGTGGGAGTATTTCCTTACTGTAACTTTTCTTCTTACGAATGGAAAGCAAATGATTTGTCTCCTCCCCCTTTTTTGCTGAGCAGAAAAAATTTGATTTGTGATTCAAAAACTGTAATGTGATTACCCCCCCCCCTCGTTCCATTGCACCGCTGATAAATAAAAATAGAATACAATTAATTTAATATTAATCACACTGTTCGATGTTTTCTTTGTTGTAGTTTGAAGTGATCCAAAACGTTCCTCTTTTTTTTAAGATGATGCATCAATAATAATGGGAAACACCGTGCTCCTTATTCCATATTTAGTTAAATGGACTAAATGGCACATTAACCTATTCTATTGTATTCTATTTTGTCAAATCATCAGTGTCATTAATTATAATATATAACTAAAGGCAAATGTGTTCTTTCAGAAGAGTGAGTCAAACTGGTAGTATGAAAAGGTTGGTGACCGCTGCTCTAAAAGCATTCAGTATCAGAATTGCTGTTCTTGTGTCACTGGATGCTCTTTCCTGATGCTCGTGACTGTATATCCGGAACCGGTAAAAGTGTATGACACAGAAAGTCCGACCGAGTTCACTGTACCTCTCAACTAAGAGAGAGAGAAAATAAAACAGGCGTGTTTATTTAGGAATGAAACAACACAATACAGCCTATATAATGTAGTTCAATGTTAAATAACACATTTTACTGCAGATCGGGAACTAACATTTGGTTTTCCAACGATATCCACGGCGGAATCCTGCCGAAACTCATCAGTCTAAAAGGCATACACTAGAGACCTGCGCTGGACGGATGTTTCCGGCCCTCTCCCGCAAGGTTCTGTCCCGCTCCCGCCCACAATATTTCGGTTTTGTCCTGCTCTTGCGCCCCTTTCGTGCATCTCTGGCAGGCAATATTTATATTGTATATAATGTATATTGAAGGGCAGGGTGGCTTAGTGGTTAGCACGTTCGCCTCACACCGCCAGGGTCTGGGTTCGATTCCCGTCTCGGCCATGTGTGTGTGTGGAGTTTGCATGTTCTCCCCGTGCCTCAGGGGTTTTTTTCTCCGGGTTCTCCAATTTCCACCCCGTCCAAAAACATGGAACCTATGATTGGCACCTTGGAAAATGGTCCCTAGTGTTTGAATGTGTGTGTGTGTGTGTGTGTGTGTGTGTGTGTTTGCCCTGCGATGGGTTGGCATTCCATCCAGGGTGTATCCTATAATATAATACTATATATATATATATATATATATACTATATATATATATATATATATATATATATATATAAAAACAAATGAACTGTTATGAATCTACTGAAAAAAGCAATAATGTCAACTAAAATGAAAATAAACAATATACATTATCATTCATCTTCTACCGCCTTATCCTCGGGTCACGGGGAGTCTGTGCCTATCTCAG
The DNA here is from genome assembly GCA_030449085.1 of Kryptopterus vitreolus. Lineage (NCBI taxonomy): Eukaryota > Metazoa > Chordata > Actinopteri > Siluriformes > Siluridae > Kryptopterus > Kryptopterus vitreolus. The sequence continues at coordinate 15,937,200 of JACRUU010000028.1, forward strand.
GCGTCTATGGGCATTAAGGAAGGATACACCCTGTATGGAATGCCAAACCCATCGCAGAACACACACACACACACACACACTCATCACTAGGGACAATTTTCCAAGGTGCCAATCAACCTACCGTGCATGTTTTTGGACCGGGGGAGGAAACCGGAGAACCCGGAGAAATACCACCCTGAGGCACGGGGAGAACATGCAAACTCCACACACACATGGCCGAGACGGGAATCGAACCCGGACCCTGGCGGTGTGAGGCGAACGTGCTAACCACTAAGCCACCGTGTCCCCATGTCTTCTATGATGTTTGCTAGAAATCCTTGTTAAAAGGTGAGAAAGGAATTCCACGTCAAAGATATAACAAATCAAACAGCACCAAGCACGAGCAAGTTTATCATCACAGATCGACACAAATAATCGGTATCGAAAGTTGTTTTCTTTTCATTGAGACATTCTCGTCTTGACGAGAAACGAATATGGAACAAGGAACAGAAAAGCTCATCCTAAATGTGCAAAAGTGACATTATCAGCTGGAAGGCGAAAAAATCTTCTAACCTGTGTTTAATTCAAAGTCATCCAAGAGTTTGTCCAAGTCACATACAGCAGCTTTGAAGTAATTGTCCATCCTATAGGGACTTAAGGATTATGATTGGTTTAACCCTGTGGGGGAAAAAAAACAAAAACAATTCAATATTTTGGTTAATTTGAGCTCTATTTAAAAAGTCACTCTACATTTGGAATATTGCTTATTGCACAGATACATAACGTGTACATAAACTGTGTCATTTAGATTTAGTTTTTTTTTTAAACTCTAAATTAACCTCTCTGTAAACATACCGGCCTCTTTTCCCTTATAACAAAAGTTACACAGGAATATTACAGGGTGTTGGAAACACTATTAACGCTAATGAATAACAAAACCATTTAACCATGGATTTTCGACTAACTGTGTGATAAAACGAGCTGTAACACGGTTTATAAAATGCACCATAAACACTGTTTTGTTTAATATTTTGAGAGATAAACTATTAAATACGCCGGCTAACCAGCTAAAAGATCCGTGTGCTGAAAGCTCGCTAGCTCCTCAGCTCTGTTTACGCGCTAGCTGGCTAGCTAAGCATTTACTGGCAAAAAAAAACCCAAAACAAATGCCAATAACACGACTGGTCACGTCTCTGGTTGGGAGAATTAGTTACCGTGAAATGCTTCATCGTCTCCACCGTCGTTTGTCGGTCACTTCCTGGGTTTACTTTTACACAGTAATCGCTAAAGAGATCCGGGCAACCTATTAATAATTCCACATAAATTCCACAGTGCGACCATTTCCAGCGCCGGTGTGTAAGAGCAGGAAAAAAACTCTCTTAAAGACACAGAGCTGCGGTTTTGTAACACCGGGCTACAAGAAGAGTCCTTGCTTTCGATATAATATCAAATAAAAGACATTTGTATTGTCGTGTTCTTAATTGTAAGCATATTGTCATAATGCTTGGTTTCTTTTCATTCTGTTATTGCAGAGTCTGACACGGTACCGTCACTGATCCACATGTGATAATCCGCTAGTGTTATATTTCCTATATTAGTCATTTGTAGATGCAGAACAACGAATATTATACATGACACATTGCCGTAGTGCATAGATATATATATATATATATATATATATATATATATATATATATATATATATATATATATATATATATATATATATATATATATATATATAGATGCCCCCCACAAACAACCACTTTACGAACTTTCGCTCATAAGTACATAAGTACATGGTAAGTATTAATGACAACATTACACGAATATTATACATAATACATTGCCGTTGTACACACACACACACACATATATAGATATATATATATATATATATATATATATATATATATATATATATATATATATATATATAGATGCCCCCAACAAACAACCATTTTATGCACTTTCGCTCATACGAACAAAACCTGTCCACAAAGTAAAATTCGTTCGGATTCGAAAAGAACTTGCCGCTACCTACGAACGAAGAGCATAAGTGTAATTACAACATTCCATGGTAAGTACATGGTAAGTATTAATGACAACATTACACGGTAAATACAACACTTACTGTATACTGCTCAGTGTTTAAGGAATTGGCCGCAGGAACGGAAGGTATCAGGTTCAAATTCCAGCAACACCAAGCAATTCCAAAGAAAAGATGCCATCAAGGTCGTTATCCCTCAGTTGTCCAGTTGTAAGTTGCTCTGGATAAGGTGGTCTGAAAAATGTAATGTAAATACTATTTGCGATGCTTTAGAGATTGAGGCATTGTCAAAAAGACAGGAGGTGGAGGTGTAGGTGGCAGAGTTGAAGACGTTTTCACTGGGAGTGACGAGGATGGGCAGGATTAGAAATGAGTTTATTAGAGGGACTAGACATCTAGGTTATTTTTTGAAGACAATGTGAAGTAGACGCGATTGAGAAGTAAAAGAATGCTGAGAATCGAGATGCCAGGTAGGAGGAGAAGAGGAAGGCCAGGGAGGAATTTATGGATGTAGTGAGGAAAGACATATAGTTAGTTGAAACAGATCTAGAGGACAGGGGTCGTGTGGATAGATAGATATAGATAGATCGATAGATAGATAGATAGATAGATAGATAGATAGATAGATAGATAGATAGATAGATAGATAGATAGATTAAAAAAAAAATTAAAACTTGTTTTCAGTTAATTAATTGCTAAAGTAGTTTATGTGTAATGACCACATTACAGCTCCATATCACTTAGCCAAGTTAACTGTATTGTTCCATCTTATTTCTTCAGTTGCACATACTCTCTCTCTCTCTCCCCCTCTCTCTCTCTCTCTCTCTAAACATTTTTCCGTCACCCACCACTGTAACAAGGACAAAAAGCACAAAATGTCACCAAGAAAACACAACGGAAAAATGCAAAGTCGCCACAAAACACAAACTGTTAATGTCATTAGTCAAGTCAAGTCAAGTCAAGAGGTTTTTATTGTCATTTCAACCACATATAGCTAACACAGTACACAGTGAAATGAGACAACGTTTCTCCAGGACCCTGGTGCTACACAAAACGACATAACACAAACACAACAACACAATGCTGAGGACGAGACAAAGTTTGTCCTAGCTACATAAAGTGCATCGTGTGCAACCTAGTGCAAACAGCACAAAGACAGAACAAGACTGTGTTCACAACACAAGACAGTGCACAACAAACAACTGACACAATATAATAGAATAAAAAACACAACAACAACAACCTAGTGCAAAGTATTCCAAAGTGTTCCAGTTTGGCGAGTGTGCAAAGGAACAATTGGAGCAGCAGTGATAAGAAGTAAATGTGCAAAATGTGCATGTAAACAGTAACACTGTCAGTGAGAGCAGTATATACAATACACATGTAAAGGCCAGTGATGAGGTAGATAAATAATATAGCATTGGATGGTGTGTGAGTGTACGTGTGAGTCCAGTTCCAGTTCCAGTTCCAGTATGTAGCTTTCCTTCGGATGACTATATATATATATATATATATATATATTATTTTCAAACCTACGGGCACTCATGGGGAAGTTTAGTTGTATTGCTCACACACACTTGCACATATAATAATAAAAATAATAATAATGAATTATATTTTTATATATAATATATTATATTATACTTTTTTAAAAAATCTTTAAGTAGTGATTTCATTGGTTTTGCGTCTACTTGTGCAATAAAACGAATATAAGCTTCATATCCAATATCAGCAACTAATAACATTTTAGAGAAAAAAACTAAGCAAAAACAGATGAGCTTAGCTATATTGCATGGACGGATCACACGTGTTTTGAAATGGGACATGAGATTCTGATCCGCTGTTATCACCTGTCGCTTACATAGTGCTGTTAACTTTGAATAAAGTTACAACATTATCTAATATTGTTGTATAACTTGCTAATGTGCTATATTGATTATGGACCGTAGATAGGGTGCTCTCTCCTCTCTCTCTCTCCGATCTCTCTCCTCCCCTCTCTCCCACTCTCTCTCTATCTCTCTCTCTCTCTCTCTCTCTCTCTCTCTCTCTATATATACTATATATATATATAGCTCTATATATATATATATATATATATATATAATAAATAAAGTTTCAACATTATCTAATGTTGTAGTATAAGTTGCTTATGTGGGGTGTGCTATATTGATTATGGACCGTAGATAGGGTGCCATATATATATATATATATATATATATATATATATATATATATATATATATATAGTTACAACATTATCTAATATTGTTGTATAAGTTGCTAATGTGCTATATTGATTATGGACCGTAGATAGGGTATTATATATATATATATATATATATATATATATATATATATATATATATATATAGATACTATAATATATATATATATCTCTTCTATATATATATATATATATATATAGTTTGTTTGTTTATTTTTATCTCCGCCTGAATCGTAGCGTAGAGTTTCCGAGTATGACGTCACGCGCAGGGATAGGCACGTCACGTGATTTGAGTTACCAAACCTCTGGGTTAAGGGGAAAAATTACGAAGGAAAAAAAAGTGGCCGTAAATGTGGTTTCAGACTGAAAAGGTAGGAGAGTTTTCCGCTTCTTTTCGTATTATGGTCAGCGTTGAGCATTGCAACTATATTTACTTTAAGTACTTAAAGTATTGACAAAGGCAAAGGTGCAGTTTGGACAAACACGGTGCAGCTACCTGGTAACTTACTTATTATTATTATTATTATTCCGGCGCGCTGTATGATGACGGCGCTGTTAACGGGGCACGGAGTTTCTTCATAAGTGCCATGCGTGTTTTTGTTGTCGTATTCTTATTTCTATTATTTGTATCATATTCTCACTTTTGAATGTTGTTCGTGTGCTTAACAGTGTAGCCTGCATTGCTCAATGTCTGGAGCAAACGGAAATTCCCACTTTACAAAAACAATGTAGGCACGCTATCTCATCTACCCTCATGTATCATATTATGTACGTCATTAGATACATGATGTAGCGTTTTATTTGTAATGAATGATATTTAAACATTTATTCTATAATATACATTGTTGTTGCCTGGAAGTTTAGGGGTCAAGACTAATAGATTTATAGATTTGTTTTGTCCCTACAGGTCTCTGTGCTAATTTATGGCCAGGTAAGGTTCGCCCCAAAATGAACAATCAATGTGTTTGTGTTTGTGTGTGTGTGTGTGAGAGAGAGAGATTAAAAAGAATTCCACCCCACAATATTTTTTTAACAAACATTTTGAACCTGGTTAGGGAGACATACATAAATGTGAGTAAACCCTAAAAACTAAATTAACTTGTGTGTGCGTGTGTATATGTATATATATATATATATATATATATATATAATCTATATATATATATATATATATATATATATATATATATATATATATATATATGCGCTGTATATAAGATAAGATGAGACATAACTTGAATACAGTTTTCATATATAATGCATAGTATTTCATATATAATGCATAGCACATATATACATATGAATGAACCCTCTATATATATATATATATATATATATATATATATATATATATATATATTCAGGTTTAATGAATAGGACAAATTTCTCGTGTACTGTGCTCAGGCTGTCTCGGCTCTCGGCTGTATCTGTGCGAGTGATCCGCAGGGCCTGGTTACAATAGTATCAGTACTGTGTGTTCATGTTACACAGGTTGACAATCCATCCTGGTGAACGGCTCACTCTCCAGTATTGTTCTTACTGCTGGTCCTCGGGTCTCATGGTCTCATTTATTAACATATGTTCTTTATATACAGTGTATATCACATAAACAGTATATAGAGTTTATTTTTATCTAATTCTACCCTGATATGACCTTTATAAACTACACTGTGTGTTTTTGTTTTTTTTTTTTACCTGGGAATGAACCAAATAGTTAGGACAAACAATACAGATATGAAGCTTTTGTTAAACAGTGGAACTATCTTATGAAGATTGTTTTTTTAACTTCCCATAACCACAGTGAACACACAGCTGACGAGCCTTTGAAAAGTTTGTAAAGGCTGAAAATTTGACTGATTGAGCAAAACTAAGATCATTATCTCTGTGCCTTGGACAAAACTGATGGTGAGGTAAACATGTATGTTATTTTCGTTTGCACATGGTGACACAGATGTCCAATTCTCAAGGTGCGGTAAACACCAGAATCGCTTTTGTTGCACTTTCCATATTGTGTTTAAAAGTATTTAAGTCTGTTGTCTCATTCTGTTTGTTCACTTAGTTAATTTTATGCCTTTATGCCTAGGTCAGAGTGCATTTCCGATGTCCTCCAGTTGGGGTTCTCCTGGCCGCTTTAGGCGTGCCCGAGATGCCACGTATAATGATGTGCCCCCGAGCTCATTAGAGAGAAGTAACGGCATCTCTAGTTCGCAACGCCACAGATCGGCGGATTTGGCTCTGAGCTTGGATCCTCTGCCTCCTCCACCTCTCCCTGAAGAGCCTCCAATCGGACCAGAGTTTGACCCTAGTGACAACGAAAACTGTGAAGATTCATCAGTTGACCTCAAACCTGTTCATCGCTTCATTCCCGACTCCTGGAAGAACTTCTTTCGTGGGAGCAACAGAAGCAGCAGTAGCTCAGTGCCAGTATCCAGTAACTTAAACACCACCACAAAGGGCATTAGGTGCTCTCCTCCTCATTCCCCCTCAGGCTCAGGCTCGCATCACAATAAGTTTGAGGGCTCTGGAAGCAGCTACCATTCCCCCACAGAGCGTGAGGCCGTGCTAGGAGAGCATCCAGATTTAGCAGCACATTCCACTGCATACACCACTCTGACCTACAGTGAACGAGTTGAGGAATATCACCAGCGATATGCCTACATGAAGTCCTGGCCAGGGCTGCTACGGATTCTTGGTTGCATCGAGTTGCTTCTTGGGGCCGCCATTTTTGCTTGCGTCTGTGCGTACATTCACAAAGACAACGAGTGGTATAATATGTTTGGTTACTCACAGCCACAGATGTATGGTGGATATGGTGGTGTGTACGGCATGTATGGGGACACTTATTACACTGGGCCCAAGACACCTTTTGTCCTTGTTGTGGCCGGACTGGCATGGATAGTGACCGTGATCATGCTAGTATTGGGCATGACCATGTACTACCGTGCTATTCTTTTAGACTCAAACTGGTGGCCTCTAACCGAATTTGCCATTAATTTGGTTCTCGCAATACTTTTCATGGCTTCTGGTATTGTTTATGTAAGAGACACAACTCGAGGTGGACTGTGCTATTACCCTGTTTTCAACAATGGTATTAACGCAGCGTTCTGTCGCATTGAAGCTGGCCAAACAGCAGCTATCATTTTCCTCTTTGTGGGCATGACAGTGTACCTGATAGGCGCTATTGTGTGCCTGAAACTATGGAGACACGAAGCTGCCCGCCGCTACAGAGAGAAGTACGGCTATGAGGTGAGACTGTTGATTGATTTGGATTCTGTGTTGTACGATAAGAGTTTAACCGGAACTTGTGAATGGCACCGTGTTCACAATTGTCCACAGCCGAGTGTTTTTCATCCCATGCAGTGAATTCCATTGCAGAATCATACGTGGTTTTAATGCACTGCTTCCTAAGGGACTGAAGATCACGGACATCCAATATTGATTTTTGCTCATGACCCGTTGTGAGACAGTGATTTCTACAAAACAATTGTATTACGTAGACGAGTCTTTGCTGTTTTATGCTGCAGATCCTTGTTGTCCCACAATTGATGCCCCATTGACTAGATTTACATTTGCAGTATTTAGCAGACGCCCTTATCCAGAGCGACGTACAAGAAGTGCTTTAGGTCTCGCTCTAAGGATAAGATTCATTCAAGAAGGGTAAATACAAACTTAAGTACACAAGCATAGACTTTTTTAATGGATTTTTGGACAGTGAGATATAAAAAGAGAATAAAAAGAAGTGTTAGGATAGGGTGTTGTTAGAAGAGGTGTGTCTTCAATTGACGTTTAAAGACAGTGTCTCCGTTGTTCGGACATCCGGTCAGAAGTTCGAGAAGAGCCTTGAGTTGTCTTACCTTTTACCCTGAGAGACGGTGGAACCAGGCGAGAGTGCTGGACGCTCTCAGGCAGCGAGGTGCAGTACGGGAGGTGATGAGTTGCGGGAAGATGGTCGATCCATTTTTGGCTTTGTAGGCGAGCGTCAGTGTTTTGAATCTGATGCGTGAGAGCAGCTACAGGAAGCCAGTGGAGCGAGCGCAGCAGAGGGGTCGTGTGAGAGAATGCAGGCAGGTTGAACACGAGTCGCGCAGCTGCGTTTTGAATCATTAGCAGTGGACGAATAGCGTTCTGAGGTAGACCTGCCAGCAGAGAGTTACAGTAGTCCAGTCTCGAGATGACGAGAGACCGAACCAGGACCGGAGCAGCCTGTGTGGATAAAAACGGTCGAATCCTTCTGATGTTGTAGAGAAGGTGACGACAAGAGCGAGTAACGTTAGAAATATGGGAAGAGAAAGATAATTGATCGTCCATAGATTAGCTAGTACAGATTGACTTACATCTTAGCTTCGACTAGACTCTGCTTCTGATTTTTATTTGTTTTTATATACACCGTCATGTTCCTGACCTTCTGTCATGTTGTCTAATGAGGCGCATAATGATGTTCCTTCTTCTATTTTAGTTACGTTTACTTTTTGCCAATTTATTTTTTAGATTAAATTCCCCTTTAAATGTTGCAGTATATTAATTATACTACATTATAATTATTATATTAACATGCCATTAAGACGCTACATTTGAAACCAGATTGTATTCCTATAGCTATGCTACATGTTTTATAATGTTAACACATTACACTATTGAAACACATTCTGCACCTCTAAATGGTCTACAATTCATAATATATAAAAAGCATGTTTTTATGCAAAATGCACTCACTTTTTTTTTTCTTCTTTTTTTTTTTCCAGATGCATCCAGAATTACCTGTGGCTCAGTCTATGGTAACTACGAATCTGTCTGATTAGATGATTTAGATCAGGGGTTCACCAACCTTTTTGAACCTGAGAGCTACTTCATGGATACCGAGTCATACTACCAGTTTGACGCACTCTTCTGAAATAACACATTTGCCTTTAGTTATATATTATAATTAATGACACTGATGATTTCTCACAATAAGTATTGTGAGTTCACAATGAGTTAAGTAACATTTTAGATGCATCTCTCACTGATGAGTTTTTAGAACAGGCCTGAGAGCTACTCATGTGGTCATTGGTGGCGACCTGGTGCCCACGGGAACCACGTTGGTGACCCCTGATTTATAGGATCATCTTGATTATCATCATATGGTAATCCTCCATATTCCCAGCTTTTATTATTTCTCGTTTCTTTTTCTTTTCCCCAGCCTGGGCTGAGGAGGCCTGAGCCTGTGCATATCTCTGCTGCACCTGTACAAACCGACACTTCTGCACCTTCCAAGGCGAAAATGGTTAAAGGGCCTATTCCACCTGGACACATTCCCAAACCTGTTATTGTTCCTGACTACTTATCGTGAGTCATTTTTATTTTTCATATTAAATACACTGTATGGACAAACGTATTAGGACACCTGACTTCCAGCCATATATATATATATTTTTTTTTCTCTCCAAAATGTTATCACACATTGGAGGCAAAGTTACATTTGTATATGACATTTTTGGATTCAGTAGCATGAAGTCAAGTGTAACTCGACACCACTAGAAACATCTTCTGGCCCTTTAACCCTCAGCTGCTCTTTTTTAAAAAGTATTTCAATGTAAGACTCCTACATATGGCTCCTAAAAAATGCAGTAAATATAATATAGATTTTTCCCTTTCCACTTCCCCTTTCCTACTCAAACATATTACAGCATGACCGTGCCACTGTGCACAAAGCCCGTTGCATAACGATGTGGACTTTTTGATTAATTATAATGCTGACTGCACCCCAGGCTTTCTCACCCAATTTCAGTACCTAAATTTCTAAACCCGTGTGGATAAACGTGCACAAATCTCCAAAAGCACCGTCCAAAATCTTTATCAAAACGTTATTATTACAGCATGATAATTACGGCATGATTATTACAGCATGATTATTACAGAAACTGTTGTCCATATATTCTTTGTGTCTTTGTTAGAGTTGTCATAATTAACGCATTATTAACATTTTAACTCAAATACACTTTAATGGGACTAATGTTATTAACGCGTTATTAACTCAGTGTGCATTACCATGTGAGTGATTTACTCCTTCACTCTGCATTGTGTTGGTGAATGAACAGAAACTCGAACAACAACGATCAAATGAATAAAGAAACTTCAGTGCATCCACTCACGCTTCCTAAATTTCGCCTACTAGCTGCGCATTCACAACAGGTATGAGCTCCTCATTATATTAGCGTACATTACCGTATAACCGCATTACCTTACGCAAGCGCATCGCATTCCCAAATCTGTATCACGCAATAAAGCGCATTCCATTCACAAAACAAAAATGCGCGTCTGTAATACGGATTTGGGAATGCGTTGCCTAAACGTATCACCAGTTTATATGGAAAGCAGCCGGAACAGAATTCTTAAAGGAGCCACGTCCCATATTTTACAATTTAAAACAACCACTAAACAAGCAACTAAAATTAAAACAGAAATTAATATTAAAAGAATAATTTCCAGAGTAAAATAAATATTTCAGAATCAATAATTTTATTAAAGGGAGAGATTTTGAGTGAAATGTATATAATTATAGCATCTGTTACAGTTAGTTACAGTATTAGAAACATGAAATGTATTCATTTATGATATCTTGAAAATATGATTAATGTGTGATGAATCCCAAGTTAACTCCTGACTCGTGTGCGATTATTCACGATTAAATAATTTAATGGATTGATAACCCTAGACTTTGTGTTTGATTTTTGACTGTGTTCATTTTGCAGTAAATATCCCGCGATTCGAAGTGACGAGGAACGGGACCAGTACAAAGCTGTCTTTAATGACCAATACTCTGAATATAAAGAGCTGCATGCAGAGGTTCATGCAACAGTGAAAAGATTTAATGACATAGATATCATGTTGCGCAACCTGCCTCATAACCTGTCCAGCCAGGAGGTCAGTTATCGTGTACTAAAACTCTTTGAATGGTATTTTCTAAAATAATAATAATAATAATAATAATAATAATATTTTTTGTTGGTTTTGTTGGAAAACATGATTAACAGGAAATGTGATGTGTGTACATTTGTCAGAGAATGTCACTGGGGGAACACTAAAGTCTTCAGTAATCTTAGTAACTTGTGCATAGAAACTTTTCCAGATGACTAATAATATTAATGTGTAATATTGCTGAATACTGTTGCTGAATTCAGCATGGAAAGTTCTGTTTTGGCCTAAATACAGTGCATTGCAAATTATTCATACCCCTTAAATAATTTCACATTTTGTCACGTTATAACTACAAATATCCGTGTTAGTGTTAATTTTCAGTGTAATAATGTTATTATTCCATGTAATTATGCAAAGTATTGCATAATTGTGAGGCTTAATGGAAGGAATTGTGTATTGCATAATGGATGGAAAATGATACATGGTATTCAAGATTTTTTACAAATAAAAGCGCATAAGTATTCACACCCTTTACTCTGATACTTAAATAATATTCAGTGCATTCAACTGCCTTCAGAAGTCACTTAATTAGTAATTAGAGTGTGCACTAAAGTCCCAGTATAATTACAGGCCTCAGAGGTTTGTTTCGAGAGCATTAGCATTTCACAGAGCACTGTTCACTCCATCATCTGAAACTGGAAAGAGTATGGCACAAATGCTAATATGCCAAGACATGGCCATCCACCCAAACGGATAGGATGGTGTAAGGAGAGCATTTATCCAAGAAGCAGCCAGAGAAGGTCCATAGTAAAGAGTTAGAGATGTTCAAATCTTGGGACCGACCCTTCTTTAAACTTCTCAGAGATCCACAGCTCAGGTGGGAGAGTCTGTCCACAGGATAACTGTTAATCGTGCACTCCACCAATCTGATTATTGTGGAAGTGTTGTTGACAAAAATGAATAAGAAGTCCCGTTTGCAGTTTGCCACAAGCCGTGTAGGGGACGCAGCAAATATGTAAAAGAAGGTGACGTGGCCAGATGTGACCAAAATGTAATACTTTGGCCTACATGCAAAATGCTGTGTGTGGTGGAAACTTACTTTAAGTTAAACTTAACTTAAATTTTATAACAAGTATCCAATTCCTGGCACCATGAAAGATTGTCCCTAGTGTGAATGTGTGTGTAAGGTGTGTAAGTGTAAATGTGTGTGTGTGTGTGTGTGTGTGCGCTGTGTGTTGGGTTGGCACCCCTTACACTGTGTATCCTGCCTTAATGCCCAAAGATGCCTGAGATAGACACAGGACTCCCCGCGACCTGAGGGAAGATCGGATATAGCGGTAGAAGATGAATGAATGAATGAAATGAATGTATCCAATTCCCGGATCAGAATCAATTTTCGATTCCCAACCCTAGTGGTGGCATAGGAAATTGTTTTAAAAAAAAAAGAAAATATTTTATTATTATAATAAAAATAACATTTTAAATCATTTTTACTTGAGACAAATAACTCAAAATAAAGTATGCAGCAACACATAATGAGTGCATGAGTGAAGAACAAAGCACTGTTTTCATTTTATTTTATTGTAAACTGACTTTATTTAAATTGATTCGCTGTGTATAACAAAATAACAAAGGAATTGTAGTTTAATTTTCTGTAGGGATTGGATTTCGAGTGACTATTATTTAGATATATTAGATATATATATATATATATATATATATATATATATATATATATATATATATATATATATATATATATATATATTGTTTAACTATAAATGTTAGTGAAGGGAGATGGCTGGAGAGCCACATCATTTTTGCCAACGAGCCACAGGTCCCCGACCACTGATATATCACATAAAATATCTAAAATCTAAAACATTCAAAAAAGATCTTACCGCTTATTCTTATTATTGTTATTCTTTGGTCTAATTTTTAATTTGTTGGGGGAAAACATTTATGTTCTTAATCAGCTATCAGTTGTCGGTTTTACCTGTAATTGAGATATCTGCAGTTTTTTCATTTCATTTTTCATTCATTCATTTTCTACCGCTTTATCCGATCTTCCCACTTGGGTCACGGGGAGCCTGTACCTATCTCAGGCGTCTATGGGCATTAAGGCAGGATACACCCTGGATGAATGCCAACCCATCGCAGGAGGACACACACACACACACACACACACACACACACTCATTCATACACTAGGGACAATTTTCCAAGGTGCCAATCAACCTATCATGCATGTTTTTTTTTTTGGACCGGGGGGAAACCGGAGAACCCGGAGAAAAACCCCCTGAGGCACGGGGAGAACATGCAAACTCCACACACACATGGACCGAGACGGGAATCGAACCCAGACCCTGGCGGTGTGAGGCGAACGTGCTAAGCACTACGCCACCGTGCCCCTCTATCTGCAGTTTTGATTTATAAAATGTAAAATGTTCACTATTACATAATTAATAAATAATTAATTTTATAGACTAGTGCGTGAATTGAAATCTGTGTATTTGTTCCCTTAGGAATCCGACCGCATAAACCGAATCCTTCAGGCATATCAGCAAAAGAAAAATGTAAGCTTATGCATTTTTGACACACATCCTGGTGTACTATAATCCTAAATGCTGTCTCATTCCCTGGACTGCTTTTATTCATATCAGTGTATCTGACTAGAGGAGGAAGAGGGTGTAGGAATAGGAGGAGAGAGTGGGAATAGGAGGATGGGGGATGGAGAATAGAAGGAGGGGGGTGGGAATAGGAATTGGGGGGTGCTGTTTCATCGCCTTTTTTTTTAGGGGGCCCTGAGGGGGTGGGATAGAATAGAGGACGGGTGAGGACGGTGGGAATAGAAGGAGGGAGTGGGAATAGGAGGATGAGGTGGGAATAGAGGATGGGGTGGGAGGGAGTGGGAAGTGGGAGTGGGAAGAGGAGGATGAGGTGGGGAATAGAAGGGGGGTGGAATAGGAATGGTCCTAGGAGGATGGCATAGTTGAGGGGTGGGACGGAAAGGAGAGGGGTGGGAATAGGAGGATGGGGTGGGAATAGGAGGAGGGAGTGGGAATAGAGGAGGGTGGATAGGAAGGATGGGTGGATAGGAGAGGGGGTGGGAATAGGATGGTGGGAATAGGAGGAGGGGGTGGGAATAGGAGGATGGAGTGGGAATAGGAGGAGGGGGTGGGATAGGAGGATGGAGTGGGAATAGGAATAGGAGGGGGTGGGAGGAGGAGATGGTGGGAATAGGAGGAGGAGGATAGGAGGAGGTGGGAATAGGAGGATGGGGGGTGGGAATAGGAAGGATGGAATGGAATGGAGGAGGATAGGAGGAGGGGGTGGGAATAGAAGGAGTGGGATAGGAGGAGGGGGTGGGAATAGGAGGAGGAGTGGGATAGGGAGGAGGGGGGTGGGAATAGGAATAGGAGGAGGGGGTGGGAATAGGAGGAGGGGGTGGGAATAGGAGGATGGAGTGGGAATAGGAGGAGGGGGTGGGAATAGGAGGATGGAGTGGGAATAGGAGGAGGGGGTGGGAATAGGAGGATGGAGTGGGAATAGGAGGAGGGGGTGGGAATAGGAGGATGGGTGGGAATAGGAGGAGGGGGTGGGAATAGGAGGATGGAGTGGGAATAGGAGGAGGGGGTGGGAATAGGAGGATGGAGTGGGAATAGGAGGAGGGGGTGGGAATAGGAGGATGGAGTGGGAATAGGAGGAGGGGGTGGGAATAGGAGGATGGAGTGGGAATAGGAGGAGGGGGTGGGAATAGGAGGATGGAGTGGGAATAGGAGGAGGGGGTGGGAATAGGAGGATGGAGTGGGAATAGGAGGAGGGGGTGGGAATAGGAGGATGGAGTGGGAATAGGAGGAGGGGGTGGGAATAGGAGGATGGAGTGGGAATAGGAGGAGGGGGTGGGAATAGGAGGATGGAGTGGGAATAGGAGGAGGGGGTGGGAATAGGAGGATGGAGTGGGAATAGGAGGAGGGGGTGGGAATAGGAGGATGGAGTGGGAATAGGAGGAGGGGGTGGGAATAGGAGGATGGAGTGGGAATAGGAGGAGGGGGTGGGAATAGGAGGATGGAGTGGGAATAGGAGGAGGGGGTGGGAATAGGAGGATGGAGTGGGAATAGGAGGAGGGGGTGGGAATAGGAGGATGGAGTGGGAATAGGAGGAGGGGGTGGGAATAGGAGGATGGAGTGGGAATAGGAGGGGGTGGCGGAAAGGCGTGGTTCATTTGTTTTTTCCGGAAAGGAAATGGCAGTTGACTTTTGGGCGAAAGGTTTTTTTTTCTTTCTGGATCCTTTAATTATTTTTTACTAAAATACAAATGACATACAACATTAATTACATGAATGGGCCTGGTTGTTTAGAGCTATTTATACATTTAATAAAATGAATATATGTGAAATAAAGTACAACATTAGTTCATTATCATACAACTCATTAAGTATACAAATACCTCATTCACTGCTATTTGTTTCAAATCTAGTTTTAAATGAATCCCACAATGTCCTACTCTAGTAAATAAAATTATATCCTCTTAGTCAGTTTTTGATTTATTTAGCTCTTATAAAGTAAAAATAAAATAAGTTTACTTAAAAACTTATTGATGTAATTTGTACTTTGTAGAATTCTATGTAAAATGTGGTATAACCAATTTTGATAGAGTTAATATATAATATAAAATGAGATGAGATGATAATGGGGGTACGGTGGCTTAGTGGTTAACACGTTCGCCTCACACCGCCAGGATCCGGGTTCGATTCCCGTCTCGGCCATGTGTGTGTGGAGTTTGCATGTTCTCCCCGTGCCTCAGGGGGTTTTTTTCCCTTTTTTTTCTCCGGGTTCTCCGGTTTCCTCCCCCGGTCTAAAAACATGCACGGTAGGTTGATTGGCACCTTGGAAAATTGTCCCTAGTGTATGGATGTGTGTGTGTGTGTGTGTGTGTGTCCTGCGATGGGTTGGCATTTTATCCAGCGTGTATCCTGCCTTAATGTCCATAGATAGGCACAGACTCCCCGTGACCCGAGGGAAGATCGGATAAAGCTGTAGAAGATGAATGAATGAATGAATGAATGAGATGATAGTAATTACGTATGTCTTGTCTTTTCTTTTCTTCCTTCGAAGGATCCTTCGTTTACTGAAAAAAAGGAAAGATGTGAATACCTCAAAAACAAACTGTCTCACATCAAACATCGCATTCAAGAATATGATAAGGTCATGGCATGGAATGATAGCTATGGCTCAAACTGAGTTCATGAAAGTACACGCTGTAGCAGTCCTTCATTTCCACATGATCTCATCTCCTGCACAAACAACCTCAAAGATGTGACATGGCAACATTCCCATACAAGACTTCAGACAGTAAAGCCAAAGGAAATTATGCAGTATTTGCATAATTATCTCGGTATGCTCAACAAAATACAGTATTGACTCTATTTATGGGTTATTCAATCGTTGTGTTTGGGTTGTGTACACTCAGCTCTTGTACAACCACTGTTTGTTCTTATCGATAGTTGGAAAACACTGTCTTGCGTGATTGTAATTCTCATTATGTGTTATATTCTCTGTGATAAAAATGCACTTATGTCTTTATTTTTATATCAAAGGTTTTGGATACTGTTCACATATGTTCAGCATGTCATTTTGTAGTATGTTGTGTGTGTTTCTGTGTGTGTCTGTGTGTGTACATGTAGACAGAGTGGCTATCCATTGTATGCACTGAATTACATTCCCCACATTTCATAAGTTGTACTTTTGCTGTCCAGCAGGTTTTAGTGTGAAATGTTTTAACAGTATTTCTTTTTTTGTTCATTAAAAATGTAACAAACATGCATAATAGAGTATTAACCCATTATTTATCAGTTGTACGGCATATACTATATATGTTTAATTACCTGTAACATTAGGTTCACCTAACATCGTGTTAGTTTCTGTTTATAAGCAGTAGGTATAAATAGCCACATAGAAATTAGAACTGTAAGAATTCTATTCCTGTGTGTGTGTGTGTTGTGTTTGTGTGTGTGTGTGTGTGTGTGTGTGTGTGTGTACACACTAGGTTCAGTGAACCTAAAAACGGCACTATTAAACAAAAAAAACTATTTTTGGCAGGTTAGCACCATTATCCATAACAACAATTCCCTCCAAGATAATTCCCAAACAGGATGAGTGGATTTTGTGCTACATCGACCTCTTCAAAGGATTCCAGTTGGCACATGACTATCCGAGGTTTCATTTATTCATTTATTATTATTTGTTAACATATACAGTAAAGGTCAAATATAATTAATATAATTTGGCACAACACCAAACAATTATTCACATGTAAAATAACATATACCAAGACTTATAAGCAACCCAGCAAACCCTCAAAATGTCGTCATTGTGGAGTAAAATGAAAAACTACCTGTTAGATTTCATGTTGGTATATATATATATATATATATATATATATATATATATATATATATATATATATATATATTAGCACGTTCGCCTCACACCGCCAGGGTCCGGGTTCGATTCCCGTCTCGGCCATGTGTGTGTTTGCATGTTCTCCCCGTGCCTCAGGGGGTTTTTTTTTTTCTCCGGGTTCTCCGGTTTCCTCCCGGTCCAAAAACATGCACGGTAGGTTTGATTGGCACAATGCCTTGGAAAAATTATCCCTAATTTATGCTGTGTGTGTGTGTGTGTGCCCTGCGATGGTTTGGCATTCCATCCAGGGTGTATCCTGCCTTAATGCCCATAGACGCCTGAGATAGGCACAGACTCCCTGTGACCCGAGGGAAGATCGGATAAAGCGGTAGAAGATGAATGAATGAATGAATGAATATATGTATATAATATATGTAATATATATATATTAGGGCTATCAATTGATAAAATATTTAATTGTGATTAATCGCACATTTTTGATGTACCATAAATGAATACTTTTCATGTTTCTAATACTGTAACAGATGTTGTAATTCTGTCCTGGCCAACCCGTGGCTCCCGAGCCTCATGCGGCTCTTTATGGAGCTTTCACATGACATGCGTCAATGGCAATGGGATGATGTTCATGTGTACCCATGTGTATGATGTGGCTCTTTGCAGTAACACAGAAAAAAAAGTGGCTCTTAGCCTCCTACTAGTTGTCCAAAAAAGGGGTAAAACCTCTCTAGCCTCTCCCTGCCTATCCCCGCTCTTGTCCCCTAGCCTCCTACCTCTAGTTGTCCACCTCTCCTGTTTAACTTCAATGGTATTACCTGCCTTGTAATTGTTTATATCCCTGCTTGTACTATTATATACTTTCACTCAAAACCTCTCCGTTTAATCAAATTATTGAATATTTAATATATTTTACCCTGGAAATTATTCTTTTAATATGTCTTTCTTGTTAATGAATGAATTTCTTGTTCATTTCAATGCAACATTGTTTAGTTTTTAGTGTGAAATATGGGACGTGGTTCCTTGAAGAATTGTGTTCCGGTTGCTTTTCCAGATAAACTGGTGATATGATGTTTAGGTTATACGGAAGCGATTTGCGTTCGGAAAAGAAATTCACAAAATTCACTAAATTATTTGGGAATGTGATGCGCTTGCGTAAGGTTCCATACAGTAATATACTCTAATATAGTGAGGAGATCATACTTGTTGTGAATGCGCAGCTAGTAGGTGTAATTCGGGGAAATTTAGGAAGCGTGAGTGGATGCACTGAACGTTTCATTTGTTCTTTTTTGTTCTTTGTTGTTTGGTTTTCCTTCATTCACCAACACAACGCAGAGTTGTGAAGGAGAAGATCACACATATATTAATGCACATTGCGTTAATCACGCATTAATAACATTCATTCATTCATTCATTCACCTTCTACCGCTTTATCCGATCTTCCCTCGGGTCACGGGGAATCTGTGCCTATCTTAGGCGTCTATGGGCATTAAGGCAGGATACACCCTGGATGGAATGCCAACCCATCACAGGGCACACACACACATTCACACACATCCATACACTAGGGAAAATTTTCCAAGGTGCCAATCAACCTACCGTGCATGTTTTTTTTTCGACCCGGAGAAAAACCCCCTGAGGCACGGGGAGAACATGCAAACTCACACACACATGGCCCGAGACGGGAATTCCAGCACTGGAATGATTTTCAGTGTTGGTTTTTCAGGAAGTTCACCCAAACAGGTGAAAGTCCATCATCAAATTCCGTCTCCCGAATCACTCACACTGCAAAGCTGATATGACTGAAAGTTTTCAATCTACCATGCTTTCTTGACTTTGCATACAAACATTATATCAGTACTCACAGCAATAATAAACGATTTGTTTAGATTCAGGCTGGTGTGAACATGTGCCCGGATCATGTCTCCTTTGTAATCAATTCCATCAATACAAATGGAGGATGCGTTAAGAACTGCTGATTGTATTCATGTTTCTGATTAAGTGCTCTCTGAGTGTTCCCTGATATAAAGCAACCAGCACAGATGTGACCTTTGCCATGTGGCCTGTAAAATGAGCTGCGATCTAAAAAGGAAGCCGACAGCTTTCTGGTGTCTCATGGCAAGAATCATTGGATCATTTGAAAAGCTCTGAGCAGCCCGCACAATGTGTTTGAAGAACTCGTGTTTCTTCGAAGCACATTGTCCACACTTCACCATATACTTTAATAAGCTGAGGGTAATGCTCTAGATCAGGTCTGTATTCGCGGGCCAAGGTAATTTGTTCCAGCTATCCAAATAGCCTAGTGTGATAAATGATAAAAGTGATAAAAGACAATCATTTATTCATTCATCTTCTACCTCTTTATCCGATCTTCCCTCGGGTCACGGGGAGGCATCTTGGGGCATCAAAGCAAGACACGCCCTGTATGGGGTGCCAATCCATCGCATTGCATACACATACACACACACACACACACACACACACACACACACACACCACACACACACACACACATTCAAACATTCATTCATTCATTCATCTTCTACCGCTTTATCCGATCTTCCCTCGGGTCACGGGGAGGCATCTTGGGGCATCAAAGCAAGACACACCCTGTTTGGGGTGCCAATCCATCGCATTGCATACATACACACACACATTCAAACATTCATTCATTCATTCATCTTCTACCGCTTTATCCGATCTTCTTTCGGGTCACGGGGAGCCTGTGTCTATCTCAGGCATCTTGGGGCATCAAGGCAGGACACTCCCTGTATGGGAGTGTAACGCTCTTATATTGCCGCTGTACTATCACTCTCTTTTGTATTATCAGCATGATTATCTCCCATGTGTCCTTCCCCTCAGGAATGCAATGGCCAATAAGAAGAGGAAGGCACCAGTTCTCATGACCATTTCCTCCTATTGTTCCCTTGGTAGAGAAACCCTTCCCAGGTGGGTGTGGCCGATCAGTTTTGTCTGTAAATGAGTATGGAAATGATCTGATCGCTGAGGACTTGCATTTCTTTGCCATCGTTTCTGCACTACAAACAGACAACTCAATAGAGACTAGACCTTGTAAAACATCATGTATTAGATCAGGGGATCACCACCTATAACATACAAATACTCCAAGTTAGCTGTAAGTGGACACGGTCTTTGGACACCATGACAACACTGGATCATGCACATGCCTGGTGCGTGTATCTTTACCTCAGAGGTTAAATGTACCACCGCGCACCTCTTGAGTCGGTATGTCAGTCCTGGACTCGATGTAAATACTCCACACACAGTACATCGCTGACAGGTGACCCCTGGTCGGCCCCAAAGACCACAGGCCTGTTCTATAACTTGCACATTTCATCAGTGAGGTGCATCTCAAAAGTCATTGTTGATAATTACTGTGAGAAATCCATTAACGTGATCAGTGTCTTCACATACAGTAGATAATCATTAATGATCATTAATCATTAATAATAATATATAACTAAAGGCAAATTTGTTATTTCAGAGGAGTGTGTCAACCTGGGAGCACGTTGTATGTCTCAGTATCCATGACATAGCTCTCAGTTCCAGACATGTTGGTGACCCCTGCTGCAGCCACTTTCCTTAACTGTTGTTGTGTTCATTCATTCATTCATTCATTCATTCATTCATCTTCTACTGCTATATCCAATCTTCACTCGGGTCACGGGGAGCCTGTGCCTATCTCAGGCGTCTATGGGCATTAAGGCAGGATACACCCTGGATGGAATACCAACCCTCATCACAGGACACACACACACACACACACACTCACACACATTCATACACTAGGGACAATTTTACAAGATGCCAATCAACCTACCGTGCATGTTTTTGGACCGGGGGAGGAAACCAGAGAACCTGGAGAAAAAACCCCCGAGACACAGGGAGAACATGCAAACTCCACACACACATGGCCGAGACGGGAATCGAACCTGGACCCTGGAGGTGTGAGGTGAATGTGCTAACCATTAAGCCACCTTGTCCTCTTACGTATGTAACAGCGCCCATGCTTTTCTCAGTTAAATATTCGATCGGCATTACCACTGGAAACTCATGCAAAACATATGATGCAGAGGATATATAAGATAAATATATATAATATAATATATATAATATAAGAACATTCACATTACCTAATTTAGCAGACCTTTATTTATACCGTTTTTGATGGGGTTACAAAAACTCTGAAAGAAGGCAGTATATGCTAGTGTAGGAGGTGCTGTGGTTTAAATGAACATTTTTAAGTTCCTAGCATACATTATGTGAAGTAGAAGTGAGGTGGTAGCCCAGTGGTTAAGGTGTTGGACTCTGCGACTGGAAGATCACAGGTTCAAACACCACCACCACCAAGCTGCCACTAGTGGGTCCTTGAGCAAGGCCCTTAACCCTTCAAGTTGCTCAGTTGTAAGTCGCTCTGGATAAGGGCGTCTGCCAAATGCCCTAAATATAAAAAATGTAATATAAAAAAAAAGT
>JACRUU010000028.1:15964263-16009263 GCA_030449085.1 Kryptopterus vitreolus
ACAATATGTACGACGAGCAGAGCAATACAAGTTATCAAGCGAAAAAAAAAAAAAAAGAGCAAAATTCTTGTCTCTCCCTCTGTGCATGTGTGCACATGTAGTTTACTGGCTGTGCGGGTTTGTGTGCGAGTGCATATTTTAATTCATTTATTTACATGCTGGAGTTGGTTTTCTAATGATTGTTTTTGATCCAAAGAGTAAAATGTTTGTGAATAATATTTGTTTTAAAGCTTCTCTTAGGAATCTCTGTATGTTTCTTGCTTCACGTTTGCACAATTTTGCACATTTACCATCCAATCTATACAATCATGCAAATAATGGCCAAGTGCTTTTGTGAAGTCACATGAGGGGTGAAAAGTGAAGCTCTTCGATCATGGAATACATGTTTGTTTGGCTTCGTTTAAGCGCTGTGTTAACTGAACATGGCGTCTCCTTTAGAATCATAACATACGCACAAAATGCTTAGGTGTTTTTTTTTTTGGTTTCTAAAAAACAAACTGGATGGAAAAATGTGGGCACCTGGAAGTGAATTTCGGAGCCGTGCAAACACACAATGGAGACACGGAAGCCATAATCATACGTTAGATCCACGTTATCATGAATATTCAATTATTTCATAAACAGTATGGAAAATCCAACACTAAATTCTGAATAATAAATCGGCGCAAGAGGAAGAGATGATTTCGTCTGCATGGAATAAATGATGGGACCAAACACCTTTTAGATAACTAGAGAATACAATATACACCAGTACATATTTTGTTTAAATATCGTACATATATTGCCAAATGTCTGGAAATGCAGCCGTTATGCTCCTGCACAATCGTTACTCTCTATGTACTTGTTCTTAAAATGTTTGCCCATTACAATGTTGTCTGTAAATTGTATCTCTGGTGGAGGATGGCTCTAATTCATGCTGTGAATTTGGCAAGGTGATAAAATTGCTGTAAACATAAACGCTGCAGTGGCCCGTGAGAGAACTTCAGCATGATGGCGATTAGCTGGATGATTACACCAATGGAGGGAGGGAGGGAGCGACGATGAGAGCCTGAGCCTTCGGGAACCATGATGATTCCGTGGCCCACGATGTTGACCGGCGAATAAGCCAATGTAGATTCCCTAACTTTTTTTTTTATGTGCGTAATTGGGTCTGTTACTCGAAAGGGCAGGACTCTGGAACCATGTTCCACCCCGGTCCAAATCCATCCTCACCACTCCGCGGTTAATCAATGACAACTGGTTGTATTGGAAATTTTTAGATAAATATATATATATATATATATATATATATATATATATATATATATATATATATATATATATAAATATAAATATAAATAAAATCTTCACTTTTTATCACAAAGATCTACATAATATAGCTGAGAGATTAATCATTATTGATTTGGTTTATGGCGATGTTTTAAATTGTAAAATCGATTTTCGTATTTACACCACCTCGGGTTTGGCACAGCGAGCTTGCGTATGTCTCCCACTCGCAAAATACCAAATTACGACAAGGCGGCGCGCTCTGGCGAATCCAAAGTACTCGTGTCCAAGAGGGGGCGGATTTTCAGCAGTCGTGTGGAAACGCTTCGGTTTTGCAACTTCAGATATTCGACAAACCAAAGCCCAGCTGTAACATTAGTCTAATGTTTGTGGCAAGTAAAGGTACTAAGGTACAACTACCGCACAGCTAATGTATTCCAGCACCTCAAATAAACCCCTTGTTGAATGTGGAGGCGTGTGTGTGTGTGTGGCGCTGCCGGATCAACATGACGGCGGCAAACCTAAAACGCCGACTACAAACGGGTACAACTAGCGGACAAAAATTCTGAGATTCAGTGGATGAAACAACAATTCAGTTTCATCCTATAATGATGGTCTACTTGTCACACTGACCCAGTTGTCAGAAGCAGCAGCACGTTTTCACTCGCTCCACCTCGCCTACAAGTGCGTCTATCTTGTTTTTTTTCCTGCATGTCGCCGTACCGAAACCGTACCGAAAGAACAGTTGCATGCCAGACTTTAATATATCAGCATTCACAAGGCTGTAGTGGTTTAACGGGTGTGTACGTGGCGTGATATGAGGCCGTTTCACATGTTTACACCTTCATGTGATCTGTGATTAATAAACATAAGCATTCCTTACAGCTTTATGTTGCATGTTGTATGTTTATGTTGTAAATCTGGACATTGTCAGACACAAAATGACTTTTAGGCGCACAAAAAGACTTTGAGCGGGAATCCTCAGCACAGTTTTAAAAATACGACCCCTGGGACCCCTGTCCAGTTTGGGCAAATCTGTGCCCGAGAGGTTTGGTGTGTTTTTAATTCCTTTTCTCCTCAGTATGGCTGTGAAGAATGTTTGAGATGCTATAGCGTTTCCTATCGGCTCGGACCAGTGTGGTCATTAACCTCAGACTTCTGTGTAACCATCTAAGCAGATCAGCACTTTGTGAAATATGTACTGACAAGGGTGGATCATGCACCTATAGATGCATAGACAGATATAGAAAGAATAGCCTTTTATTAAACATTACAGCACAGCCATTGAGATGGTGCAGAGGGTTAAGGGTCTTGCTCAAGGACCCAAGGGTGGCAGCTTGGTGATACCGGGCCTCGAACCCCCGACCTTCTGATTAGTAGCCCAGCGCCTTAACCCCTGAGCTACACACTCCTCCCCCTAGTCACAGAGACCACCGTTTTATCCGTACAGGTAGCTGATGTGAACATGAACTGAAATGAATATATTGTATCAGTATGCCTATTCTGTGTGCTGCTGCCAAATGATTGATCGGATAAATATTTAGGTGTAAAGTCGTGTATTTTCTTGCATTACAAATGCTTTTATAATAACTTCTTCGCTTTTAGGGATCCAAATACAGATTCAAATGTAGTGATTCCTAATGCAGTCCTCCCTGTTTGTCCGGACAGCAATGGCTTGTGCGACTCCCGAGTCAGACACCCTGATCCAGGGCTACTTACAGGCCAGTTGATGGTTAAGGGCCCTCTAGTGGCAGTTTGGTGGTGCTGGGATTTGAACCTTCAGCCTTCCAGTCCTGAGTCCATTGTTTTAACTACTGATAGTTGTTTTGTTTATCATCACACAGTCTATAAACCAATATATAGGGGGGGCACTCTCCCAGTTTTTCAGAATACATCCTTTAAGATGTAAAAGTAGTTTCACATTGATTTGTAGTATGTGGCCAGAAAGCATTATTATTATTTTTTTTAATGTTTTTTTTTTGTTTTTGTTTGTGGGTGCAGGGCTACGGAGCATGATATTCCACTGCTGAATTCTGCTCCGTATTGTAGCAGTTCAGACATGGACAGCTCCATCAGCAAGCCGAAAAAGAAACGCGCAGGACGGCCCCGGCGCAACGACGGCAAAGAGTACGAAACGGATTACGCGTCGTCTGGAGATGAACTTGATGATGAGGATTTTTCCGGGTAAGCTCGTACCGCTGGCTTGTCATAAATGGAATGTGAATGGAGAATGTCTACAAATCCAACAAAATCCAGGGTCACTGTGGAATAATAATTATGTAAATAAGGAGACTTTTTATTTATCACATTACAGCACAGTGAAACTATTTCTTTGCATATCCCAGCTTGTTTGGAAGCTGAGGTCGGAGCTCAGGGTCAGCCATGATGCAGCGCCCCCTGCAGCACAGAGAGTTAAGGGTCTTGCTCAAGGACCAAAGAAGGACCTTCGGATCAGCAGTCCAGAACCTTAAAGCCATATGTGCTTGGTTCAGATTTAATAGCACAATAAAACTATTTATTTCTGTAAACGATTTTTTATATACAATAAACTATTTATTTCTGCTTTGGTAAAATGAAGAGCTATACATATAATCTGAATTTATAGACTCAGACAGTTACACGTTTCACTCTTTTTGGGAGACTTCTGATTGATTTTTGCGCATAATCGAGGGGATTTGTGCTTACGAGCTGCTGATTCATCCAGAAGGTGAAGTGTGGGGTTAAGGACAGAGCTCATTTATTTATTTATTTATTTATTTATATGCTCCTGTAGGTTTGGTGGTCACAGCCTGCGTTTGTATGCTTATGACGTTGTAGAACCAGTGTGCACAAAGTCAACATTTGGCTGGGCTGGGGGGGGGGTAAACATTTTTGGCCATATAGTTGCTGTGTAGGTCACATGGTACACTGAGGGACTGATGCATGCATTGGAGCCAAATGTGCTTTGAACTATCTCTAAAGCTCAATGTTTGTAAATCAACCTTTGGAAAAACCTGGGGTGGTTTAGTGGTTAGCACATTCGTCTCACACCGCCAGGGTCCGGGTTCGATTCCCATCTCGGCCATGTGTGTGTGGAGTTTGCATGTTCTCCCCGTGCCTCAGGGGGTTTTTCTCCGGGTTCTCCGGTTTCCTCCCCGGTCCAAAAACATGCACGGTAGGTTGATTGGCACCTTGGAAATTTGTCCCTAGTGTGTGAATGTGAGTGTGTGTGTGTGTGTCCTGCGATGGGTTGCCATTCCATCCTGCCTTAATGCCCATAGACGCCTGAGATAGGCACAGACTCCCCGTGACCCGAGGGAAGCTCGAATATAGCGGTAGAAGCCTGTCTTGTGTGTTGTGGTTATTCTTTAAGGTCTCTAAGGGAACAGGAAGCCGATGATGGATGAGATGATGGATCGCAATTGTACCTTTTACTTTCTGATATTTATGTCTAGTTGTGTTAAACTTGGCATTAATTGCTGGAAACCTGAATTTAAAAAACAAAAATAGTGGAACATGTGAGTGAGTTGGTGTTTCACTTTGCCATATTGTCTTTGGTTTATTGATTACATCAATATCTTGTATTGAGCCTTGGCTTTCCCTTGTGTAGTCCCGATAGCCGAGGAGTGGAAAAATGAAGGAAAAAGTACAAAGCCATTTAGTATATAACAACTGGATATTAAGCAATAACCAATAAACATTGTTTATAACACAATAAGCAACAAACATTGACCTCATTCACGGGGAGGTGGCAGCTCAGTGGTTAAGGCATTTGCCTTTGGACCAGAATATCTCGGGTGCAAATCCCTCCACCCCCAAGCTGCCACTAGTGGGCCCTTGTGAAAGGCCCTTAATCCTCAATGGCTCAGTTGTTGGATAAGGGAGTAAATGTGCTGTAAAGAAATTCTCCACAGTATTATCTGGTGCCCCCCCTCCCCCCAGAAGAGGGTTAAATGAATCAAAATCCACCCTTCAAATAAGAGCTTAACAGAAGTCGTACCACGAAATGCAAATGAGTCTGCTGTAAAAAAAAATTGGAAGGCCAGATTGTAATGGATAATGAAATCCTGATGCCTTGAAAGAATGACACTTATTTGCTGTGGGGGGAAAAAAAAAGGAGTGTGACGCAGTGACCAAACCAGATTTAAACAGGAGGAAATGCTGAAAAGGAAGTAGGCATGAGTATGTTTAGAACAATGGTGTGGACCAGGTCTGGTTTTAGGATTCTCTCATTGAACAGGAGTTTTGTAAATTGACATCGTTTGTGGTATTTTATTAAAGTAGGGGGAAAAAAACGTGTCCCTGATTCTTTTTGTGCAAGTAATAATTTTAAAAAGTACAATTCCCACTGCGGGGGCACGGTGGTTTAGTGGTTAGCACGTTCGCCTGACACCGCCAGGGTCCGGGTTCGATTCCCGTCTCGTCCATGTGTGTGTGTGTGTGGAGTTTGTGCATGTTCTCCCCGTGCCTCAGGGGGTTTTTTTCCTCTCCGGTTTCCAGATTTCCTCCCGGACCAAAAACATGCACGGTAGGTTGATTGACACCTTGGAAAATTGTCCCTAGTGTATGAATATGTGTGTGTGTGTGTGTGATGTGTTGGCATTCCATCCAGGATGTATCCTGCCTTAATGCCCATAGACGCCTGAGAGAGGCACAGGCTCCCCGTGACCCGAGGGAAGATCGGATATATAACGGTAGAAGATGAATTGAATGAATTGATGAATTCCCAGTGCAAATGATTACACTTTTTCTTTTTGCTGACAGCGAATTCCCCCCCATTACTGATGATCATGAGCGTGAGAATTACAAGAGTGTGTTTGACCGAGACCACCAAGTGTACAAAACTCTGCAGTCTGAGCTGGATGATATTAACAAGCGTCTAGCCGAGGTTGATCGTGATCTTGACGAGCTCCAGGAGGGAACGCAGCAGTATGTGGTAGGAAAACCAAAACAAGATTATCTTGCCCGGAACATTTTTTTCCCCCCACATACAGTACACAGATATTGAAGAATGAAATACTTCACATACTTGTTTACTTACTTGTTGTCCTGAAACAGGATGCCATGGACGAGTACAATGCGCTGAAGGACAATAAGCGGGTAAGAGCGTGTTAAAACAAAGTGCTTATGATTATCGCTGCAGTATAAAAGATGTAAAAGGGGCTTGCTAATCAGATTTTTATTTTCCTTTATTATTATTTATTCTTTGTTACAGGAATTTAATTATTTACCATTTGGGTTTTATGGGTGGAAGATAAAAATGTATAGCTGACTGGTAAGAAAAAATGCAGATGGAAGGACAGGTGGATGTTATTGTAACTGGTGTGTTGTAAGACTGTGACGACGAACCAGAAGGATTTATTTATTTATTTATTTACTGACGCGCATTTTAGCACTGGATAAGAGCATCTGGTAAACATAAATGTAAGCTGTGGCAGGCAGCTAACGAGAATTTTGATGGGAATGATAATTGAGGTATGGGCACGGTGGCTTAGTGGTTAGCACGTTCGCCTCACACCGCCAGGGTCCGGGTTCGATTCCCGTCTCGGCCATGTGTGTGTGTGTGTGTGTGTGGAGTTTGCATGTTCTCCCCGTGCCTCAGGGGTTTTTTCTCCGGGTTCTCCGGTTTCCTCCCGGTCCAAAAACATGCACGGTAGGTTGATTTGGCACCTTGGAAAATTGTCCCTAGTGTGTGAATGTGTGTGTGTTCTGTGATGGGTTGGCATTCCATCCAGGCTTATCCTGTATCCTGCCTTAATGCCCATAGACGCCTGAGATAGGCACAGACTCCCCGTGACCCGAGGGAAGATCGGATATAGCAGTAGAAGATGAATGAATGAATAATTGAGGTGAAAATTAAGGCTGTAGAGGTAATTCACTCGTGGCAGGATGAAACCGTTTGCAAGCAAAAGCAATATTTGCAGTAGGAATAATCAGGCCTTGTGCGTGGGAAATGATTTTGATTGTATTTGTGCTCCGTTTTTAAAGTGAGCATGCAAGTTTTCATTACATGCTTTTCCTTGTTTAAATTTACCAAATGACGCCCAAATTTGTGTACAGATTTGCCACCTTGCACAATGCGATTTACTGTTCCACGTCTAGGCAGAACTGTAGCTTCACTTCTCGTCTTTGTTTGGTTTTAATAGAGCTCTGACTACCGGATGAAGAAGAGGAAATGTAAGGACCTGAAGGCCAAGTTGAGCCACATCAAGCGAATGGTCAGTGATTACGATGGTGCGAGGTAAAGGATTTGGATGCTCTTTAAAAGACCGGACGTCCACCAACAACACAACGTCTGTCTAAGCATGAAGTACGATATAATATACGTTTTCTGGATTGTACACAATTTACAGCATCTGTCCACTTTTCATAAGCTTCTTTCCTGTGTGATAAACTCAGATTAACAGTGAAGAAATGAGCCATGTGTCAGCTTTTGCCAAAAACCTCCTTTTAACTTATTTATAGATTTTTTTTTTTTTTTGGTGGTGTAGAACCTTTTCTTTTTGTATTTTAGGCCTTTGGTTTGCGTATTCTATTGTGCTTCAGAGGACTGTCATTTTTATAGTGTCGCATGTATTGTTTTTACAACCAGTTTGTATCTGTAAATAAATACTTTTTCTGCTCTTACTTATTTGTAATAGATAAATTGACATGAATCGAATTTGTATTTTACAGCATTGTTACACTGCAAAGGGTTATTCACAAATAAATGTTTTGTCATCAGTTTCCAAAAATATAAATTATGCGCATCAATTTCTCATTTTTCATATTGTTTGTGTTTTGTGTATATAATTTTTTAATTAAATGGCAACGAATAATTTATGTGTCCCCCCTGTGTCACCTCTGTGTTCCCTCTGTGTGTACCCTGTGTTGCATCTGTGTCCCCCCCCCGTGTTCCCTCTGTGTCCCCTCTGTGATCGTCTACCTCAGGATTTCAGCTCACTTTTAAAGTGCTTTTT
This sequence comes from Kryptopterus vitreolus, assembly GCA_030449085.1. Taxonomy (NCBI): domain Eukaryota; kingdom Metazoa; phylum Chordata; class Actinopteri; order Siluriformes; family Siluridae; genus Kryptopterus; species Kryptopterus vitreolus. The sequence goes on from JACRUU010000028.1 coordinate 15,972,468, forward strand.
TTCCTGTCACAGCAGAAGTTATTTACTCGACTACATAGGCAAATTTTCATTGTCGGACCTCAATCAGATCATTTTAAAATCATGCTTTTTATTAGTTACTGAGCTTTTGATTTTCTCTCTATATGTATTTAAAACGACCACCAGTTCAGTTGACTGCATTTGCCAGACGTCCTTCTCCGTGTAACGTGATGTTACATGTAATGTTATTTTGGGAGTTACGTTATTCTACGGGACAAAAACCTATTCGAAAAATTTAATCCACAACTTAAAAAGAATTACAAAGACTTGTTATGAGAGAAACATTTCAATTGTCTTTCCCCGAAATGTGGAGCACTGTAGGTTCTCACACACACACACACACACACACACACACACACACACACACACACACACACACACACACACACACACACACACATATCTCCAGCTCACAGTACATAAATCATGTGCTGTGTCTGTTCAGCCAGTCTTTAAGAAGAGGAATATTTCTATCCATCCAACGGATATTCTCCTCTATATTCTCCACGGCTTGCTGGATACTGCGAAGTCCTGAACCCAGATCTACGTCCAGTGAACGGAAGAAAGAGCGTACCTGTGCATAAATGATAATCAAATATTTGAATAACTCCATAAACGTGGGTTGTGGTTAATGATTTGCCAATAAAATGGGTTGATGTGTACGTCATGTCAAGAACGGGGGTCACCAACGCGATGAGTGCGGGAACCAGGTCGCTCCCAAGGGCCACGAGTCGCCCGCAGACCTGTTCTTAAATTGCGCTCATCGATGAGACGCATCTAAAATTTTGACTTTTGTTAAGTCATTTGTTAATAATTATTGTGAGAAATCTAACATGATCAGTGTCTTTCACACAGATAAACATAGAGTATCATTAATCATTAATAATAACATATAACTAAAGGCAAATGTGTTATTTCAGAAGAGTATGTAAACTGGTAGACCTTTTTATGACTCCATGAAGTAGTTCTCTGTTACAAAAAGGTTGGTGACCCCTGCTGTAGCATATTTAGAGATTCATGTACCTCATCTAGCATCTCCTTGGTCGAATACTGATTGGTTACTCCAACAACCATACGTGAAATTGAAGAGGAACCAAGATCGAACCTGGGAAAATGAATACAACATCTAGGCATGCAGGATTTCTATACCACTTATCTGACAGAATGTCACAGGGGGACCTGAAGTCCATCCCCAGGTTACTCTGACTCTGGGGTTCTGACCCATCACATGGCACAAAATAGACACTTTGTGTGTACAAATTCCCAGATTCCCAGAAGTACGAGGCAAATATTTTAACCACCAAACCACTGCATCACCATGTCACTGTGGAGCTTTGAAACAGCACCACTACCCACTGCACCACCATGTGGCCAGAAGCCGATCAGAGCTAAATATCATTCATTCATTCATCTACCGCTTTATCCGATCTTCCCTCGGGTCACGGGGAGTCTGTGTCTCCACGGGGAGATCTCAGGCGTCTATGGGCATTAAGGCAGGATACACCCTGGATGGAATGCCAACCCATCGCAGGACACACACACACACATTCACACACATTCATACACTAGGGACAATTTTCCAAGTTGCCAATCAACCTACCGTGCATGTTTTTGGACCGGGAGGAAACCGGAGAACCCGGAGAAAAACCCCCTGAGGCACGGGGAGAACATGCAAACTCCACACACACATTGCTGAGACGGGAATCGAACTCGGACCCTGGCGGTGTGAGGCGAACGTGCTAACCACTAAACCACCGTGCCCCATCAGAGCTAAATATGAATAAAGTAATAACTTAAGGCAGTGGTGGTTTAACATTTTAAGATGAATTTTAAAGATGTACAAATATACAGTTCATGTCTACCCTAGCTCTAAGATTCCACTATGTGCCAAATCCAAACCACTGTTTACTACATCAGGGGTATCAAACTCAAATACACAGTGGGCCAAAATGTAAAACTTGAACAAAGTCGCGGGCCAGCATTGAACAAATAAACTTTGAATATGGACCCAAACAAGATTTACTTTAACATTGAATATGGAACAAGCAACACTTATTACTATGACTTATAACAGATATGCAAAAAATCTAATAAAAAAAAAATAAAAAAACATCAATGACATTCATTTATTCAGTAAAATTTAAATAAATAATAATAAATAATAATTTTTAAAATAAAATAACAGTAATAAATCTGTAATAAATAATCTATCGTGGTCTGGCCATGGACGAAGCCTAAGCTGCCCCCTCCATTCCTATCTCGCACTCACTCGTGTCGCCCTTTTCGCACCCACCCCTTCCGCCGCAGAAATGAGTGGCAACAAGTGAAGACCCGGTTCCCTCTATCCAAAACACGATATTATTTATCACTATGACTTATGTCACAGAGGAGAGGGCGTTTCTGGGAACCTGTCCAGATTGACACGCCAAAACAACAGCAAGGCATTATGGGATTTGTAGTATTAGTGATGAATGAATGCGCTGTATAATAGCGGCGGGCCAGCTCTAGTAGTCATTTGGTATAGCCTCTGGGCCAAATATAATTATACTGCAGTCCAAATTTGGCCCGCGAGCCAGAGTTTAACACCTATGTGCTACATTATGTCCGATAAGATTTCATTTTGGGTCCATGGGTCCATTTCTGCCAGCCTCCAAAAATGTCTCTGGTTGTTGCTCCTACTGTATGTATGGATGAGTTAGGGTCAGCATCGTGAGAATAAGCAGCTTACATCAAACTTCAAAAGAATGAAGGAACATATAACAATTTATAAAGGTCCATATTTCCTACTAGGGGCACGGTGGCTTAGTGGTTAGCACGTTCGCCTCACACCGCCAGGGTCCGGGTTCGATTCCCGTCTCGATGTGTGTGTGGAGTTTCCATGTTCTCCCCGTGCCTCAGGGGTTTTTCTCCGGGTTCGCCCGGTCCAAAAACATGCACGGTAGGTTGATTGGCACCTTGGAAAATTGTCTCTAATGTGTGAATGTGAGTGTGTGTGTGTCCTGCGATGGGTTGGCATTCCATCCAGGGTGTATCCTGCCTTAATGCCCATAGACGCCTGAGATAGGCACAGACTCCCCGTGACCCGAGGGAAGATCGGATAAAGCGGTAGAAGAATGAATGAATGAATGAATATTTCCTACTCACTTCTTAATTAGGTCTTGCCAGTTGGCTTTCAGGAAGTTCCAGGCCAGTTTATACGCTTTGGGGTTTTTACTGACACTAATGACGAGTGATGGAAGCTCATGGGTCTTCAGGACATTTCCATCTAGAGCCTTCTCCATTAGCCTGGTTTTAAAGAGAAAAAAGAACGTATTAAACGTGTTCCCTGTTTCAGGCTGTTTTGTTTTTGATTTGCATTTGTTTCAATTTGGACCAACCACTCCAGCTTGTGAGCCAGTGGGCTGTAGGTCAGCGCTGCTTTAATCTGACCCTTTTCCGAAGGATACATCGTTTGACGGTACATTTGCATTAGGAAGTCCCAGCCTTCTTCTGTTTGAGCACCCTCCGTGTACACGACCAAGCGGATGTCAGCAGGCAACCTGCATAGGGCGAAATGTATAAACATGGATAATCCGTGCACATTTTAATTAGGGAAGTTGGTAACTAAGACCTTGTTTATGATGATACACTGACCTCATGCTGCCGCCTGACTCCTTCCACTTGAGGAAGAGATTCTGTGCAGTGCTGACACATGGGGCATAGCGTCGCACACAGGCAAAGAGGAGCAAATAATTACGCAAAATCCTCTCCGACACTGAGCCCTCATCATTCCATGTCTGTATATCAATCAGTCCCTTGAACAAGTTCACTAAATGGGCCTTTAAAGAGACGGATATATTATTAATATTCTTTAACAGTATATATTACGATGTGTAACGTTATATTACAATTACATTAATTATAAATATTATTATTCAATTGGATAAAAATATCTCTGTTACTTCTACCATAATATTAACTTATTCCAATAATATTCATTCATTCATTTATTCATCTTCTGTGTGTGGAGTTTGCATGTTCTTCCAGTGCCTCAGGGGGTTTTTCTCCGGGTTGTCCCTAGTGTATGAATGTGTGTGTGCCCTGCGATGGGTTGGCATTCCATCCAGGGTGTATCCTGCCTTAATGCCCATAGACGCCTGAGATCACAGACTCCCCGTGACCCGAGAGAAGATCGGATATAGCGGTAGAAGATGAATGAATGAATGAATAGTATTAACAGCAATACAACTAGTAGTTATGACTAATAGTAATCCTACTTATGGTAGTAGAATATTAGTGGCAGTACTGGTAGTAGTACAGTAGTGCAATATTACTCAATACCCCACCTTCAGCTGGTGCTCCAGATCTGCCATGTTTCTCTTTTCCATGAGTTTGTAAAAGGGAACGAGTTCACTGAAGCCCTGAGTCACTGGCATGATTTCAGACTCATGCTTCAGATACAGACTCAGGCTCAGGGCATTATCCAGGGGAACCTTTCCTATTCTGATAAATTATAATTAAAAAAAAAAAAACATGACAAGAATACAGTAGAATTATCTTTATATACGAAAAGAAGTGAACTTGGTCAGCTCTTACTTGACCAGCTGGAATATGTCATGAATGAGGCTTGCTCTGTCATTCCCACTAAAAACAGTGTGATTGAACTGAAGCTGCCTGATCAACGCCTCCCAGCCCTGATCATCGTAATGGACAATATAGTAACCTCTCATGTCCACGTTGAATTTGATCCACTCCACCTGTGTTGGCAAGTACAATACATCTGTGGGGAAATGTGATGTCTATCAATTAAAACATAAACCGGTATTCTATGGATTCTATGATTGACTTTTACTTTTGCTTTCAGGTTGACAGTGTGTATACCTTTTCTCGTTTTTAGCAGAAAGCGCTGGACAGAGCTGGAGCTACTGGTGATATAGGTCAAAGGCACTTGCCAAAGGAAGCTTGTTTTTTTTTTAATGTAAAACAAATAAATTCAATTAGAATACAAAATTATTAGAAGTAATAAAAAAAAAGAATCACCAAATACAGCTCACCTTGAATTCTTTGATGTCTCTGCCCCTTTAAGGTATCTCTCCTGTTTTAGTTTGACCTCTAGACCGTTGACCTTTACAGTGATAATGGGAAAACCTTCCTGCAGTGTCCAGGTGTCCATGATAGCCTTCACATTTAAGTCATCCTCCATATACCATTTCTATTCATACAATTCATATTGTTTGGTTAGAAGTGTAGTTTTTTTATCATAAGATCTCATGTATATATCATTAGTAATTAGTAATAGGCTCGGTCAACCAAAACAAAAAACTTTTTTTTTGCCATTATTGCTATGAATTATCTATTATAGACAAAATAATTACTAGCATATAAAAGCTTTCATAGGATAATCATGATCATTTTCACTCTGACATACAGACGCAGAAGGACTGGACTTTTTGGTGCAGAATCCAGCTGTGTTCATTGTCCCAAACTCAAAATCATCTGAGTGACAGATCTAAAAAAGAAAAAAGAGGCTCTGTATGTGCTTACAACGTTGACAAATTAAACACTAATATTTCTGTTAATTCTGCTAATAATTCTGTATATGCTGTTAAAGTTCAACTGTATGAATACTAAAGCATTTAGACACATAGTTGAAAGCTACATGTAGAGCTGGGTGACGTGTCATGTGCATGATGTGTCATATAAACTGAATCTCCAAAATTTGATTTTCAAAAAAATGTCTTGTGTGTTATTGCTTCGTTGTATTATGATTGCCTTTTCCTTCAATGAAAAAAGAATTGTAAAAAAAAAAATTAGATTTTGTATACAGTGGGAAAGGGGGACACGGTGGTTTAGTGGTTAGCACGTTCGCCTCACACCGCCAGGGTCCGGGTTCGAATCCCGTGTCGGCCATGTGTGTGTGGAGTTTCCTCAGGGGGTTTTTCTCCGGGTTCTCCGGTTTTCCCCCGGTCCAGAAACATGCACGGTAGGTTGATTGGCACCCTGGAAAATTGTCCCTAGTGTATGACTATGTGTGTGAATGTGTGTGTGTGTGTGCTCTGTGATGGGTTGGCATTCCATCCAAGGTGTATCCTGCCTTAATGCCCATAGACGCCTGAGATAGACACAGACTCCCCGTGACTTCCCCGTGGGAAGATCGGATAAAGCGGTAGAAGATGAATGAATATATACAGTGGGAAAATGTGTTTTTAGTCTGTGTTTTGGTTTGCTGGAATAAATAAGCCGTGATGCTAACTTTAGTTGCCACAAACTTTAGGCATATTTTACAGCGGGGCTTTGACTTGTTGAACATCGGAAGTTGCAAACCCGAACAACTTCCATACGGCTGATTAAACCACGGAAACAAGCTCTTTGGATTCGTCAGAGCGTGCTGCCATGTGGTATTTCGTATTTCGCAAGTGTAATGCAGTGTAAGGCAGAGAACTATGGAAGATCGCTGTGCCAAACCAAGGTGAATTTTGCTTACATACTACACAAGCAGTGGCTAAATGGCAGAATACAGTGACAGTGAGAAAACATAACTTTGCATACATGTCACAAAATCAATGTTCTACACCAAACACACAACATACCTTTGTCAGACTGTTCCAGAGATCAGCATTCACTGTATTCTGGTAGCGGTGTTTCTTCAGGTAACGTATAATCCCAAGGTTAAACACTTCTGGTGTCAGGAAGTCTCTCAGCATGTTTAAAACACAGGCCCCCTGACAACATATGCAACAATGATCAAAGCAATATCAAATGTTAAAAGGGAATAAATGAATTTTGCTCTTATACCTTCTGATAGGATACATCGTCGAACATTTCTCGGATCTCCGCAGGATTTTCTACAGGGGTGGTGATGGGGTGCGAGGAGTTTAAAGAATCTACCCCCATGGCAGTGAAACACTTTTCCAGGAAATAGTCGTTCTAAAGCCAATGCACAGGCAATGAAAGATTAAAAATAAACCAATGACAGGGTTTATAAATGTATACATGCTTATCGTGAAACTATTGGTGGTCCTAACAGAAATAAAAAAAAACAGTTTTACCACTTGTAGCTCAGGATAGGTGATGTTGGTAGAGACGAATTCCATGAACTTGGCAAAGCCCTCATTTAACCATAGGTCATTCCACCACTGCATTGTCACCAAGTTACCAAACCACTAAAAAAGAAGCAGTGTTAGTAAATAGAAGTGCACAGTTCAATCTTGTTAAACAGCAAAACAGTAAAAAAAAATAAATAATAAATAAATAAGTATCCACAACCTGATGTGCAAGCTCGTGGGCAATGACCTTTGTAATGCCCAGCTTGTCAGAGGAAGAAGACCTTTCAGGGTCAAACAGGAGACCGGATTCTCTATATGTGGTCAAGCCCCAGTTCTCCATTGCGCCAGACTGAAAATCAGGAATTGCTGCAAGATCTGGGAATAAGAGTGCAATGCTGTAGTTGAAATAATGATTCAGATGTATCATAAATCAAACACTGGTTCCAGTTAGGTAATACCTAATAAGTCCAGGCTTAGAACGAGATGTCTTAGGTTTCTCTATGGTGTTGTGAAACACAGCACCTATTAACAATCACCTTGTTTGGGGAGTGGATATGGGATCCCAAAATAATCATCATAAAAGTCTAGCAGATCTACTGCCGTGTTAAGGGCATAATCAGCCTGGTTAATCTTATCTGGCACTGCATACACAGATATCTACAAAAAGAACATCATTATATAGTAAAAAAATATTATGGCATCAAAACTGGTGATAAAAAAAAAAAGAAAAACACAACAGAAGAACGGACCTGAACACCGTGCTGACTCCTCTTACTGATGGAGACGAAATCACAAACAATGAAGGCCACGAGATAAGTGCTCATCTTCACACTCACGTCATAGTGATCCTCCAGCAAATCTGCTGTAAGCGCCACCGTTTTCAACTTGATGTAATAAAAAGGAAATGTTGTTTGATGCAAATAAATACAATCGAACACACGTGTGGCCAGTCTGTAGCATTGATCGTTACCTTTGGCATGTTGGAAATGGAAATATGCTTTGGCTCTCGGCGTATGCGGATAGAAGAATTTGGCTTTGAAGGCTGGCTCATCGAAGCATGGAAAAGCAGCACGAGCATGTGTAGGCTCAAACTGGGTGGATGCCAAAGCCCTGACATAAACACAAACCAACAAATCATTCGTACTCCAATTGCTGCCTGAAGTGCTAGTTTCAACACCTACTCTGTCACAAGCTCCAGATTAGTCACTCAAATTAAAGCAAGGTATTAACTCATATTTGACGTGAAAGTAATAAAAATACAAAATGAGAAACCTCAACTGTTTCTCAAACTTATGCAAACTAGTTACATTTACAGCATTTTGGCAGACGCCCTTATCCAGAGCGACTTACAGCTGAGCAATTGAGGGTTAAGGGCCTTGCTCAAGGGCCCACAAGTGGCATCTTGGTGGTGGGGTTTGAACCCATGATCTTCCAGTGCAGAGTCCAACACCTTAACCACTGGGCTACACCACCTCCCTAGTTAAATGATAATATCTGCTACAATAAGCACTATTAAGTGGTTTGTTACAAATAAATTAGAGTGATGGATATGAAGGCATGTTCTTGCTGTCATATATGTTACAGTTTAATTCAATTCAATTCAACTCTACTCATTCATTCATCTTCTACCGCTATATACGATCTTCCCTCGGGTCATGGGGAGTCTGTCCCTATCTCAGGTGTCTATGGGAATTAAGACAGGATACACCCTGTATGGAATGCCAACCCATCGCAGGGCACACACACTCACACACACATTCATTCACACACACACACATTCATACACTAGGGACAATTTTCCAAGGTGCCTATCAACCTACCGTGCATGTTTTTGGACCGGGGGAGGAAACCGGAGAACCCGGAGAAAAACCCCCTGAGGCACAGGGAGAACATGCACAAACTCCACACACACATGGCCGAGACGGGAATCGAACCCGGACCCTGGCGGTGTGAGGTGAACGTGCAAACAACTAAGCCTCTACTGAATTAAATACATTTTTATTCATATAGCGCATTTAACAATGGACATTATCTTATGGACATTATCTCAAAGCAGATACTGGATACTGGATACTGGATAAATCTGTGTAAACCAAATACAGTAATAAAATAATTGCATTGTGGGTACACCCTGTCTCGGCTGGGCGTAAGGGATAGAAGGGATGTCTAATTCATTCATTCATTCATCTTCTACCGCTATATCCGATCTTCCCTCGGGTCACGGGGAGCCTGTGCCTATCTCAGGCGTCTATGGGCATTAAGGCAGGATACACCCTGGATGGAATGCCAATCCATCGCAGGGCACACACACACATTCATACACTAGGGACAATTTTCCAAGGTGCCAATCAAACTACTGACCGGGAGGAAACCGGAGAACCCGGAGAAAAACCCCCTGAGGCACGGGGAGAACATGCAAACTCCACACACACATGGCCGAGACGGGAATCGAACCCGGACCCTGGCGGTGTGAGGCGAACGTGCTAACCACTAAACCACCGTGCCTCTCCTGTCTAATCATAATCTGAATTGGATCAGTGTGGTTGTGTTTTTTCTCCATCGACCTAAGCAGGATTTTGTCAATTAAAAGCTCAACATATTCATTAAATTCAGGTTTGAATAGGTTTGGATTGTAATGAAAACCTGACTTTCATGTCAGATTGTATACTATGTCTTGTTTTATTAAACTTATTTATGGGTTTTATTACAATACCATTGGTAAAGGCATTGCTGGTAGTTACTGTCCACCAAGAAGCCCTGAAGGAAACTAGCATGAATTTAGGGAGAATGTCTTCAGAGGATTTATGCAAACTGATCTAAAAAAAAAAAACAACAAACAAACAAAAACGGATGTGATGTGTTATTCAGGAGTGATTCGATCATTTAAAATGAGTCTTTACTGTAATTAAGAAGAACTAAAGAACTTATTTTTTTCATGGTTTGTTCCTTTCGAAGAATCAGATCCAACAAACCCAGGAGCTGTAAAATGCCAATCCGTCTGGCCACAAATGAACTGATGTTATACAAAATCCACACGACTTACATAGATCCATAAAACTTAATTCAAATAATAGCTGAACTCTTACCTGACCTCACCAGTCCGTGCGGTGTATGAGCCTTTATAAAAGCCATGAAAAGTGTGGGACAGGTTTGCTGAGAAATCTATCTGGATAACGTGAACGCCATTTATAAAAGTAAAGTTCTGAGAAGACAAGGCGATCTGCTCAAAGGACTCAGACTCGTCAACGTGAAGACGATGAGCAACTCCATGCTGTAAAACTGCCGCTTTGGAGATCTCCAGATGTTTGCTGTGGAGGAGAACGTGCTTGGTGTTCTGATGGACTTCCACCTGAATCAGTACTCTTCCAGTAAAATTGAGGAAAGTTAGATTTGGGTGAATTAGTAAATCGTAGTGAACTGGCATTACTGTGTCTGGCAATCTCAGTTTCCATGGATCCAATGTACTGGTTAGAAAAGGAGAGGCTTTGTTTTCAGACTCCCTGGAATCCGTAGGAAGAATAATAGAAAGGAAAACGAGGAGAAAACAGAGCTGCAGCATATTTGTGTTGTTGCTGAGGAGATGTTTTTTGTACACCAGCGCTAAAGGAGATGGTGAGAACATAGATAACGAGATTAAGGGGATAAATAGATTAAAATGGACGAAGATGAAATTGAACGTGAAATATGTGTATACTCTATATATTAGCAATATACAATATAACAATACATTAAAATATGAAGAAGAGAATGAACCTTTTTAAATGAGAGATTAAAAACAAAACAAAAACAACCTCAGACCTGAATGCGGTAGTGCCGGAAAGCCATGCAGTGCAAAGAGAAAGTGAAAGTGACTGCCTTCTACCGGAAACGTGGACTTCTGAAGTAAACACGGAAGAGTATATTATGTGTTTACACTCCAAACCAAATGATCCCCTATATTACTGCGTCTTTTAAACCTATGAACTGGAAATAAAACACCGCCATTTGTAAAACACCGCCCTCTGCTGTTAAAAGAAAACAGTTCCAACTTGGAAGAAGAGAAGTTCATTCATTCATTCATCTTCTACCGCTTTATCCGATCTTCCCTCGGGTCACGGGGGGGGTCTGTGCCCGATCTATGGGCATTAAGGCAGGATACACCCTGGATGGAATGCCAACCCATCTCAGGGCACACACACACACACACACACACACACACACACATTCATACACTAGGGACAATTTTCCAAGGTGCCAATCAACCTACCGTGCATGTTTTTGGACCGGGGGAGGAAACCGGAGAACCCGGAGAAAAACCCCCTGAGGCACGGGGAGAACGTGCTAACCGCTAAACCACCGTGTCCAACAGTAAACATGACTTTAATAAATATTTCATATACACAAGTGTTCATTTAGCTATGTTGTAGCAGTAGCACACATTTGAGTGAGTATGTGTATGTGTGTGTGTGTGTGTGTGTGTGTGTGTGTGAGTTTCAGTTCAGTTCTGTGTGTGTTGAGAAACCTGATGGCTTGAGGGGAAAAAACAGTTGCAGAAAGCGTGAGAAACTCTTTCCTGATGGTAATAGTATGAAGAGTGTGTGTGTGTGTGAGGAGTTCATCCAAGATGCAGTTTAATTTGTGAACGCAACATGTGGTGTCAATGTCCATTACAGAGGGTAGAGATACTCTGATGATCGTTTCGGCTCTCCTCACTAGGGACTTGTGTTCTGAGATGGTGACGTTTCTAAACCAATGTCAAAAGAAAGAAACAGGTGAAGCCATAATAAAAGGTCTTTTTGAGGAACATGGACTTCTGGAGAATAATTGGGCAGTGATTGTGGGGCATTCTGCTACTGTGGATTAGAGATATAATTGGTCTGCATTTAAGCATCAGTTCACAGAACACAGACACGAGATACTTCAATAATTATTACACCACACCACAAAAGCATCTCTGGGAGTTTTTTCTAGTAACATTCATTGTTACAAAAAATGTAATGTAATTGATTCTCAGTTTGTGTTGAGGAAAAGTAGCTAGACATATTGACACATACATATATACATAAATACATAGATACATACACATATACTGTACAGCCAATAGAAGGAATTTGATTACAAAAAAAATCAACCCTAGTATATGTTTTATAACATCTTATTATAGCTATCAAGGTTCATAGACCACAATATGAGCATTGCTTCTGTCTAACTATTTCAACTAAATATTTTAATAAACCCATTAGCTTTGTTTTTTTTAGCTTTAACATTAAGTGCATTTCCATTACCCTTATTTCCATTATTTAAATAGAGAATTGAAAATAAGCCTAATGGAAATTTGCAAAAACACACATGTATCACAAAAAGGTTTTTATGCTCGCATGAGGTGTTTTTTGAGACGTTGCGAAAAAGGAGTAATTGGCAAAACTATAAAGGAAACAGATTTTTCACATTTCCAGGTCACATGATATAAGTGCGATTGGTTGTGATATAAGTAAACACGCCCATTTTTTGAGTGACATCATGAGTAGACGAGTTTTAGTCGCATGATATGGTTAATGGAAACAACATTTTTTTAGAGACATTTTGGAAATATCGCAAAAGTGTTATGCAAATTTGTAATGGAAACGTACGTATTGACAACCTATACCTATATTGTTATATGTACATATTAACAAATAAGCAGACAATTTCACTTTTAGGTATATGCTATGGTATATGCTCAGAATTCCTTAGAAAAAATAAATTGCTGGCTTAATGAAGAGCATTTTTACTTCAAGAATGCTCTTGGTAGCATAACAGCATTAACCTGAAACCTGCTGATTGCACACATGACCTTGAAATTAAGTGATGAGAACAACACCGGCAAAATGCCCTTTTTTTGGGCATTAAATATTTATGTATTACATTTTAAAAAGTAATCAAATATTTGGATATTTGAAATGAAATAATTAATGATTGATTGAGTGATGATTAATTTTGTCCATCAGAGAGCAGGTTGCTATACATCAGTGCCACAAGCGCATATCCCAGTGAGGAAAGCCATAATAACCTCCATGCTGCGATTTTTCCAGGAAGCTCGCCAGCTTTGCAGGATAGATAACATCTTGTGGAAATGCATAGTAAATAGATATCTGTTGTTTGCTCCTCTGTTAGTCATATTGTTACAGACATTGCATCCTAAAAGATAGAGTATATATAGAATGTATTACATGAGTAGGGTACCATCAGTACCAGCATCTTCACTGGTAGCTTAGAGAGGCTGACTAGAGGCAATACTCACCACGGGACACTGGGGTTTGATGGGACATGGGACAAATGAAATGACCAAAGTTTCCACGGTACAAACAGAGTATATACTTTGGGAGTATACACACACACACACACACACACATACATGTAGAAGGTATTTACACTTTCCTGCAGCTGCTGAGACTGAATGAAGAGACTCCAGCATATATATATATATATATATATATATATATATATATGAAGAGACTCCAGCAGTATATACTCTGTTTGTACCGTGGAAACTTTGGTCATTTCATTTGTCCCATATCCCATCAAACCCCAGTGTCCCGTGGTGAGTATTGCCTCTAGTCATCATCTCAGACTTCATCTCAAACTTCATCTCAGACCATCCACTGGAAACCCTTTGGACATGGACAAGTTAAATTCTGTGCTCTCGTATTCACCCTTCCAGTGGTGTTGTTTCACAAGGAGGAGATCCAGTTTTTATCACTCCACACTCCAGGAACAATGTCAGGAACACTGCTTGCGTGACCTGTGTCCACCACCATCTCTTACACATATACCTCATAGCCTTTTAATGCTAAGTGAAAGTCCAGAAACCCACAAGGAAGTGGAAATTCCCCCACTTTATCCACTTCATTTAGTCCTAGACACTCTTGAGGACCTCCATGGGGCCCCCGATATTCTCCGAGATGGACCTATGAAGCACTTACAACCTTGTACAAATATGAGAGGGAGATGAGTGACCTTCATCACCCCCTCTGGGCACCCCCTCTCCCCTGTATCTGAAGAAGAAGCAAACTGTCTGAACCCCCATCAGGCCTGCTGGACTCTATTTTTCACCAGATTCAATGACCTCATCACCTAAAATGGAAAGGCTAATGTGTTATCTAGGTTTCATTCCCCGGACAGACCCACAGACCCCATTCCCTCCAACCTCATTCTTAGCCCCATTGCATGGTCCATTGATGAGGAGATTTGCACTGCCACTCTCCACCTGTGCCACCGGAATGCCCACAGGAGAGGACGTTTGTGCTGTCTGCTTGTCGCACCCGCCTACTGAACACAGTTCACAGGACACTCAGGACACCCAGGCCCCAGATGGACTCTCTCTCTTCCATGCTATTGGTGACCATGTATGACCAGTGATGTCACCAGGTATTTCCAAGGTTCTACAGTCTGTGCCATCAGTGTTTGACAGTGAGTCATCTACCAGTGGGAAAATTGATCCCATTGCCCATTCCATAACAACCCTGGTCCCATATCAGTATTGATTTTCTCACTTTCTGATAATTATACCTGTTTTCTCATTGCAGTTGATTGCTTCTCGAAAGCCTGCAAATTAATTCCCCTCCAAAGCCTGCCTACTGCCCTGGAAATGGATGAACTGCTCTTCCAATCACATGTTCCTTAATTATGGCCTTCCAGAAGAGATCAGGGTCCTCAGTTCACCTCCAATGTTTGGAAGGCATTCTTTAAGTTACTCTGTCACTTTTGTTTTCTCTTCTGGTTATATCCTGCAGACTAACGGCCAGACTGAGCGCAAAATCCAGGAACTAAGGTGTTACATTCATTCATTCATTCATCTTCTACCGCTTTATCCGATCTTCCCTCGGGTCACGGGGAGCCTGTGCCTATCTCAGGCGTCTATGGGCATTAAGGCAGGATACACCCTGGATGGAATGCCAACCCATCACAGGGCACACACACACATTCACACATACATACATTAATACACTAGGGACAATTTTCCAAGGTGCCAATCAACCTACCGTGCATGTTTTTGGACCGGGAGGAAACCGGAAACCGGAGAACCCGAGAAAAAAAACCCCCTGAGGCACGGGGAGGGGAGAACATGCAAACTCCACACACACATTCCCGAGACGGGAATCGAACCCGGATCCTGGCGGTGTGAGGCGAACGTGCTAACCACTAAGCCACCGTGCCCCTCTACTAAGGTGTTACCTCTTGTCATACTGCCACAAGAACCAAGACAGCTAGAACCGTTTCCTCCCGTGGGCTGAGTACGCACAAAACTCCCTTCACCAAGAGACCACTGGCCTGACACCATTCTAGCGTCTGTTCCACTGGCTGGAAGAACTCTCCCAACACCAATCAATAGACTAAATTTCATTACTATATTAAAAATGCCATGAGACTGTGTGGAAGGTTGGATCAGTCAGCGGTGGTTTGAAGAGCCCTGTCATTGAATGGTGTTGGTCCACTGTGTTTTATCAGGTCCAAGGTCAGCACAGTCATACACCAGGAAGCTTGAGAGCACTTCATGCTTCCCGCTGCTGCCCAGCTTTATGGAGAGGCCTTTGTCCCTGCCCACATTGCCTAAAGTAAACTATATAAAGCCTACATGGTATAATGACACATAGTTTCCCTGTGCTTGTGTGACATCCAAACTCACCTGAGCTACACCCCACAGGGAATCTGTATTATGAAGGAGAAGTCGCAAGATACTGGACAACCTAACAATGCAGAAGAGCAGTGAAACCTGGGCTTCCATAACACCCTCAGTATTGCCACAGAGTGATGGTCTCCATTCCACACAGCATACTGGCAGTAATTCATGCAAAGGGAGCCCCTGACCAAGTATTGAACGTGTTCATACTTTGCATTAGTCTAAAAGAATTTTTTATGCACTTACTAGAACACCCATACAATAGAGAACATTTTAATTTTAACAATATTTCTAAGGTAAAAGAAGGTGATTCTGGTTAATCATGTGCCTCAAATGCAAAACATTTCTTGTGGTATAAGAGAATAAAATACTTAAAAATACGTCATCATTTCCCAGTAATGTCATGCTGCAAAACAAACTATTGTCAGTGACCATGCTACTCTAACGACCTGCTATTTTCACCGTTATCCCTTAAAGGTGATGTATTTCATTACAAATGACGATTTCTATTTCCATTTTGTAGTTATAATATCTTTCTTGGGGGCACGGTGGTTTAGTGGTTAGCATGTTCGCCTCACACCGCCAGGGTCCGGGATTCGAGTCCCGTCTCGGCCATGCGTGTGTGGAGTTTGCACGTTCTCCACGTGCCTCAGGGGGTTTTTCTATGGGTTCTCCGGTTTCCCCCCGGGTCCAAAAACATGCACAGTAGGTTGATTGGCACCTTGGAAAATTGTCCCTGTTGTATGAATGTGTGTGTCCTGCGATGGGTTGGAATTCCCATAGACTTAATGCCCATAGACGCCTGAGATAGGCACAGACTCCCCGTGACCCGAGGGAAGA
Source organism: Kryptopterus vitreolus (assembly GCA_030449085.1). Classification (NCBI taxonomy): domain Eukaryota; kingdom Metazoa; phylum Chordata; class Actinopteri; order Siluriformes; family Siluridae; genus Kryptopterus; species Kryptopterus vitreolus. The sequence continues at coordinate 15,988,989 of JACRUU010000028.1, forward strand.
TCGGATAAAGCGGTAGATGAATGAATGAATGAATATCTTTCTCTCGTCTGGAAAGATTGTAGAGCACGGCTATGCGATTTTGTACTCATTAAGATACAACAGCATAAAACAGAAGACAGAAACATATTTTATTTGTAGTTTTTCATGTTATTATTATGGTGGCTTCGATATATATAATATTCCAATAGTATACAAATATTCTTAGGAGATCCTTTTTAAAAATCCATTTACACATTTGCATGTCTAGCTCTTTCCGAATCATCTGCAGTTTCGCATGTTCACACGCGCAAGATGATGACGTTGGCTTCGATGTTGCCATGCTCATTCAACACACACAGCAACTCAGGCTAAATATAGCCTGGCAGCACAGTAGTACGCTGGGATCATGGTTTCCTTCTGAAAACACAGCATCACTCCATTGTGAAATACATACATGCAGATGTTACACAAGCTGCACGTTTGCATTGTATTAGCCTTTTCCAGCCAATAGAGGTGGAATACAAAAAATGCTTGAATGCTTTTTTTTCTTCAATATCAAGAAAAGTAGCACATGTTTATCTCCCTGTATGATGCATATTATAAAATACTGTATCTAGTGGCCTGCTTGAACCTGATCCACAAATGAAAATAAGAAGTTAACCATTCTAGGTTTGAAAAAATACACTAAACTATTTATGTGCCCTTTATTCTCTGTTAAGGCAGATTCTCCAATGTCATTTATCTCACAGACAATAACTCCCTAGATGCACATGCTGTAACACAAACCAACACACCATTCTGTCACACTGTTATTTAAAAATAAAAACACCATGTTTAACTTATAATGGAAAATAGTATTCTTTAGGCTGTTTGTGTGTTTGTGTTTGTGTTTTTTTCATATTCTCTCCATGTCCACATTCATTTTCTTTCTTCTCACCTCCCACAAACGTCCCGTCAGGTGGATTGACAATGATTATTTGCCCCGAGGTGTGACCCTGTATGTGGTATTCACATCAAATTATTATCAAAAATTATCATATTAATACAACGGAGCATTAAGGCCTTGCTCAAAAGGCACAGCAGTGAAAGCTTTGTGTTGCTGGAGTTCCCCAGATATCGCAAGGGTTACATTCCAAGTCACGTCACGATGTGTAAAAAATCTGATTATACGGACATATAAATCTACCTTACGTCACTTTATTAACATAGTACAGTACATGTGATGTACCTAATTAACATAAACAAGTAATGTATAAAAAGACATTCAAGGAACATTAATAACATTTAATAGCAGTACCGCTAATACTTAAAACTGTTAAGCGCTAAACAGCACTAGAGTAAACTACACTACACAATGCTTTCACTACTAAACAGTGACAGAGACTTTGAGAGAGTGAGCGCATTTTCGATTCAGCAACAAGATGCTGTGTTCCTATTGGCTAAGCATAGAACTATCGCGTGCTGATTGGCTGAGAAATTTTGGCGTCAGATGTTTCTTTTATTAACTAAATTACACACTTTATATATTACTTAATATGAATAATACAATATGTGTTCACAATTTTTTATATAATTTGTTAGTGAAAACAATTCATAATGCAATTCCTAATGTTGTGGAATATTCAGTCTCCGTGAATTTGTGATATTTCGATACATTCGCAATACAAATATATGGTAGTTATGTTCCATATTAGACGAAAAAATTGGGGGTCGCAACAGTCAAATTGGGGAACTACTCTCTCTCTCTCTCTCTCTCTCTCTCTCTCTCTCTCTCTCTCTATCTATATATATATATATATATATATATATATATATATATAGTGTTTGACATCTTTGGAGCAGACTTTACAGGTTCTACATATGCTTCTTTCCCAGTACAAATAGAGAAAACTGGCATTTCCAAATCTTTCATATTGTGTCTTTGTGTCCTGTGGCGGCTCATACATGGCGTTTATCATCACAACACGTTTTCCAATCCTTCCAAGCTTTAAGCATTTTTTAATCAGACATCTATTTACATTTACATTTACATTTGCGGTATTTAGCAGACGCCCTTATCCAGGGCGACGTACAGGAAGTGCTTTAGGTCTCGATCTAAGGATAAGATTTATTCAAGAAAGGTTAATACAAACTCAAGTACACAAGAATAGACAGTTGCCTTTTTTTTTTTTTTTTTTTATAATGGATTTCTGGACAGTGAGGTAAAAGAGAATAAAAGGAATGTTAGGATAGGTGTTGTTGGAAGAGGTAGGTCTTCAGTCGACGTTTGAATGTAGACAGTGTCTCCGTTGTTCGAACCTCCAGTGGAAGTTCGTTCCACCACATCGGTGCCAGAACAGAGAAGAGCCTTGAGCTGGTCTTACCTTTTACCCTGAGAGACGGTGGAACCAGGCGAGCAGTGCTGGACGCTCTCAGGCAGCGAGGTGCAGTACGGGAGGTGATGAGGTTTGCGGAGGTAAGATGGTGCAGATCCATTTTTGGCTTTGTAGGCGAGCGTCAGTGTTTTGAATCTGATGCGTGAGAGCAGCTACAGGAAGCCAGTGGAGCGAGCGCAGCAGAGGGGTAGAGTGAGAGAATTTAGGCAGGTTGAACACGAGTCGCGCAGCTGCATTTTGAATCATTTGCAGTGGACGAATAGCGTTCTGAGGTAGAGCTGCCAGCAGAGAGTTACAGTAGTCCAGTCTCAAGATGACGAGAGACTGAACCAGGACCTGAGCAGCCTGTGTGGATAAAAACGGTCGAATCCTTCTGATGTTGTAGAGAAGGTAACGACAAGAGCGAGAAACGTTAGAAATATGGGAAGAGAAAGATAATTGATTGTCTATAGTTACCCCGAGATTACGAGCAGTGGTGGAGGGAGAAAGTAGGGAGTTATGGAGAGTTATGCTGAGATCCTGACCAGGAGATGAATCACATGGGATCACCAGCATTTCCGTTTTCTTCGGGTTGAGTTTCAGCTGATGAACGCTCATCCACGAAGTGATGTCAGATAGACAGACAGATATTCTAGCAGACACTGTTTTATCTGATGGAGGGAAGGAGAAGATTGAGTGTCATCAGCATAGCAGTGGATAGTCAAATCCATGAGAGGAGATGACTTTACCGAGAGAAAGAGTATAGAGTGAGAAAGAGAAGAGGACCAAGTACTGAGCCTTGTGGTACACCAGTGGTGAGTCTGCGTGGAGCAGATGTCGATCCTCTCCATGATACCTGAAATGATCGACCTTCCAGGTATGAGGAAAACCAATTCCATGCAGCTCCAGAGATACAGAGACTCCTGAGGGTAGCTAACAGGGTCTTGTGGTTCACTGTATCTATCTCATCTATCACATCTATCTCAGGTGTCTATGAGCATTAAGGCAGGATACACGCTGGATGGAATGCCAATCCATCACAGGGCACACACTCTCATTCACACACTAGGGACAATTTTTCCAAGGTGCCAATCAACCTACCGTGCATATTTTTGGACCGGGGGGAAACTGGAGAACCTGGAGAAAAAAAACCACTTGAGGCACGGGGAGAACATGCAAACTCCACACACACATGGCCGAGACGGGAATCGAACCCTGGACCCTGGCGGTGTGAGTCGTGCTAACCACTAAACCACCGTGCCCCCTCACATTATATATATATTTTATGATAACACTGGTAAAAGCTTCAAATAACAGAAATATATGTTCTTATACATAGATTTGTCCCACTCATGCTCTCACTGAATTAGTTGTTTTTAAATACCTTGAAAGTGTGACAAAGATAATTTCATATATTTTCTACAGCTAAATGATGCTATCCACATTTCAATGATTAAATATACAGAAGGTGAGTATTCCACATATTAAATGATTAAATATAACAGAAGGTGAGTGTACCTATAGCAAATCAGTGATTATGTTCCGAGTGGTTCATCTAGACCAGGAATTTTCACTATGTTGACATTAAATGAGTGTATTTCCTTACTTTTGAACATGACTGAATGATATAATCCCCCATTAAACCATGTGTTTAAATGTTTTCCTTTGTAACATAAACAAAAAGACGTCAGTACCAGGACAGCAACTTATTTACCATCAATTATAAGTTTCTTTATTCTGGTACAAACATACATAGCATTTTCTAAATATAGACTTGTAAATTCTCCACTTGAAAAAGTGAGCACCCATAAGAGAAATGGATGGCCACCCAGTCTGTGGTTTGTTGGAGGCAGTCTGAGGGTACAGGAGAGTCTAGCACCAGCAGGACTGGAGTGTTCCTCAGTTTGAGTTCCTGTTAGAGGAAAGAAAGATTCTGGCTAGTTTGCCTCTTAGCCACTTCAGAGCAAATCTTAGCGGGAGGTATGTACGTAATGGACGCACAAAAGATCAATTTAAGGATACCTAAAACCTGAGTAGAAAACATATGGACTTTTGTGTTGACTTTCAGCGTGATCTGCCAGAAACGTATTCGAATTGAAAAATAACTATTCCTCAGACAGATTGTGACAGAATGTTCTGTTAAAAGCTGGGTTTAAAAAAAAAAACAAATAAAAAAAAAGTCCATCAAACAATCACCAAGCTCTGAAGAATGACCTGGAACAGCAAGAGAGTTAACAAAAACTAAAACACATACCAAAGGTGTGTTTGTAATTTTTGGAGGGGGAAAAAAAAGGGACAAAAGGATTCATGAAATGTTTGGGAACAGCTTATGGATCTTTTGACAAAACCTGCTGTGTGTGTGTGTGTGTGTGTGGTATATATATATATATATATATACTATATACATATATATATATACATATATACACATACATCGCACACACACACACACCACTACATATATATATATATATACATACATACACGCACACACACACACACACACACATATATATATACATATATATATATATATATATATATATATATATATATATATATATATATATATATATCTATATATATATATATATATATATCATCATCATAATCTATAGTCTATTGTTTCCTGGATTTACTTTCTTGGTGACCAAAAATAAATAAATAAATAAACTAAGCTTTAAAATATGGTGTAGTGTATTACAAGTGTAATTAGTGGAATGCCAGTTCATGCCTCTAGTAAGACTCTCCACAGATCTTAGTCTTATTATTCTAGCCACACATAGTAACATTCACACAGACCAAGAAACCTAGCGTTAGTTCAGTTTACATTGATTACGACAACCACAGAGAAGTTACAGGTCCACAGAATGATAACACTAAATCAGAATTTCTATTTTTTTTTTAATTTGAAATGAACTGTAAAGAGTGGTTTGGGAGCGAAAGACTAAACAAAGCAACAACAAAAAAAAATTGTTAGCACAGCTAAAAAAAAAGGGGGGGGGGGCGGAATCTTTCCAACAGCTGCTGGTGCTCCGTCGCACTTTCAAATGGCTTAGAGCCGAGCATTTATGACCATTTCACTTGTGGCAAATGGTGCAAGAGTGCCAGCTCAGAGTTTACCAGCTGACCATAATTTCATTCTAATAACATAGGCTTATGAAAAATAATACCCAAATAGTTTACCGCACTTCCCTTGATAAAGATGTTACAGCCGTAATTGTACAGAAGAGCTTGCTGCAGTGGCGTTAATGCAATTCCCTTTTTTTTTTCTTTTAGGGGGTTTCTGTGTGCAGTGGATTTAACAATCTGGCCCTTGTGTCTTTCAGCACTCGAGCACTAACAGCACAGCTGAATCCTGAACAGGAATGCTAGCCTCTACCATGCCACTCATGTTAAAATAGCCAGTCTGCTAAGTCAGCTCCCTGCTGCAGGACAACAGCTGCTGCGATTGCATGTTGAAAAAGAGGACGTGAATGAAATGGAGCGGTGATCTCGAGCAGTGCCATTGGCAAACGTGACTTTATACTGGGTCGAGGGGGAGGGGGTGAATCACCCCCACAAGTCACTCTGCTCTAGTAACAATCTGTATCTAAAAACTGTGCTCTATTCCTCAATTTGATCTACTGTGTAAAAACAAGTTTTGCGTTTATTCATCAGATTGTGAGCGATTACAGTAGGACACGGTTATGAAAAAGCTGCCATTTCACATGAAACAGTACAAATTGTTAGGGATAAAAAAAATTTAAATTAAAGATGGTTTTACATACTAATACAGAACAAGGGATGCCTCCTTAAATCCATTGTTGTAAATGGGAGAAAAATATATGTTATAAAAATGTATATATTTATTATATATAATAAAAATCTGAAACCTAAATAACCCTCAGTAAACTGCACCAAGATTGCTGGGATACTGTTTATACATCTTCTCCCCAAAAAAGTGGAACAATGAAATGTAGCAAACAAACCTGCGCAATTAATTAGCCGTGTTCTTTACCAATTAGTTCTTTACCAATCTCATATTATTTGCCGAAAAAAATGTAACAGCAGCCTATGTTATGCTGAAAGAAAGTAATGAACCTCAACATTGTTTAAGCATGTAAGTGTATGTACTGAAAAGAAAAAAAAAGACAAATAGTAACAACTTTGTAGCATTGATGTGGCTACATACACCATGTTTAAAAAAAAAAAAAAAAAAACATAATAAATTAAATGAACAATGATGGGAAAGCATGCTCATCACAATGAATACAGGGCAGCTGGAAAAGCTCAAGTGCCATCAGAGTTTTTACTTACAGAGCAAGTTCAATCCAAAAGTGCTAATATGAGATGTATTCAATGCTAACCAGTAATGGTAATTAGCATTGCTTGGCTGAACTGTCTATTTAAACAGGGGAATGAATGAAATAAACCCAAATCTAAGGAATAATTTGACTGTGTGCTGGAGAAAAGGTTGACATTTCTGTAATCGGAAATGGGATGTATGCAATATTAACATTCTTTAGTTATATACCTATATATTCCTACATTTTCAAAACAAAGATATTTTCAAATTCCATTTTTTTAATCTTAGAAAATTTGCCTTGGCGGCTTTAATATATCTTCTACTTAAGGTATTAAAAATATGCTGGTTTGCTCAGTTAAATCTGTCAAAGTATAACCTGCCTTTACATTATTCAAAACAAACAAACAAAAGAATTCAAGAACCAACCAACAAAAAGTTTTTTTTTTTGTCCTTTAAATAAAAAAAGGAGTGTGGTTTCTTGCCTTAACTGGTCCTTATATCTACCAAGACATTACATCAAACTCCACTACAGCCACTCAAATTTGGACCAGAGCTGTAAAAGACAGTGCTCATATAACCTGGTTTACATGTTTTGCTCAACCAATCCGTGTCGCAAATGAACAATACTTTGTTTTATACGGGCTTTTGCTTTTTAAAAACATTAAGTCTGTAATTACTCACTTTCTACTGGTTGAAGTTGGTATCCTACACATACACCTCAATTTGTCCTACAGTAAAGAACGTGACTTGGTTATGTTTTGTTTCATTCTGTGACAATTTCTTGTGTGACTGCCTGTAAACAATAAAAATCAGAATTAAAAAAAAAACTAACAAAAAAAACAAACAAACAAAAAAAAACATACTGACCAATATGCTTTCTTTTTTTTGTTGCTTGAATTTCACTGCCTATTTTATTTCAGCAGCATTAGTGTTATAAAAGAGTAGCTGTCACCTCAGAATTAAAACTTGCTGGTTTAGGACTAAAATAAAACAAAACTTTTCCGAAATAAAACATAACTAAACAACCTAATGACTCTAGACGGTTTATTTATCCTCATCACACAAACTGCACGGATATATATATATATATATATATATATATATATATATATATATATATATATATATATATATTCTCTCAAATGAAAATCACGCCACGAATATTTTGGTAGGCTATTCTGAAGTCCGATTCGTCATGCACGTTCTTCGACCGTTTCTGCACATTTTTTAATACCGGATCTTATCATATGAGCACTACATTACACATATACTATATATATATATATATATATATATATATATATATATATATATATATATATATATATTTTTTTTTTTTTTTTTTTTAAACTATTTTCTGTAGCATCAGTCGTCATCCACGTCCTCCCCCTCGGACTCGTCTCTCCGCTCGTACATTTTATCGCGCTGTCTCTCCTGGATCTCCTTCATCTCCTCGGCGTAGCGGCAGAAGGCACCGCCGAACTTACTCCAGGCTTTGAACGGAATCGTGATGGAGTTCCGGTAGCTGGGCTTCACCTCGCTGACGCGCAGAAACACGCCGTACTTGTTGGAGCCGACGTCGAAGAAGAAGCGCTTGGAGTCCACCATGATGGAGGTGCCCTCGGGCAGCTCGCTGTACCCGCCTGAGGCCGCGCCGGCCCCGGTGCCGCCGCTCAGCTCCTCGTCGTCTCCGCCGTAGTCGTCGATGAGCTTGGCGAGCGCGTCGCGGAACTCGATCAAGCCCTGCGCGGGCAGCGCGATCGTTTGACCCGCTTGAGCTCCGCCGCCCCCGGGGCCTCCAAGACCAAAACCTGGCCCTCGGTTTACGGTCTGTCGGATGCGCAGGAACCTGCCGCGCTGGTTCTCCTTCAGGTCTAGGTAGTATTTACGGTTCTCACGCACCAAGAATTCGCTTTTGAGAGCCCGCCGCGGGCCACCGTCGTCTCCCGGGCCTCCCCCTGACGACTGCGCGATCTGCTCGGGGCTGCTGGGCCCGAGCTGGGCGTAATGCTCGATGAAATCACCGAGGTAGTCGCGGAACTCCGCCGCCACGGACATGGAGAGGGTCAAGCGACTTTTCGAGCCTCCGGCACCGACCTCTGCGATCTTGATAAAGCGGCCCTTGGAGTTTTGTTTCACGTCCAAGTAGAAGCGTTTGTTCTGAATGTCAAGGCGCTTTGACGCCAATTCCTGCGTCTCTTGCTCGCGTTGGAACTGCGAGAAACCGCCGCCGCCTCCACCACCGCCTCCTCCTCCTCCACCGCCGCCGCCGCCGCCGCCGCCGCCGCCGCCACCACCACCACCGCTGCTGCCGCCGCCACCACCGCGCTCACTCCCGCTGTCTCCATCCGCCATCTTCACCACCACCAGCCAACTTCTACCCCTGCCTGCACTGGTATTTGCGCACAGCGGACAGAGTACGGCGTTGACGTCAAATTGACGGAAGTGAAATGCTCTTCGGCTAACTCATTGGTTCACGCGCTTGTCATCAGCGCTTAAGGGGCGGGTCTACGGCATGTTATTGGGTGGAGAAATTCTCCTCCACAGCCACTTCCTGTTGTTGCTTTGAAGGAGAAACGCTATTGAAGGTCTGATATAAGAGCGACATTCCTCACACCATGTGTTAGATATCACCATAATATACAACATAAACACACAAGCACTCCGTTTTCTTTAACCGCAAGTTCATTTTTCTTCATGCTGAGCCTTTTCATCTAAAAAAAAAAAGAATAAAGATAAATACATTTCATTTCGGAATTTAAAGAACGATTTTCCTTTCTGTCTACTTTGTTGTGGACACCTGTTTATTCCTATCGGATAAAGTAATAATGCGCTGCATCATGCAGAGCCTTTGGGAGCATTTTTGCTGATCTGTGGAGTTCACACACAAACAGTCCACAGAGTTTACACACATTGGTGTGATGCCAAAGCACACTGAGTGATAGTTATGTGGGTGGAGACACCTTGTCAGTCTATGAGATCTGAGAGATAACAGCCAGACAGAATCACGATTCCGGAGTGGACATAGAAACTCAAATAATTACTCTTTACAGTCATGACGGGCCGGAACGAAATTCCTTAGTAAAGAAACATCAACCTGTAAGCAGCCTAGCTTACAGGACACCGAAAAAGGGCTTTTGAAACAAAACAAACAAACAAGCAAACAAAATCACCAGGTCTTTTTCCACTCTTCCATTGAGTGATCCCCCCCACCCCCCCCCCCCCCCCCGGTTTTATAACATATAGCTCTTATATTTGGACCCATTTATAAAAGCATAATGCGTATAAATCAAGCTGTAGGCATTTTCTATGCCTTCTTACAAACAGGCCCCTCTTAAACAGGCTACTGTAAACCATTATACACACACACACACACACACACACACACACACACACACACACACACACACACACACACACACACACACACACGCAAATATTCAGAGGAGTAAACAGCATGACTGCAGTGCAGGAGAGCAAAAGAAAACTAAAACAACCACCATTTTAAATCACTGTCACAATTACAATTTCCATCAAGTATTGTGATGTGTTTGATTTTAGACTTTATTGTGGGCCTATGGTCAATCGTTTATTTGTATTTTTGTTTATTAGATGGGCAGGAAGTTTGTATATACATCTGCTCAACAAGTTTAGCACATTCATTCTACCCTTTGTGCCGGGGGAATTTTTAAGGCTCAATCAGATCAGCTCTATCAGCAGCATGTCCCAGAAGCATTTGGAAGCAAACTGACTTTGGGATGTGTCACACGTAAAAACATCAGATTGTACCTGCTGTAATTATCAGCGCAGAAAAAAACTGATATGAAGTTGTTCGGTGAAAACGAAGTGGGAGAAAACTATAAACAGTAGAACTACCAGATGATCCACTGTGGTGACACTTTCGGGACCAGCTGGAAGTAGAAAAAGCACTTCCAACCATCAGGCCATTTTTCCAAATTGAGCAAATGAGCAAAACAGGAGTATTTTCAGAGAAGCGTCTTACTGTTTGACACTTTGAGAGTCAATAGGTTATTTAATTAAAATAATAAATAAATAAAATCCTTCTGATTTAACGTAATAATGATCAAAAATCTGTTGACATTTATAAGCAATTTGGCAACAATGCAGCAATCAATTTTAAAACAGTGAGGACTAATTTACACATACAACGTACTCATGATTGCTTACAAGGTTTCACACAACTTGAACGTCAAATACAAGACATGATCCTGTGGTCACTAGTCTTGGATGTGTCTTTCATAAGGGGTGGATAAGGGGATAGGGTGATATAATTGTCTCTCAATAATCATAAGAAACATCAAAACAAATGTGGAATTTTTGACCTTCACTTTATTATGCAAAATGGCAACTAATAGGTATTTAGCTGTCATGTGAGCCATTAGACTGATTTGTATTTCGGCCATTGATATTGGCCACTAGGTGTAGCTGTGTGTTTGTAAACGATAATGTTTTCTGAACATTCATTTTTATGCTACTCCAAAAGCGACTAAGACTACTCATTCATTCATTCATTCATTCATTCATTCATTCATTCATCTTCTACCGCTATATCCGATCGTCTATGGGCATTAAGGCAGGATACACCCTGGATGGAATGCCAACCCACACACCTTTACCACTATTCTTCTACTGGCAAGCAAAAAACAGTGTAAAAAAAAGGGTTTGTGGTCTGTCGAGTCTGGCTCTGACAATTACACTATATTACTGTTTGGTCAGTTCTTATTTAAAATGGCTAATTTTGTTTTGTATAAACTACACACTTATTGTTACAATTTAGCAATAGGGATTAAGCACTTTTTCTACTTTGTATTAAAAGTATAAAAGACTGCTTTCATACTATAACAACCCAGATAAAATGCATTTTTTTCACGATTATTAGCATTTTAATCATTAACACTCATAAAGCAACATTTGTCACATTTCATAAAGATCCGTAGTTTGTTCGTAATTTCATGAGAAATGCAACTTACTGCTTAGTTAATAATGAACTACTCCAACTGACAGACTGAATAATTAGTAGTTTTTAGCATTCAATGGGAATAAAAACAAACAATTTGGTTCCAACTTAATTCCTGCATAATATCATGAGCTACACTAATTACCTATGAGGGAAGTGAATACATACCAGGGGTTCAGGTACATGTATCAGTCATGTACCTACATTCTCTTGGATAAAATAACAGTTATCATTAATATCATTTACATTTGTTATATTTAATCTGAATCTGTAGGTTTGAATCGTTCTAGACCTGGCCTGGCCAACCCGTGGCTCCCGAGCCTCATGCGGCTCTTTAACATAGTTTCATGCGGCTCTTTAGGAGCTTTCACATAACATGCGTCAATGGGAATGGGATGATGTTCATGTGTACCCATGTGTATGATGTGGCTCTTTGCAGTAACACAAAAAAAGTGGCTCTTAGCCTCCTACTAGTTGGCCTCCCCTGCTATAGACATTCTGTGTCATTACCACACGAGGGCTCTCTAAGCAAAAGAAACTTGGTCTCGGTATCTGAGAAAGAGGAGGCTGAGAAAGGTTGATGGTGAAAGATTCAATTCGATTAAAAGTTTTGTTTGTATGGCGTTTTTCCATGCACAGTGATTAGTGAAAACTCCCTGAGCTGGCATTTAGAAGAGCTGGCATTCATTATGGTTTCTTCATTGTGGAGTTTATAAACTGGTCACTGATGGACACTTAATTTCAAAAGCTCTTCATGTCACGTGCAACCAACTGTTTATATTAATGACAGTACAAATCAATCTTCACGGTTCTTAAGTTCATGGATCATTAAAATGTGGAACGATCTACAGCAGATGATCTACATGCAAACTCCACACACACACACATTGCCGAGACGGGAATCGAACCGGGACCCTGGGGGTGTGAGGCGAACGTGCTAACCACTAAGACACCACTAAGTGTGAGGCGAACGTGCTAACCACTAAGACACCGTGTCCCACTAAGACTACTAATAATAATAAATGATTACTTTCCAATTAAAATTATATAACTAAATGAACATATCAAACCTATTTTCATACATCAGGACAAAATCTGAACATTTCTTTAACAAGTTTTTTTTCCACTTTATTAATTAATTACTTTGCCAATGATGGTATCAGATTATCACGGTATAATGACTTTTTTTTTAAATACAACGTCCCCCTTTATTATAACCAAAAGCAACCTGAAGCTTTATTTCTATTGTTTATCAGTTACTGTCTATTTCCCCCTTTTCCTGTGTATCTATTGTTCTGTCCATCCATATTTTTCCCTGGGCAACAATCCTGAGAAATTTGTAAACAACAAGTGGTTTCCATTTGTAAAGAAATCTATCCACAGGTCGGGTGTAACGATGAACCAGGCAGGTCTGGAAAGAAGAAATCACTACTTGACTGGAGAGACTATTCATTCTATGGGCATTAAGTCTATGGGCATTAAGGCAGAATACACCCTGTATAAAAAGCCAACCCATCGCAGGACATACACACACACACTCACATTCACGCACACATTCATACACTAGGGACAATTTTCCAAGGTGCCAATCAACCTACCGTGCATGTTTTTGGACCGGGAGGAAACCGGAGAACCCGGAGAAAAACCCCCTGAGACACGGGGAGAACATGCAAACTCCACACACACACATGGCCGAGACGGGAATCGAACCCGGACCCTGGCGGTGTGAGGCGAACGTGCTGGAGGGACTATCTCTTCATGTATAAAAGTATCTATCGGATAAATTCCCTTAATGCAGGGATGACAAAATATGAATAAAATCATCGCAAATCTTTTTTCAGTGTTTTTTTTTATACTGTATTTACTTAGGTCATTCTGTCCTCATAATAATCTCCATTAAATAAAAATAATATTTAAAACACTCTTGACTATGTTTGCAATTTTGCCATTTTTTTTCAGTTCAATTTAATTTTACATCATTTATTTTATTATTTTTATACTATGATAAATGAATCAGCGGTTCATCGAATAAGACTAAAACAAATTTGTGATTGTTACAAGAGAATGTACGTACAAGTAAACTTTTAAAACAGATTATGTCCATTATATTTCCAGTAAGGGTTTCATGTCTCAGTCAGCCCGTCATGACATGCTGGTCATGGAAACATGTACTGTTCTCATAGACCGGCTTCTATAATGATTTATGTAGTACACTGCAGGCCTTAAATCAATACTGGACAATTTGATTTGCACCTATTGCTGGAATATTTAATCCTCGTATTTGCAATGTTACAACAATTTTTAATATTCCATCTAATCTGCTGCATTCCCTTGCCATTTATTCTCACTGACAAAAATATGCATCCCTAGAGGCACCAAAGATTTAAACTTAAAAAAAAAGTAAACTTAAACCGGGGGCACGGTGGCTTAGTGGTTAGCACGTTCGCCTCACACCGCCAGGGTCCAGGTGTGTGTGTGTGGAGTTTGCATGTTCTCCCCGTGCCTCAGGGGGTTTTTCTCCGGGTTCTCCGGTTTCCTCCCCGGTCCAAAAGCATGCACGGTAGGTTGATTGGCACCTTGGAAAAATTTTCCCTAGTGTATGAATGCGTGTGTGAATGTGAGTGTGTGTGTCCTGCGATGGGTTGGCATTCCATCCAGGGTGTATCCTGTCTTAATGCCCATAGACGCCTGAGATAGGCACAGACTCCCCGTGACCCGAGGGAAGATCGGATAAAGCGGTAGATGATGAATGAATGAATGAATGAAACTTAAGCCATTATAAATAATTAGCATTCGGAAATCTTTCGGTTTGTGAAATTTGGAATTTTGAAACTCGTTGTGTAATGTATCGTAATTTCCTAGACAGATTGCATAAATACAGCAACACAAGCACCAAAAGATCAGCAGACAGATACAGATAATCTGTAGGACTTCAGCAAATACACAACTGTTAATTCAGTCTCACTAATCCCTGGTATGTATTCGCCTGTTTAATATGAATGTGTAGAAAATGTTGCATTTTTAAAATCTTGAATTTTGCTGCATGCATGTCTCATTGTCTGACTGATTCAATGATTTTACATTTTAGAAATGGCTGACAAAGATTTGTTAATGGTTAACAGGTAAATCATGTCTTCTAAGTAATGAATTCACGTATTTTTGTGCCATCTAGTGTTATAAATAATTCACTTTATTTTTATACTTTAAGTTAAAAAAGGGTAGTTTCTTACCCAGGTCTATGTTATATATATTTTTATTCTGGTTTGGCATAGTTATCGATTATAAAGAACTAAAGAATGCTTCCTATGCTAAGTCAAGAATTAAACATGTTCATTCTCTTTCAACAGTTTCTTTGACAGCGATTCTGACAACATGGACTTTGACGAGCTGGACGGCTCCGATCCTCTGGCCATGGTACGTCAATGTGCAATCTCACCGTACTTCATACTTCAAGTCATGTTTTTCTATACTGAAGTAAAACCTGATCTCATTGTGGACTCTTTTTGTGTCACAGAGTGGCAAATGTGACCATCACAAAGGACTCCATATCGAGGTCACCAAGGAACCTCTAAGCATGCGGCGTGTCGCTAATGTTGTAATCGCACTGCAAAGGCTGAAGCAGGTCCAGTGCGTTCGGTCCGTCGAGTTCACTGACCGCGAGCTCTTAAATATCCTCATAGAGAATGTGATCGAAGGTGCACTTCAAAACATCTCATGTATCTCATTATATCTCCACTCCAATGATTGATGACTTCATAATCACTAAAGACATTTTCCTTTTCCTCGCACAGAGAACACAGTGATCAGTTTAAAGTGCAGTGAATCCAAGAGTTACTGCATGCAGGACAAAGTTATCCAGTGCACTATATGTGACAAGGCTAAAAGGGCCTTGGTGCAGAGGGAGAATCCTCCTGTCATGTTTGCTATTACTCTGAAGGGTGGAAATGAGGAGAATAAAGGTAAATATTCAGAAAAAAGAAAAGTTAACTACCAATAATTTGCATGGACAGATTAGTTGGGTTTTTTTTTTTTAGGTTTTTTAAATTGACATTTGACTTTGCCATTAGATAAGCAGCTTAATAACTCCTGCCGTTGTCTTGATCGCTGTATTTTCCCTGTAATATGAATCTTTTTGTTTTTCTATTTTTAACCTATAGCTTTTGTTTCTGAAAATATGTTTAAGTATAGACGGTGCCCTACGAATGAATTACATTCCAAGAGTTTGTTCGTCGTATGAATTGAAATGAAACGTATGTTCGTTAGTTGCTCGTGGCATTAGCTACTAACTGTGCATGTCTCCTAACTATGTTTTTAAGATATAAGCTATTAAAAACGGTATTTTACCACATTCCTGAACGCAGGGAGCGTCATTACCATCACTGGCTTTTCGCTTTTCCCCCAACCATTTTTAATAAACGACGTTTCAGATCTGTTTAGATAAAAAAAACAAAAAAACACATGTCTATGTCACTGTAGAAGGACTGAGACAGAGGTATAGAAAATGCTCATATAGCTCAGGAGACTAGCTAGCGGTGCGTTTTTTCCCAACCTATACAAACTTTACTTTGGGGGTAGTTTTGTTGGTATCGGCGAACGTTGGTAACGTTGGTAACGTTGGTAACGTTTGTTCATAGGTCGCGGAGCGCTTGTACTGACTTATTAATCTCATTTTTCAATTCTTCATATCCTTTTAGTCCAGTTCTTTCTTGCTAGTCCTTCATTTTTCTGTATGTATCTGTTGTGAAGAAATCAAGAGCAGTACTTACATCTACCCTGTGTTTTTGTCGACAGCATGGTTCAACCTTTCAGCCTACAATCCACCAAACTGCACAGATAATACAAAAGGACAGCCTGTATGCTTGGGGATTGTAAAGAGCAATCTCTTTCTCTCATGCACACTGCAGAAGGAAACTCCTTTTCTCGGCATAGAGGTATGAGCAACTGACAAAAACCACAGCAAGTATTTTTGCAACCGTAATAGTAATAGTCATTGTAAAAGTAACGGGGGTTCTTTTGCAGAAGGTATCAGACAAAGAGAGACTGTATGACATCAAGGAGAATGATGGCATGGAGCGTTTCCTTTTCTTCAGAAACGGCAACGGCGAATCTCTGAACACCTTTGAGTCGGTCAAATACCCGGGCTGGTTCATCACCACCTCAAAGGATGACTTTAAACCGGTGCAAATGGCTAAACAGCAGCCCACTCACCTCCAGCTGTTCACATTACACGATGAGACAGTAGTCCTTCAGACCGACATCTGATTGAGAAAATTTGCAGTTTCTTATTTTAGTCTTATTTCTTATTCAAGAAAGTATGTACTGGGTACAATTATAAAATGTATTTTATTACATTATTTAATTACTTTGTAACTTACTTATTTATTACAATGTTAGCATGCACGTTTGCAAAATGCTCCTCTAGCTGTTTCTAATTTGTAACACTACCTTAAAGAAGGTTTTCCATATATGTTCCAAATATGTTTTCCATATTCTACTTGAAAAAAATATGGATTCATGAGGTCTGCAATTCTGTTTTTATTTAGATTTTACACAACAGATAGATTAGATTAGATTCGATTAGATCGATTATTTAGATTAGACGGGCTTCACGCCAGTTCTTTAAACATACATTCCTATGTTGCCTATTCAGTGTCTATAAAATCTTTACAATCTCACTATGTAAGAAATATGGAATGGACCCGAGACATCTCTGGTTACTATGTCTTCTTACACAGTCCGGAACAGTTTTAGCTCAGCATTTTCCCCCACTGGTTATACTCGTCTGTTTATCTTTATTAAACTGAATTAGAATGAATGGACCTGTGAGCTGTGTGATTATTCCCTGATCGTTGGCATTGTAATGGGAAACCTCTGCAATCAGTTTCCCTGATCAAAAACACTTGATGAAAATCAATAACGAACATTAAACACAAGGTTTTTTTCCTGCTGCTTTTTAAGAAAAAAAAGTTGAATGTTATGACATGTTCACCTCACACCGCCAGGGTCCGGGTTCGATTCCCGTCTCGGCCATGTGTGTGTGTGGAGTTTGCATGTTCTCCCTGTGCTTAAGGGGATTTTTCTCCGGGTTCTCCGGTTTCCTCCCGGTCCAAAAACATGTACGGTAGGTTGATTGGCACTTTGGAAAATTGTCCCTAGTGTATGAATGTGTGTGTGAATGTGAGTGTGTGTGCCTTGTGATGGTTTGGCATTCCATCCAGGGTGTATCCTGCCTTAATGCCCATAGACGCCTGAGATAGGCACAGACTCCCCGTGACCCGAGGGAAGATCGGATATAGCGGTAGAAGATGAATGAATGAATGAATGAATGTTATGACTGAATTTAAGAAATTTTTCAGTCCAAACTAAACATGCGGTATTTAGCAGATGCTAAGAGCTAATGAAGTTTGGCAACACTGGTATTTGTTTGAACAAAATTCCTATCAAAATGATTTTTGCTATTAAAATGTGGCATTTAAAAATATTTAGTCTATACTATTTTTTTATAAGTGCAATCTGCCAGTGCGGTTTAAAGAGCATGCTAATAGAGATCTAAAATGAACCCCAACAGACTGGATGAGCAGACACAGACACTGATGTCCTACATTAACTTCTGTGACGACAGCATCATTTCATCACACACCGCTGAGTCATAACAATGACAATCCCTGGTTCACAGCTAAACTCAGGTCAGAGAAAGAGGTTGCATAAAGAAGTGGGGACAAAGGAAAATACAAATACTCAATTTAGCGATTAGGTGAGAAGAGCTGAAACGGAGCATGGTGAAAGAACGAAAGAGCAATGACAAAGAGTCATGAAACCCCCTTGTTTCAGAGGTGTTTCTTCACACCTCCGGTTTGAAAAGCTTTCTGAAAAGGAGGCGTTGTTCACTGGCGGTAAGAGGTGGAGGATAGAATGATGAGGAAGAGGCAGAGATTGCATAAATAATTGTGCATCATTTGCACACAGACAACGTAAACACGCGCACGTTGGCAAAATGGACGTTGAGAGCAGCAGCTAATGCGGTTTGTGAGCGCTCTGTGGAGGTGGAGAACACCACAATCTCCACACTTTAATCAGAATGATGACGGCGCAGCACCACTGCTTTAACAGTTTATTATTTTTATTCGGACCCTCTTTTTGTATAATATTTGGACCCTCATGTGCATACATTAGAATGTGAAGACGAATCAGATAAACAGCCCATAAATGTTCCACACTGGTATCGTTTTTTTGTGCAGACAGATGACGCCACGGCGTCTTTCTTCAAAAACCACAAAACCAGTTTGCACCGTCCCCAACTCATCAATCTGACCGGTAAAAATGTTCATCGCAAACATATTTTCCATGCGTTTTTGTTGCACGCCGCAAAACCAACAGCATGCAACCAAACTTCAGCTATGGTCGCGTTGTTGGGGGGGGGGGACTTTTGTGTTGTTGCGTTGTAAAAGGGCACAAAGACAAGCCATGGCTCTAAACAACACCAATAACAACAAATGTAACTTATATCTTATGCAAATCATGGCGCAGTTGATGGATTAAAGAGAGTCCCTTTGTCATGTATAATGTATAACATTGCTCATGAATAATGCGAGCCAATGACAATGACCCAATGACGTATATGTGTAATGTGCAGCCAATGAGGGCTCGGATAAATCGTGTCTACGTCACACGCCTTGAAAAAAACCTTACTAGTTTCTACTTATTAACTAAAATAAAAAAAATAGTGAAATATTTTGTGACAGCTATTACTGTTTTGAGAAACGTGTAACATCTATTAACGTCTCAAAAAATGTGTTTTTGGGTTTCATGACCCTTTAAGGCGATCACCAATTACAAGTCTAGAGCTGTGAAAGACCTGCACCTCACCAACAGCCTGAATAGTACTGCTGCTTTGAAAGACACTCGGACAGACCTCAGCCATCGTCTCAGTACCCGAGACGACAAGGATCACAGGAAGCAATGATTACAGACCCGTCCCCCTGACCTCTGTGGTCATTAAGTCTTTTGAGTGCCATGTGCTGTCCTACCTCAAGGACCCAGACCCTCACAGACCCTCTCCTGGATACACCATAGTTTGTAAATATTGTTAGATTACAAAACAGAGTTTGCAGAATTAGATTCTTCCTTTGTTCCAAAATATTCCTTTGTATTTGCTTTTTTATAAATGCTCAAACTTTATGTCAAAATATGCATTTGTGTGTGTGTTTAACATTTTGGTAATGATTCGAGGAAAGCCCATATATGGGTTTGATAATAAGTGTTCACAAACTATTTTTTTTTACATTTCCTATTTTTGTTTTGGGATAATAATAAAAAAAAAAAAAAACGTCGTACATGTGATCAGTATTTTCCAGGAAGTCTGGATAGTACACTTTCTACTCACTTCCCCCCAAAAAAACCCAAAATGAAACTGCCTGTCACCAGTTTGCTTCCACTGCAAGTGAACTAATAAAACTGAATTCATCCAGATGGAAATGTATTCCAGGCTGAATAAACGCATGGCTTGAAGAAGTGAATAAATATTATATAGAAATTATTGAATTAATTCCATACATTCTATATATTTTGCTTACTGTGCAAATAAAAGGTTTATAGCCATAACATTTTGCTTTGTCAGTATTATAAGGTGGCGTGGAGATTATGTGTTTTAATGGCAAAGCAATAGCGTCACTGTTT
>JACRUU010000028.1:16019263-16066763 GCA_030449085.1 Kryptopterus vitreolus
ACGCTCTGCAGTCAAGAAGGGCAGCAAAAAGCAACTTCTCAAGCAAGATTTTAAGTGATAATCTGCAAAATGTAAAGTCATTCTCCATGATGAATTCTCTGATTTCTAATTGTCTGGGTAAATCTGGAAAAAGTGTAGAGTCACTTTGCAACCAAGACAGTGGGTTCAATCACAATTTTTGCTTGAATAAAGCCACGAATAAAGAATACCAAGAACATTAGCTTTTTGTTTTTTTCCAGCATTACCTTACCGCAGGAAACTCCCCAGACATTAATCCCATTGAGAACTTGCACTCAATTCTCAAGGGGCTTGTGGGGAAACCCTACAAACAAATTCGGACAAATTCCAAGTATTGATTATGAAAGCATGGGCTGCCGTCAGTCAGGATGTGGCCAAGAAGCCTCGAAGAGGTCTTGAAAAACAAATGTGCATACTGCAATTATAGACTTTGCAGGAAAAAAAAACACTTGTTCGTAATAACTTTAACACAATCAACACTTGTTCGTAATTATAAATCAGTATATGCAAGTAACATGCAAGATCTAAAAACACAGATTTTGTGAAAATGTTTTTATTCTCAATGCCATGGCTGTAGTTCATGACACCTACATCACATATTAGGTGCATATAAGTACATTAATGTAACTGACAGATATCCGTATCCAGAGCAACTTACAATTGATTTATTTACACAAGTAAACATTTGAGACCCCACAATGGCGACTTGTTTTTTAGTTTTTATTTAAACTCATTACAGTCAGGTGTGGCGTTGACAAATGTCAAATGTCCAGCTGCCACTTTCCTCTGTCATCATTCCTGTGATGGATATTTGTTTGTTACCCAAGAGAGTAACAAAATACTCATTACCAATGTCTCTCCCACAAAAGAAGGTATAGTGAAATGTTGTGAAAACCAGTGAAGGGAATTGTATAACCCTGTGCTTTTTTTTTCCTCGTCTGTTTTTTCTTTCAGGTTTGAGCCGACACGTTGATGTAGACCGTTGTATAAAATGTCTGCCATTTTATGCAAATAACAAAGAAATCCTGGTTTGGTCATGCAGTGTGTGAAAGCAAATGTTGCTTAATAACTTCCACACTGACAGCAAAACTAGAAGACTTTTTTAGGTAAAAAAAAACATTTACATGTCAAAAATTACATTTGATTATCTTCACTTTCAAACTTTTTAAGACTGCTTTATGCATTATATATTACTATACATTCATTACACTTATTAATGCTTTAAATCTTGTAAAAGCCAGAGAGCAAATGTGGCAATGAAAAATTCCTTCAAATGACCGTTACATGCTCCATTAAGGAAATTTTAAGGATTTTATAATCAATGAGTTATTGAAGCAATGCACTCTCCTTTTTCTCCCCACAGTATTGAATGTATCAGGAAACATTTCATTTGAAATAAAATTGAAGAAAAATGAAGAAATCTCAAGTATTACATTTGGTAGTTGAGACTAAAAAAGGATATATTACATATACGCTATATATTAGTGATTATGACTCACATCCTGAGAGAGTGGTGCGTGAGTATGTGAGAGAGTGCGTGAGAGTGTGTGTGTGTGTGTGTGTGTGTGTGTTAATCTGGATTACTCTTGAATATTTACAAACATATAACAAGTTTGAAGGGGTTCAGTGACTGGTTTGGAAGACCAAAAACTTTCTGTTTGGTCTTGTGTTCATACACCCAGTAAACAAGACCATACATTTATTATAAAATACTATATTATAATATGAATTATATGTACCCCATTATACACAATCCAAAAATATAATTGAGGCAAGGTGAATGAAGAGATGAAGGAAATTCTTAAGCACACCGTCAGAACAATAAAAAGTGACCACAGAGGTATAATTTTGGTAATAGAGAAACAAACAATATAACGGTACCTTTAATGGTACACAATAGGTCCTTAAAGTAATAAAGAATAATAAAGAGTAATAAAGAAATAAAGGTACTGACTAGAGGTGCCAACTTGAGAGTGCGTAATTTATGTCAATGAAAAGTGTAACGGTTGTATGTTTTGAGTCAAACGAAATGTAAACAAATCTAGTACATTTCTTTGTAATATTATAATAATATAATAATAATAGAATATTATTTCAACACTTATAATAGAACTTAAGAAAAGATGACCTTTTGTGTGTCAGCAGTGTTGGGGATTTACATGCTAAACCACAATGGCCACAAGATCAGATTTTACAGAAAAGACTTTTCAGCAGAAATAAGCGTTTGTATTATTTTTTTTACTTCCTAATTAACACTAGAGTAGAAATAACAAGTCCAGATAGAACAACAATGGATTTGCCCAGACTGGGAATTCCAGGCGACAAGGAAGTCTCATGTTTATTTCTTATGTTACGCAATGTGTAGACACGCAAGGTTGTAGTTAGCCGATAATCACACACACACACACACACACACAAATGCTTTAAATGTTTATATGAACAAATAATTGAAATGTACAATATTGTATATCTGTTATTCACAAAATTAATGCTCGTTTTATTTTAATTGCCACAAGTCTCCGTTCTATTAAAATAAAACGAGCATAATTCATAATAATTAATTTTGTGAATAACACATATACAATATTGTACATTTCAATTATTTGTTCCGTTCATGTTGACAATGGAGTTGTTTAAAACAATTTTGATTACACTCTAGGTCCGTCTATGATATATTGCCATCTAGTGGCCATCGAGAGTAACAACATTAGACGTCAAAAGACTCTTCCACAGTTTTTATTAAAAAAAAAAAAAAAAAAAAAAACAAACGCGAAGGGAGAATTTAATACATGAGCAGTGTTTAGTGCTAAAGAAAGGCGAAAAACCTTCTACTAAAACTGTCTAAACATATATTTCAATTACTACTTTATAACTGAACAGCAAATAAAAGTCACAATTGTCTGCCAGCAATTATTGCCAATATATGGATTACAAAAAAAGAAGGAAAGAAAAACATTAACCTACAGAGGATCTCTCCCTTCCTCTCTCCCTCTCTCAAAATACAAAACCTAAACAAGATTTCTTCTCAGTATTCTAGAATGTTATCAAGTTGATGCTTTAACTTGTGAAATACATTGGGATAATCAACTGGTCATTTTAGATTATTAGATTCAGTTATGCTTCATTCATTAAAATGAATATTCCGATTACGGGTTCATAAAATTTGCTTATGTAAAAACAGCAAGGTCCCACAATTTTCTCTCTCTCAGTCCATTCTATGCCCTCCCTTCCCCCCTAAGAAAAAAGGAAAAAACCCTTTAATTTCCAATTTTAACATGAAACTAAAATCCCAGATATACAGTAAGTGAGCACTAAAATAGGACATTATATGAATACTTTCAGGCAAGGTAAGTCCATCATCAATGTCCTTGTTTGGCAAAATAATCATGGAAAAAAAACAAAACCTTCTAAATGTTGATTATATTACTGTTGTGTTGCAGAGAATGTGATAAATAAAGTTCACACTAAAACAGAACAGTCCCAGAAGCATTAAGACTGAAGTGATGAACAATTTCATAAAGTTGGGCCACATTTCATGGACGTCTCTGCGAGTCTCACAAAGCTTTCTAAAATCTCCTTACTGTATACAACAGCGTGCTCCAACAGCCGAACTTGCACCAGTTCCCAACAAATGATACGCAAGTCGCCGAGTGAATTGATGAAACACAGTACAGAGAACATTTCCATTGGTTTGTTCAGTCTGGTAGTTACGTTGCGGAACTGGCGCTGTAGTTAAATATGTAACGGAACACGTCAGAATTTCATTCTAATGAAACTGCTATTTATTTATTTTAGATTGGTCTGAAGTATTTTGGGCCTGGTTGTGCTGAACCCCCTAACAATGTACAAAACTCTTAAGATTGTATGTGAAGGCTGAGAGTGTGACAATAAATAGAAAGACACAAGATGATTCTCAGATTACATAATGTGCAAATTCAGAGAGGTCTTTAAATGCTAATGTTTTGGGTTATTACAGCATTATTGTCTAACCAACAACATACAGCATACATATAAACACAAACACAGTGAGTTTGTGTATATATATATATATATCTATATATATATATATATATATATATATATATATATATATATATATATATATATATATATATATATATATATATATATATGCACACACATCCACTAGTGGCAGCTTGGTGGTGTTTTTGATGGTGGATTTGAACCTGCGAATCACTGCATAATGCCTTAAACCACTGAGCTACAAGTTCCCTCCGTGTGTGTGTGTGTGAACATGTTTGCGGAATGTGATACAGATATAAAGGGTTAAAAAAATGTATTTATGTATCAACCAAAAAAAAAAAAAAAAAAAAAGGCACAAAAAAAGAGCAGTACCTGCTGCCCGTTCTGGCACTCGAGTTATCTAGTGACACAGTCAGCAAAAAAACTCTATAACACATGATCACGCCTCACGAGACACACACCATCCCAAAACCCATACAGCAAAGAAAAACGGCAGAAGCACCGATGATGAACAAAACGCATACATAAAAAGTAAGAATAGCTGGGAGGAAAGGGGGGGGAGGGGGGGGGGGGGGGGGGGGTTTGGAGTCAGCAGTTCAAATTTGTCCATGCTTTAAATGGTTACACCTTCAAACTTGTGTGGGACTACTTTCTCAGTCTTGCATTCCAGGGTCTTGCTTGTACCTGCAAACCACGGAATTAGAGAGATCCTTAAGATTCCTCATTGCGAGTCCTCACATGTTTCCATCCTCTGTTATAGAAAGAAAGAAAGAGAGAATTTTGAAATCATTTTCTCTCTCCAAAGGAAAAAGAGGATTATCCAAAAACACAAACACATTACTTTATGATGAATAATTCTAATGAACACAATGAGCATATGGAATCTTGCAGTGCTTCATATTACAATGTGCGTGTGGAGAGTGAAGCACTGCAGGATCAGCTTTATACACACACACACACACACACACACACACACACACACCACACACACACACACACACACACACAGTCTGAATATTTTAACTATTGAATTGCAGGAGTTTTATTGTTCACTGCCTTATAAAAAATTAGAAGAGTAACAAAAAAAAAAAACAAAACAGTTGAACAAGACAAAGTTGATTCGTCAAAGTAGTGAATGGGGCGATTTTGATAAATGGGTAATGTCACAATATGATTTTCATGAACCAGAGAAGAAAACACATTTGAAAATGATATTTAGAAAAAAAACAAACACACATCTCGATCTCTCAACAAACATTCTCTGCTACAAAAGTTTGTTACAGGTTTTAAAGGGGAAATTCTGAGCCTGTCACATTAATAAAATAACAAAGCCATAAACATACAAAATCTACTGGGGAAAACAAGGAAACAAAGTGGATAGGACTGACAGCTGCAGAATTACTGGTACCCTTCAAAGAAATGAGGGGAAAAAATAAATATTGGTTCAGAATGAAATCACGTGCATAATATTTGGAATTTATGGCTTGAATCGTTTATTAAGCGCCTGTTTATCAGTACGATTCGATGAAGATTTTATACAAATACCGTTGGCCAATTTTAGCTCTTGAAGGGTGTCAATAATAATTTGTAGCACTAAAACAGCATCTAAGAGAGAAGAAATGGGAATATACTTATTTAGGGAAAGATGGAAGTTATCGCTTGTTTGCATGCGTTAACTGCAAAACAAGGTACTGTAACAGCAAAACAACCACTTTTTCTTCACCAAACAGACACTAGGTCTTGAAATGTCAAGAGCAAAAAAAAGAAACATTCACGTCATTTTCTAAATGAAGATGATGCATAAAATGACAATGGGAAGAAGGGAAAGTACAGAAATGCTGCTTCATAGACAAACTCATGCTGAAGCACCGAACTTGCCTTTACCTCTATACATTAACAGTAGTTGTCAATTGCATCAAAGAATGAAAAGTGAAGTGAATTGTCTAGCGTTGGCAGCAAAGAGAAAAGAAAATGGAGACAAAAACAAAGGAAAAAAAAATGTTCAGTTAATATTAACAAAACAGATTGTTAAGCAGTTTTCTTCTACGACTATACATCATCAGACAAATTCACCCTAAAAATGACAAAACTGTCGTGAGAAATAGAAATGCTCTCGGCTTCATTATCAGTGTGTGAGACTGAGGAGTAATTAACATTTCTTTAAAAGATTCATTTAAAAGGTTAAAGCATTGCATTGCATGCACTCCTGTCATTACCAAAACGTTAGGGTGATTGTGTCCGAGCCTCCAGTCACAGCTCTGTACCTTGGCTGACGTTCTTCTCATTTAGGAGTTTGGTTTGGCTGTTCGGAAGGATCTTGATCTCAGGGGGACCGGGGCTCTGCGATGCCCGAGATGCCATCAAGGCATTGAGATACTGCAAGCGTGTTACCTATGCAAAAAACAGCCATGTCAAACGGCAGAAAGAAAATCGAATACACTTCTTAATCATAGAAACTGTTACACCAGTGTGGTAGCACCAAGGGTGCCCTGGGACAGCGACCTGAAATGTACCAAACATTTCAATTTATATCTAGTTTCGGTTTGCGTTATTAGAAGATTGCGTTATTAGATTGGGATGTGTATGAGATGTGATGTACAAGGACACTCCTTTATGCCAACCATCATCTTTAGAATACAAGACTTTTTCCTCAGGTGGAATGGCAATTCCAAACACAGGATTTTAGTAGTGTTTAAATGCACATGGACACGGTCAGTGTAAAATACTGACTTTTATTTCTCAATCATCATTTCAATCAATATATAAAACATGTTTGCTGGTGACATGATTTTCTAGAATAGTTGGCCAAGTCAACAGCAGCACACAACACTAATTATAAACAGAGATGATGGAGCAGTCTATTAAACCGAACAACTGTAATTCGTCGAAGGTTGAAGAATCAGTCGATTTGAATAATTGTTTTCATGGTGATTTATTCTGAGCAGCCATAACGGAGTTATGCTACACGGCAAGTCAATGTGAGAAATGGTAGTTAAAATGCTTTCGTTTTTGTGTCTCACCCTGATAAGCTGCAAATCAGTGAGGGCTCGGACTGTGTAGTCAGGACAGTAACTGGACGGGCTTGTGGCTTCTCCCAGGTCAAAAGCATCTCTGGGGGAACAACGCTGTGTGGACACTGGAGACTGATGCACTAGAAGTGACACAAAACTCACTGTTAGCTACTAAGAAGGATGTGTGCGCATATACACAGCAACCGTAAAGCAGGGATATTCAATTAGTTTATCATGGGGGGGGCAGTTCATTAAAAGCATCCCAATTGAGGGGTCAGAGAGATATGGGTTTGCAATATGAGTGATAACACAACAGCTCACATTGTATTTTTGTACCTTAATCCGATGTAGTTTCAAAAATACAACATGTTTATGTGTTTTAATGTAGAAAAAGCCTCGGGAAAGTATGCTTTTTCTACATTAAAATATAAATTAAATTAAAAACAAAGGGGGGGGGGGGGGAATAATAAAAGCAGTTTTAAACACAATCCCATCCCAGGCTTTTCAGTCTTTTGTGCTGCTGAGCGATATATATATATATATATATATATATATATATATATATATATATATATATATATATATATATATATATATATATATATATATATATATGTATATATTATAGTCTTTGTCACACTAGGATATTTGGATTGCTGGAGCAAATTACCCCAGGGGCCGGGTTCGGTCCACCAATTGAATAGCCCTGATTTAAAGGTTTCAATCGTTTACCAAATACAGTCAACATCTACTAAATTGGATAGTAATCGATGGAATATGAATTGATCTGAAAAGAGAGCATGGCCACTTGTCCCTCTCAACTAAATCAAAGAAGAAAGAAAAATAAGGAAACGGTGTGATACAGTGTTCAATATTTACACTTCCAATAAAGTCCTACCAGAGGAAGGTGCGGAGAGCGCGGATACCCCGTAATAGGTGAAGGCGCCATTCTCAAACTTCAGCCCTTCTTTTCCAATCTCCACTTCCACACGTCCCTACACACAACAGTGAGCATATGATTGTGAACATAATTAGGATTCGCACTTTGAATTACAATGATCAAGTCTGTAATTGTAATGGTAGGTTTATTTGAAAAGTGAGAGACAGATTAAACAAAAACAAACAAGTCATAAGCTGATTTGCATTTTAATGAGGCAATTCTTTTTGATCTTCTTTGCAAGGAAACATGATTTGGTGGCAAAACCCTTGCTGGCAATCACAGAGGTCAGACTTTTCTTGCAGATGGTCACCAGGTTTACACATATCACAGGGAGTATTTTGTCCCATCCCTTTTTTCGGACCGTCTATGAGTTATTAAGGTTTCGAGGCTGATGTTTTTTTGCAACTCGATCTCTCTGCATCCATCCCATCACAAGTTTTCTATGATATTTTGGTCTGGAGACTGGCGAGGAGCACTCCAGGACCTTAATGTGCTTTAATGAGCCACTGCCTGTGCCATGTGTTTTGGGTCGTGCTGCATTTGTCGTGCTGGAATACCCATCCATCCATAGACCATTTTCAATAGGGTAACGAGGTTCTCATCAAACATGAAACAGTACATGATCCTATTTATCGTCCCTTTAATGCGGTGCAGTCGTTCCTCTCTTCTTAGCAGAAAAAAAAAAGCATAATATTTTTACCTCCATATATGACGGTGGGGATAATGTTCTAGGAGTCAGAGAGCATTCGTCCTGCTCTAAACAGGGTGAGCTGAGGTTATGCCAAAGACCTCTAATATGGTCTCAGCTGACCACAAAACTCCTCTGAATCATTTAGTTGTGCATTGGCAAGGCCGTCACTTGCTCACCAAGCTGCATGGAAATGGTCTTGTAGCCCATTCCAGCCTTGTGTCAGGTTTACACCCATTTCCTTGACATCCTTGAACAGCCGGTTGGAGTTGGACAAGGTGAAGAGTTTGGAATCTGATCGATTGCTTGCTTCTGTGAACAAGTGTCTTCTATACGGGTAACGGCTGAGACGAGAAGCACTGCCTTAGTGCCAGAGTGTGTTCCACATGTCAGAACGGTACCTGTATAAGAGACATCTGGGAGCAAGAAACCTTGCTGATTGATAAGGAATCTAATTCACTTCTTGTACGTCGCCCTGGATAAGGGCGTCTGCTAAATGCTGCAAATGTAAATGTAATTCTTTTCGCTCATTATAATACAATGTACAACTTTTGAAATTCAATTTTCTGGATTAATTTTGTTGTTTTTCTGTTCCTCAATGTTGAAATAAAACCTACCATTACAATTCCATGTCTTTCTCAGTGGGGAAAAACACACAAAACCTTAAGGGAATCAAAAACGTTTTCCACTTGTGATTGTGTCTTTTCAAAAAGTATTCATTCCCCTTAAATATTTCACATTTTGTCATGTTATAGCCACAAACTATTTTTTATTGGGATTTTATGCAACAGGCAATCACAAAGTATTGCATAACTGAAGTGGAAGAAAATGATATGGTGTTAAAGGGCAAAAAAAAAAAAATCAGCAGGTGATCACATTGTGTCTACGACTGTACACACACACACACACACACACACACACACACACACACACACACACACACCACACACACACACACACACACACACACACACACACACACACACACACACACACACACACACACACACACACACACAGGTTGAAACATTTACTAGATAAGGACTGTAAAAAGAAGGGGAAATTATTTTACACAGGTTTGTATTATAACTCAGCTATTAATGGTTTAGGGATTAGGAGGTGGTATGTTAAAATGACATGGGGTCACGGTGATTTAGTGGTTTGCACGTTCGCCTCACACCGCCAGGGTCCGGGTTCGATTCCCGTCTCGGCCATGTGTGTGTGGAGTTTGCATGTTCTCCCCGTGCCTCAGGGGGTTTTCTCCGGGTTCTCCGGTTTCCTCCCGGTCCAAAAACATGCACGGTAGGTTGATTGGCACCTTGGAAAATTGTCCCTAGTGTATGAATGTGTGTGTGTGTGAATGTGTGTGTGCGTGTGTGTGTGTGTGTGTCCTGCGATGGAGTTGGCATTCCATCCAGGGTGTATCCTGCCTTAATGCCCATAGACGCCTGAGATAGGCACAGGCTACCCGTGACCCGAGGGAAGATCGCATAAAGCGGTAGAAAATGAATGAATGAATGTTAAAATGACCAAATTACAAGGTATATATTACCGGGTGTTGAGTCAGACCACAACTATTCACATTCACATTGCTTTGGATGTAAAAACATCTGCCCTAAATGAATAACTAACAAAATCAAGTCATTCAATCTAAAAAAAAATTAAAAATCCTCATGTAATACACTATGCTACTGTGAATTATGACACACAACAACTCAGATTTCCCCTGCTGGATCTCCATCATATTCTAAACTTATGTCACTGGCCAGACTGATATAAACAGTGGTGAGAGAACTCATTTCTCTATTTGTCTAGAAGCTACATGTGCATATTTATATACTTTTTTTTTCTTTTTACACACCACTGCTGTGTTTTGCCATCAACAAGACTTAATGGTATTTTGCTGTTCTAGAACAGGTCTTCTTCACAGCTTTTGTTTTACCTGCCACACTTTCAAGAGGTTGCAATTTTAAAATACTTTTAAAAAACTTTAAAACGATATATGTGGATATGCATGTTTATTCAAATACCTACATGAAGCTCTGGTATCCTATGACTTTTTGAGTAGTGTGTTATGAACTACTGTGTTATGAAGCAAATGCACTACTTACAACTTATGGAGGCATGCATTTAAATGATTTACACGTGGATTAGTTCTATATTACAGCTGCACTTCTTAATTCTTGATGCATGTTTATATGTATATACACAAAAATCAGCCATAACAGTAATTCCATATACTGTTCAATACTGTTAAGGTCCCCTTTCTGATACCAGAACACTGGCTGAGACTCTAGCGGCATACATAAGTTGCGAATTGGGGCCGAGGCTTATCTGTCCAGCACATCCCACAGATGAAATTACTCTTTTAATATTATTCTTGTTTACTCTGGAAATTATTGCTTTCTCGTTAATTCTAATTAATTCTTGTTTATTAATTGCTTTCTCGTTAATTCCAAATGTTACTTTTAGGTGGTGGTTTTTTTAAAATATGGGATGCTCCTGGCTTGTTAAAAATATTCTGTTCCGGTTGCTTTCCTTAAACTAGGTGATATTTAGGTTATACTCTGCATTCACAAAAGAAAAATGTGCTTTCGTGTGGGCTTTTGGGAATGTGATACGCTTCCGTAAGGTTCCATACAGTAATATACGCTAATATAGTGATGAGCTCATAATGTTGTGATTTTATTATCTATATATATATCGCAATATATGTATATCTATTTATCTATATTCTATATCGTATATATATTATATATAATATATTCTATCTCTATATATATATATATATATATATATATATATATATATATATATCGATATATAGATAGATATATAGATATACATATAATATAGGGGCAGGGGCACGGTGGCTTAGTGGTTAGCACGTTCGCTTCACACCGCCAGGGTCCGGGTTCGATTCCCGTCTCGGCCATGTGTGTGTGGAGTTTGCATGTTCTCCCCGTGTCTCAGGGGGTTTTCCTCTGAGTTCTCCGGTTTCCTCCCCGTCCAAAAAAAAAACATGCACGGTAGGTTGATTGGCACCTTAGAAAAAATTGCCCGTAGTGTATAAATGTGTGTGTGTGTGTGTGTGCCCTGCAATGTGTTGGCATTCCATCCAGGGTGTATCCAGCTTAATACCCATAGACGCCTGAGATAGACACAGACTCCCCGTGACCCGAGGGAAGATCGGATATAGTGGTAGAAGATGAATGAATGAATACATATATGTACACACACATACATACATACATA
This sequence comes from Kryptopterus vitreolus, assembly GCA_030449085.1. Classification (NCBI taxonomy): domain Eukaryota; kingdom Metazoa; phylum Chordata; class Actinopteri; order Siluriformes; family Siluridae; genus Kryptopterus; species Kryptopterus vitreolus. The sequence continues at coordinate 16,031,160 of JACRUU010000028.1, forward strand.
CATACATAGATAGATATGCAAACACGCATGCTCACCTGCAGCAGCAGAATGAAGTAGTCCACTGGGTGATTACGGGTATAAAGGTAATGGTCAGGACTCATTTTGTTGTTTGGGTCAAACTTTACTTCTTGATTAACACTGGGATGTCGCAGGAGATGGAATAACACTTTTTCTGACACTCGCTGTGGGCAGAAATGTTCCACTTCTACAAGAAACAGATGAGAGTCGTTAGAAATACATACGAGTCAACTGTCAAATCGTCAATAGTCACCAATTAAAAACCAAAGACAAATCTGAGTACATCCTAAAGTCCCAGTTACTTCTTGCACAAGAAAGGTTTATATTTTTTAATGTGTATATTAAGCAGCGTGTGATGGAGGTAAAATAAGAGCTTTGTTTGCATGTACATACACGTCTACAGCGAATAGTTTCCAATATAACTTTGGAATATCTGGTATGCACTGAACCACTCATGACCATCTAACTTTGCTAAAATTAAGCAAAGAAAACGCACAGGACGTGACGCGGTTTCATTAAATCCAGTCTGAACCTTTCGTTCAGCAGAAGGTTTATATATTTTAATGACATATGCTTAATTTTCACTTATACAGACAAAACAAAAACTCTGAGGGAAAATCACCTCATAAAACGGGCGCATTTACTTTCTATTTAGATCATATTCGCATTTGGTTCAATAAAAAAAAAAAAAAACAGTGCCATACATGTGTATGTATTAACACACTGCCAGCCATATTTCCATGGAATACACTTCCGTGCACTATAGCAACATAGAGCGACATATCAGCACAATCACCGGGGCTGAAAAACAAATAGTTCAGGATCCATTCACGCTGTCTTTTAAAATGTTTCGTTTTGTTTAAAGCAATTGACAGAAAGTCGCACAAAACAAGTGAAGAAGATTCTTGTGAGATTACGAATAGAGGTGTTATTGATGAACAGAACTGTGCTGCACTACACCGACTCAAACCCAGTAACGTTCAGACCTCTGGACAGAAAACGGTGTGTAGCAAGCAGAAGTTGAGGAGACGTGCGGATCTTCGCCTCGCCTTCAGGAAGCTTAAAGAGAGAGAACTCTTCCTGTGCTGCACGTGGCTCTAACGGGATCTCTAGTGGGGGAAGAGGGCGCTTCACTTTCATGTTCACTGTGGGTTTAAAAAAAAAAAAAAAAACAACCAAAAAGGGGATTATGCATGTTTGAAAAACGGTGTATTCAGATGGAAAACACCAGACATCAGGAAAGTTCCGAGATACTCACTGTAACCATCCGATTCATCCAGGATCTCCGACTTGATGATCTCTTCGATCACATCTTCAAGGGTGACCAGACCCAACACCTCATAGAAAGGGTCTCCCTCTCCCTCATTATTCACCCTCTGCACTATGGCCAGGTGAGAGTTTCCTGAAAAGAAAAGATGTCAGGCGTGTAGTACTTTATAATAAATCCCCATCTTTTTATTTTCAACGTCCCATTGAAGTGGCTCAAGTAGACCATCATCGATCTGAAACGTATAAATAATCATCTAGTTTTTTTTTTTTTTTAAGCTGAAGAGGGTGCTTTAAGACCAGGGGTGGAAACGGGTCACCCAGAGGACTGGACAGCATCTTAGATTTTCCGATCACCTTTTTTAAACTCCTCCAGCATGGCGTCCAGCTTAGTGTCGTTGAAGACAAAATGTAGCGGGTGGTTGTAAAACTTGGTGATGGTGGTCATAGGTGTGCAGTCGGCAGGATCCACCAAGGCCAGGTCCTTGACGTAAAGGATCTCCACGATGTTGGAGCGCTCCTCCTCGTACACGGGCACGCGCGTGTAACCGCTCTGCATGATCTCGGACATGGTGCCAAAAGTCCAGCACAGCCGTGGAAGGGAGCATGAAGCAGTCCTTCAGCGGCGTCAGAATGTCCTCCACCGTCTTGCTCCTCAGCGTCCCGCGCCGGAACTCCTCCTTGACAAACTCGCTGTAGGGGTCGTTGACGTTGGTGCGGATCAGCTCCATCACCTTTTCACGCACCCCGCAAGTACTCACGTCCCGCCGGAAAAGCCAAATCCAAGAAGAGGCCCAAGAGGCAAGACAGGGGGCACGTGGTGATCAGACAGCTCTGGGCGATCCACACCAGACTCGGCGCGAGGTAGAAGCCATATCCCGAGCTTATGATATGGGGCAACAACTCGGTGACTAGGAATATAAGGGCGGCGCAAACAAACGCTGCCGGCAGGATGGATCCGAAGGCACGGTAGAAGATCACACCGAGCACAGAGTGGCCCAGGGCGCACAAGAAAAGCAGAGCGCACACCAGAAAGTTTCCCCTCCTCCGAATTGGCTCCAGGCGCTTCGCCAGACGCCGCTCATCTTCTGATCCACAACTGTGTAGTACATAAAGCTCCAAAGGGTCAAGCCAAAGCAAACTCAGATGAAGGCATCTTATCAGGGAGCATATGAGAACTACCAGGATGATGATTACAGACAGACCCCATGTTGGAATCCATTCGGGGGGCAGCTCTGGGTCTTTGACACGGAATCTGTCGGGCCCCGTTGGCTGCCAGGTGTCACCATTGAATGCGCACAAACCGTAGAAAACTAAACGCGTTTCCTCGTTGACCTGATCCGGGACGTTTGTATCCTCCGTTTGCACGACTATCACGCCTCCGTCGTCCTCGTCCGGTTTAAACTCTCCGCGCACTTGGAAAGCAGAAGCATTGCGCAGCGCTTCTTGGTTACAGGCGTCCCTCGCGTCCACGTCTTGCACGAACGCAAGCCACGGCCATGTACCGTTTAGCAGGTAGGAACCAAACAAACGGAGTTGAAACGTGGAGCCAGGCGCAGCGGACAGGATTCTCCCGCGCATGTACACACGGTCGCTCGGCTCCTCCAGCCTCAGGCCGAGGACCCGCAGAGACCCGATTTGACTGCATGCGCCAGAGCCGAACCAACAAGCCCACGATATCATCAACAGGATACGCAGCTCCGCCGAGCCGACCACCATATTGGAATCGGACAGCTCGGTTTTAGTCGCTAATCATGTGACACCATGTCCGGAGCTAACCTCCTACCACGTTCCTTCTCGTTGCCATAGGAAACAACGACAGAAAAGTCCTCCGCCATGTTGGATCAGACGCACATAAAGAGGGACGCAGAGAGTAAAACAGCGATCGGACCTGGAATGAAGAAGACCGTTGCTTTTTTTTTTCTTCTTCTTTTCTTTTCTTTTTTTTTTTTTTATAGCGGAACTACGTGAATTCTACGTGTCCAATGAGATTGGAGTTCCGTGTGCGACCAATAAAAGAAAAAAAGTAAACGAAGACGCCACGCCCATAATGACGTATTGGGTAATGTAAAATAAATAAAGGAGGCCCCGTCCAAGGAACTTTTCCCCTTTCTTTTTTTTAAAAAAAAAAAGACATTTCGGATGACAAATAAAAAAAAGGAAGCACCACACTATACGAGTTGTTTAGAAAGTTGTAATTCGGAAATGACTTCTAGATCTGTAAATCATTTTCCTTAATAAAGTGGTGGGGGCACACCGCCAGGGTCCGGGTTCGATTCCCGTCTCGGCCATGTGTGTGTGGAGTTTGCATGTTCTCCCCGTGCCTCAGTGGGTTTTTCTCCGAGTTCTCCGGTTTCCTCCCCCGGTCCAAAAACATGCACGGTAGGTTGATTGGCATCTTGGAAAATTGTCCCTAGTGTGTGAATGTGTGTGAATGTGTGTGTGTGTGTGTGTGTGTGTGTCCTGTGATGGGTTGGCATTCCATCCAGGGTGTATCCTGCATTAATGCCCATAGACGCCTGAGATAGGCGCAGACTCCCCGTGACCCGAGGGAAGATCGGATAAAGCGATAGAAGAATGAATGGTTAAGATAAAGGCAGATGGCCAGTGGCAGACATGCTTTATAAACAATCAGGTTTCAGGTTTTTTTACCCACAAAGGTGCAGTAAACAACGTTTCAAGATCAATTAGAGCTACAGTTACAGTTTTCAAACACAACCCCACCCCTTTTTGATGGCCACACCACAGTTCAAGAGACCTCAATACTTTGTACTGGATATTCAGCTTAACTGGGAACCATTTAAGTGTTCATTTATCTCAACATGTTTTTGGACACTTTAGAATTCTATGAACTTGTGAAGTGGTGAAGATACAGTAAGACGTTCTAATTGTAGATCAGTTCTTATTTCAAGATTGGACTATTTAGTCTGGGAAAAACAGAAATCTGATAACAGCAGCACTTCCCTATTGTTCAAAGTTCAGTGGTTATTCTATAAGCACGCTTGTCCTATAATTCATTCATCATGTAATCACATTCCTCATTATGTGCAAATAACAATGATTTACAAACAAAAAGCATCTTCCAGTTTTGTCATGCTTTTAGTTTTAAAGAATTCACAATATTTTCACGAGTAACTCAATCATTTTTCACTATCACTCATCCATAATTAGTCATAAATAAAAATAAAGGTTTTTTTATTGATCTGTTATAGCAATTCAACAATGAATGAAATTGAATATCCATGAAGCATTTTCTGAAGTAAATATTTCACCTGTGACAAGGCAAGAATTAATCTTCGATATACTTGTGCACAAGCTAGAAGTATTCATAGAAGCTGTTACTGTGAAGTGACATATGTGCAACATGCTATCTTTCTATTCCTCCATCCACACAGAAATATACTAAACATTATTTATTTCATTCCCCTTATCAGCCTTATGCATGAACATGCCCTTTCCTGATGATAAACCCCCATATAATAACTCTGTAATATTACACAATAGTTCAATGTGCATCTGCACACATGTATAACAAACATACGTCTTTCAATAATTTTTGCAAGGACTGGCCGTCCTATAGTCACTAACATTGCACATGGATGGAAAAAAAAGTAGTTCAAAACTTAAACAGCCAAAGAAATGTAACAGAGGGAATGGCTTTATAGAGAAATAGATGTGTCAGATTTATTGTCATGTTCATCAGAACTCCGCCAGCAGTCCTTATGAAATGCTATGTACACATTGCTTTAAATAAAACAAACATTAATAGGGTACATTTATTTGTTACACTCTTCCCTTGAAACAACTACAGACATTAATATTCAGAGTGTTTTGCGTAGTCATTTAAAATACATCGCTCTGTAAAGAAATAAACGTCAGTCAGAGAGGTTACAATACTATACGTTGTTAAAGATATTGCTATGAGAAATATCAAGAAACATAGCGAGAAAACGGAAGACAATTGTGCATTGAAACATAACGATGCGACACCTGGAGAAGTCAGAGAAGCTTTGTGGGTTTGCATGATCCTTAAATGTTTCATGCATAAACACACAAGATGCATGGGCATAAACAATGAGGAGTAAACCATGCATGGTGGAAAATAAACCCGCGGCCCACCCGCATGCACAAATCATAATCTTTAACCTTCAGTGGTGACGAATGGTCAAACCGAGGAAGCAGCTTCAATGAAAAGGCATCCCCCCCACCCCACCCCCCTCCAAAAGGGTCGCTGACAAAATATTTCACTGAACATTAAAAGCAGATTACCTGCTGGACCTCTAGCCTGAAGGAATTTCATTACTTCTAAGCTGCAGGAGTGTCTCGTTCCACAACTCAGGGCCCCCAAAAGGGCGACATGTTACTCTAACAAAGGAGATGCAGGCAAATCAAAGTGCAAATATCTTTGGCCAATGTCATTCCCTATGAATTTAAATATGTCCCTGTACCTTTGGTCCTGTTAAACAATCACATGTGGTCAGAACTAATATGTTCACCAACACCCATTTTGCCACTTTAACCTTTAACTACACCCAAAAAAAAAAAAAAAAAAAAAAAAAAAAAAAAAAAATATATATATATATATATATATATATATATATATATATATATATATATATATATATATATATATATATATATATATATATATATAGAGACATATATATATGTATATGTATATATATATATATATACATATACACACACACACACACACACACACACCACACACACACATACACACATACACACATACATATACACATACACACACACAAATCACACACCACACACACACACACACACACACACACATATATATATATATACACATACATACATGTATATATATACATATATATATATATATATATATATATATATATATATATATATATATATATATATATATATATATATATATATATAGGAGGTTTTCTGCAACAAAAATATCAACTGAGGTAAAGTATAAACCACATTCTTTGTGCAATTTAATGATAATGAATCCTTGCCTTTATCTATGTATTGCTTTTCAGATTTAGATTTCGTAAAGGCATTGGGACAATTATCATCTCAGGTGCCATATTTCAAAAGCAAAACTTTAACAGCGAAATATACTTAACAGAAAAGGAAACACTATTGATTTGACTGAACAATTTGTTTTCTTTTGATTTAACTCAACATTTCAACTCAATTTAAAAACTGTACCAAGGGACTGGAACATAAACGACAAAACCATTATAATCTTTGTTAAAGGAAAAAATAGGCTACATGAAGGATCAAATATTCTCTCCTTTCATCAGAACATTTGAACACACTGCAGTTTTGTCACTCAAGTGTCTTAGCGATATTAATAAATGTGCTTATATGAATAGAATCTGATTTTCTAATGAATTAAATCCAGTAATTAGATAGTGTTTACTCCGGGATATGAGTGGAGATGAAGACTGAATTTAGCTCAGTTTCATCCGAGTCACAGTAGATTCTGTCTCAGCAGCAGTAAAGCTACAGTTGTTTTAAAATTTGGAATATATACCAAAATTTTAACAACTAACTAATGTTTCTGAATGACAATTATTTAAACTAAGTAAATCTAATATTTACTTAGTAAGAGCTGTGCTTTGGTGTGGACAGTTTTGGCCATTTATAGCTTCTTAAATGGGGAGGAGAAGAAAAAAAAAAGAAAAAAAATATATAAATATAATCTATACAAACACGCATAAATATACACCAACTGTGCCTTTACAAACCAATGACATCTAAAACATAAAACGTTAATTTCTTTTAAAAATGGAAATCCTATATACACATTAATTTAGGCACAAATAAATGTTTTATAATTTACTGATCATACTTTTATCTGTGGTTGCTTCAGAGTGAAAAAAATAGTATAGTATAGTATAACATCCAACATTTCAGATGATTTGCACAAACCATGATTGGACATAAGCAGTCCAAACTATAACATGGTAAGTGTGGTAAAATCATCCTTGCTTGTACTGCAGGCCTGATGAACTCGAAGCTAAACGGATGATAAACCACAGAAAGCAGTGTAGAATTTGGGCTTATGCTAAACCGGGTCCACCGACATTATCCAGACAAAAATCCCCTAAAATATAAAAGATTTGGTATGGATTGTTAAAGGATATAAAAAGTGCACATCTTTCAGTCATTTCTTATATACCATTATACTGTCATGTCATTCACAAATGCAGAGTCTATCAATGACATCTTTGGCCATTGCATGCTACAGAAACATTTAGTCAAAATATCAAAGATGGAGGTGTGCATGTGTTTCATCATTATGCAATGTCTGGACTCATAGCATACAAAAAAAAAAGTTCTATTAGTGGTCCTTATAACTTTAATAAAGTAGTTTCTTAATCTCAAACTAGTCCTGTGGGATTTCTTTCACGACTGAAACACCACCAAACTGGGCATAGGAGAATGAAAGGGTGGCATGCAGTGATGGTCAGGGAAAGTTCATCTCTACAAGTGTTTTTTTTTTGTCTTAGATTGCATATAGGGTGTAATTGGTCATTTTTACAAGTATAGATTTGTATCCCTGTATGTTTAGGTATTGTGGTCCTCTCTGGAGCCTCGCACCAACCATGGCTGCTAGTGTGTTTCGTTAGATTGTACTTTCGGTTTGTGCGTGGCTGTGGGAAATTGTGTGGATATGAAGGTGAGCGTTTGGGTTGCCGGGGTAACTCTGCGACTGGGGGGGGTAGCTGCTGGACAGAGGGTGAGGGCTGGAGTTTGTGTTAGTACTGGTGTTGAGGTTTGAGCTGGAGTTGGAGTTAGAGTACGACTGTGGTTGGGCAGCCCGGTGACTATTTAGGCTGTTCTTGTCATTTAGCAGCGCTGTGGTCTCGTTTGTTTCCTCTCTGAGTGCTAATGGTGCTGTGTTGCAGGTCATAGAAGAAGTAGTCAGGTGTGGTGCAGTCATGCCTTCCAATCGAACATGATTGCTCTGCGGGGACTGTGGTGTGCTGTCCAGTTTGGAGGCCAACAGGCCGTTTTGGTACTGAGCGCGGCTGACCTGTGGGGGAAGAAGAAAAATAACAAATGAAAATGCATTTGATTGGGTCTCTGAAGCATACATTAGTGCTGTATAAGAAGTAAATTTGACGCACAGAGCTCAAAGCATTATAATAATAATAATAATAATATCCTTTATTGGTCACATATACATTACAGCACAGTGAAATTCTTTTCTTTGCATATCCCAGCTTGTTGTTGGTAGCTGGGGTCAGAGCGCAGGGTCAGCCATGATACGGCGCCCCTGGAGCACAGAGGGTTAAGGGTCTTGCTCAAGGACCCAAGGGCGGCAGCTTGGCCATACCGGGCTCGAACCCGGATCTTTCGATTAGCAGCCCAGCACCTTAGACCACTGAGCTACTCCCTCCCTTCATTATGCAGGTAAAGCAATTTCCATTTCTCATTCTATTTACCAATAAATTACATGGACAACAACTACAATGGTTACTTATTGTCCAACAAATGAAGTTAAAAATAATCCAAATCCTACTCATTATATTTACATTTACAGTATTTGGCAGACGCTCTTATCCAGAGCGACTTACAACGGAGCAATTGAGGGTTAAGGGCCTTGCTCAAGGGCCCACTAGTGGCAGCTTGGTGGTGGTGGGGTTTGAACCCGTGATCGTCCCGTCCAGAGTCCAACACCTTAACCACTGGGCTACCACCTCCCCGACTCACTATTTTGTAGCTGAGTAAAAAAAATGCATCAGATAACTATTATCCATCTTCATTATCATCATTATCATTGATAAGAAAATGGAACAACATGGAAATTGCAGAAGAACTTTCTCTACCAGGGGAAGGAAGAATTTGGAAAAAAATCAACTTTGACCCACTTCTCCATTCAGTCTTCAGTAAAACCTGAGACAATCGTGTAATTAGTGATGGGAGATTAATCGTTATTATCTATTCATCTATTCTATGAGTTTATGGTTTATGTTGAAAAAATAGATTTTACAATTTTATTTCAATAGGGGGCACGGTGGCTTAGTGGTTAGCACGTTCGCCTCACACCTACAGGGTCCGGGTTCGATTCCCGTCTCGGCCATGTGTGTGTGGAGTTTGCATGTTCTCCCCGTGCCTCAGGGGCTTTTTCTCCGGGTTCTCCGGTTTCCTCCCGGTCCAAAAACATGCACGGTAGGTTGATTGTCACCTTGGAAAATTGTCCCTAGTGTATGAATGTGTGTGTGTGAATGTGTGTATCCTGCGATGGGTTGGCATTCCATCCAGGGTGTATACTGCCTTAATACCCATAGACGTCCGAGATAGGCCCAGGCTCCCCGTGACTCGAGGGAAGATCTCACTCCCAACTGGTAACATATGTACGTGTCCAATAGCATCTTATGACATCACTTATCGGCGCACTAGATACTCCATTTCTGCATACAGACTACTATAACACTCGCATTATTAGGTAAAAGGTCTTATTTACAAAGTTCCATCTGTGATAATGAGTTCAGCAACACTTCCAACTAACTGTAAGCCAGGGGTCGGCAACCCGTGGCTGATGCGGCTCCTGGTGGCTTTTGAAAAGAATGAATGAGTATTTAATTAAAGTATATATTATTTTTTAGTTTGTTCGTTTTTACAATGAAATTCTAAATTTGAAGATTATGGTGATCTTGTAATCTCGAAATAAAACATGTCAAATTATTTTGTCCCTTTTAATATGCATCACAACCGCTAACGTGCGACACCCGTCAGCGTGCAGCCCTGACGGAGCAGAAATCACATTAACCTAGTACGATAAATATTTTTGTCTCCCCCCCCCATTTTTGCATATATTGATATTTTTTTCATTGTTCAGTGAAATGGTGTTTTTTATTATTCAGGTTGACAGCTGACTGCACGCATCAGTAAAGGCAGGACAGAGAGAGGACGCAGTTTTTAGTTCGCTGGTGGGGATAATTTAGGCTCTGTGTTTTTTCCATAAATACAAAAAGGACTCAAATGGTCATTGAATATTTTACTTGACAGTAATCTTTAACCCAACAAAAAATGATTTTGTTGCATGCAGGAATGTCATTTTGGTTTTTCTCCGCAGTCGTTCATTAATTTCATAAATGTAAATTATAGTTTCGTTTATACATAACATAAAGGCAAAAAAACATATTATATACAGTGTTATGGGGCACGGTGTCTTAGTGGTTAGCACGTTCGCCTCACACCGCCAGGGTCCGGGGTCGATTCCCGTCTCGGCCATGTGTGTGTGGAGTTTGCATGTTCTCCCCGTGCCTCAGGGGTTTTTTTTCCGGGTTCTCCAGTTTCCTCCTCCGGTCCAAAAACATGCACGGTAGGTTGATTGGCACCTTGGAAAATTGTCCCTAGTGTATGAATGTGTGTGTGATTGTGAGTGTGTGTGTGTCCTGCGATGGGTTGGCATTCCATCCAGGGTGTATCCTGCCTTAATGCACATAGACGCCTGAGATAAGCACAGACTCCCCGTGACCCGAAGATCGGATAAAGCGGTAGAAGATGAATGGATACAGTGTTATTTCATTTAAAATGTGAAAAGGGTTCTGGTATTTTCTTTACTGTGGGGAAACGCGTCCAAATGGCTTTTTGTGTGGTAAAGGTTGCCGACCCCTGCGTGTTAACCCGTTCTCACCAACCCTAGCCCTGTGAAAAATTTTCCCCAAGGGTACCACAGGGTGTCAAAAAAGAATGCGTGCGTGATGCATATATGACGAGTTGGAAGTGAGAATGTATAGCTGATGCTGGATCACATTTGGAGTTCATTTAGATAATACCTTCATACCTTAACAAACTGCAGGCTGGACAGAGCGCGCACGTTGAAATCAGGGACGTACTGGGGTGTGGGGGCGCTGTTGAGCTGCGAGTTGCTGCCACTGGTGGACAGTGCATCCACTCTCTCTGTGCAGCTAAGGGAGGCTGAGCGATTCAACCCACTAATGTGCGAAGGCGAACGAAACTCTGAAATAGGCAGAGAAAGCAGAGTAAGCTGAGAAAAAGATCCTTCCAGAAGTGCCAAACACACCGACACACTCTTTTAATACACACATATGTGTAACAGCAAGAGTTGGTGAAAATTCACACATCCATCTCACATACATAATGTGGGTCTCGTAGTACTTACTGTGTATTTGGATAGGCAAAACAAGAAAACACCAAACACCAATAGAAACGTGTGAAACAATGATCGGATGTTATGACGACATTGCGACAAATCAGTGCAACATGCTTATGAGGATCAGCTCAAATCATCATCGCCACTCACGGATGGTTAAAGTGACTACAGCTACAAAACATACACATTAGAACACGTACACAGAACATTAGCATGGTGATGGGCATGTTGATGATGTCTAGTAGCATCTGCATGCTTCAAGTGAAACTGCTGTCTCCCTCTACAGGTCAGGTTAGTAATTAGCTTCACCTATGTTACTGCTGCAGTGCCATTTCTGAAATCAGTGCTGACTTCAGCAACGGGAACAGTTACACGGCATAGAAAAACCGGGGGAAAATGCACGGTTTGGCTGGGAATTTGGAATTCTAGTAAGGGAAATCAGGAATTTCTTTTAACGAATGCAATTTGACTGAAAGCTCTGCCTTGCTTTGACCTCCATATTGAACTGCATTAAGAAGCACTTCACTGATTTGGCACAAAGGAAAGGGCATGACGGAATGAAGCTCTATTATCGGTTTTGATTAGGCACAATCAATCCTGGTGCAAGAGGCACAGGCAAAGAATCCAGAGGGAGGTCGAGACAGAGGATGTGAATTTGGGAAGAAAAAAAAAACAAAAACAAAAACGAGGAAAGAACAATTCAGTACATTTGAGGAATCAGTGCTGAAGCCAGCAAGTCCAACAAGTAAAATGTTTAACGCTGATATTTAAACACATTCAATCCTATGCCTAAATAATGTCAGCACATACTGACAGGAAACATCCAAATTGAAAAGGATAATTTATCCTTTCTTAATCCTGATAAATTAAGAAAATGGTACAACTAGGTTTAAACTAGATTATGTGCAAACTATTCTTTTTCTGCCTACAACAAACATTAACATATTCGACTGTTTGAAAACATGTCCCAAAAAAAGAGTGGAAATCTTTCAATTTTGGGTCATGTATTTTTTTAAACCGCTAACTTTTCAGAGTGATTAGCAAAGTCAAGGGGTTTTTCCATCCACACATCACTAATTTCACTTGATGTACTTGCTGAATGAGCGCTAACGGGAGGTAAAATGATTTTTTTTTTTAATTTAAACTATTTTACACCCTGCCTGACTGCCCCACCCCTGAATCACATGTTAGTGGCACCTGGATCACCCCCTCCTCCCCCCGGGTTAGCTCCCAACGTGCAGGGGTTTACCTGGGAAGCGAGAGAACAGAGAAAACCTCTTAAGAGAAAGGCGCCGTGGCCGAGGCAGCACCACGGAGGGGGACAGAGGGGGGGTGACAGCTGAGCAGAGAAGGAGGGAGTCAGGGAGGAGAGATAGAGAGGATCTTTAAACAAATGGTCCAACACAGATTAAAAAAAAAAAAATCTTTCTTTCTTTGTAATCTTGCATCAGACTGTGGACTGCAGCAAAACACGAACACAATTCGATGAATAAAAATCTGTTTTTTTTTTTGTAGTTTACTGTTAAAGCTAGACAGACAATATGATTAGGTAGCAGAACCAATGATTGTCGTGCAATTAAAACAATCATCTTCTTTATCGTGATAAGGAATTATACCTTTTGAAGGCTAAAATAACAACATGGTCTACATCATAAAAAGGCAGGAGAGAAATATACAATGATGAAAAAACCATCTGGATCATATGCTGTGCACATGAACACACACATGGAGGCACATATAGACAAACATTAAGCACATCTGAAGTTAAGTCTGGCACATTCCCATTTGACATGGTTAGAGAATGCAGAATGGAAAGACTTTGTAGTTTCAACCACTTCAGATTCACCAACTAGTTGTTAGTAAAGCATCCTGCATGTATTGTTCTTATAACGTCTTAAACCATCCACATTTCAGCTACAGACCCTCAATCACAAAGAAAACAAACAAATATTTTCCATTTGTAAAGCCGGAAATAAACAGCAATTATGATCATGCGTCAAATGCGTTAACGCCTAAAATTGTCTTGGACTATTTAAACATCCTCACATTTAATGTATCATGTCATTATCATGCAATGTCAAAACTATTTTCTCCTTTAAAGCATTTCATTTTCTTATTCTATTGGCAGTTCATTTCAATCTGTTCATAAATAAATGCTTGTCTGTTATCATGGCTGACCTCCGCTCTGACCCCAGCTTCCAAAGAACCGGGGACAGCCGAAGAAAGAATTTCTTCGTATATAAAATATACGAAGAGTATATAAAAGAGTAGATAAAATGGAATAAATAAACAAACAAACGCATAACGTGAGAGGGAGAGAGCTGCGCAAGAACCTACCTCAAACTATGCTGATAATTGCAAGTCGACAAACAAATCTTAATTCATTAGTTTAAATGTTAACCCTTATATACTATTACTTATATATGAAAACTTTAATAGCTAATAGGTGTTAGCTATTAATAATAATAATAATAATAATAATAATAATAGCTATTAATAGGTAATAGGTTCTTCATTGCGCCGTGTTGCAGCTAGGCGGTGATGTTACAGTGGTCAAAACCTGGGCAAATTTATTGTTATTAATACAAATTTTTTAAAAATTATAATGAAATTAAAACAAAGATTGTCTTGAAATCAGCTTTCGGGTAGATCTTTTGTCTATCGTCAAAATCCTAATTGGATTACTGGAATAAATCACTTTTCTATGATATTCTATTTTACAGAGATGCACCTATATGTGGTCAATACATTTTTATATTCCCATAGCACCTCTTTAATGCTAAACAACAGTGAGTCAGGAAAGCTTGGGCTGTATCCAAAACGGCATACAACCATGCTAATGAGAGTCGCTAGACTGAATGCATGAGGTTCACTAGGAGATACACATAATGCAGTTTGGGGCAACAAACCTCAAATTGCTCGCACTCTTCTTATTAGGAAAATTAGTTCTAACAACCTGATCATACTGTCAATTTGACAAACTAGTCAAGCAGGGTCTATTGTTCCTATCACAGTATAAAAGTACAAAATAAAAACCCTCACCCAATGATGATGACAGTGCCATGACCCCATAATAAGAAAAGGGACCAGTCTCAAACTTCATGTTCTCATTGCCGGCCTCCACTTCCACTCGACCCTGGGCAAGAATGGAGAAACACATATGTCGTTTTTGTTTTAATTTGGTGGACTAATAAAAATAAACAAATAAATGTTATAAATATTACATCAAAAATACTACTTTATCATACACTTTATTTTCTTTTGCCCTTCGAATTTGTGCTAGCACAGGCAGTCAACAAACAACTACATGAAAATAATGATAGTAGGCATGTGACTTTTAAAATGACTTAACAACTGAAGTTATATTATGTTAACTGTCAGTTATATTTTGGAATATAATAAATTAAAATTTGTGTTGCCTACTGTACACATAATCTCCAGAATTCCATGAAGGGGTCGCACAATAAAATGTTTATAAATCTAATGATGAGCCGGTTTTTTTTTTTTATACACTCTCACTTAAATACGTCTCTATTACCATATCAAATATTTGCATCTAATAATATTATATTTATATTCTATTGTGGATGATATCACTTTATCACAACATTTAATAATTTATCAGAATAATTGAAAAGTGTTTACGGGGAAATTTATGGCATGTAGATAAACTGTAGTATGTCATTCCATGCGCCATCTGGTGGATATTCTGCTAAGCAAAACCCATATTTCAATTCTAAGAAAAAAAGTGCCTGCAGGATTCAATGGGATTTTGCGGCACAAAATGGCGCATGGTCGCGGGAAGAGACGCGGATTCTTAATGCCAACATCTGTAAGTATACCTTTAACCTTTCTACTTGAGAAAAACTACTACTTGTATGTATGAATAGAAAAGTACTTCTCTATAAGTAGTGTCGTTTGAAAATGAAAGTATTTAAATGAATTTGAATGAAAGTATTTTTTTTTTTTTACATATTAAGAAATTATAATAATTTTGCCAAACTGAAAAACCCATGTGTGAGAAACTACTTACACCTTTTCCACTGTTTCCATTAGGAATTAAGAAGCTGAGAAGCAACTACATGCAACTAATTACATTGATTAATTGACCATCAGCAAGTGAAATCACAACTACAGAAATAAATAAATAATAATAAACATTCCCAGCGGGGAGAACGGTGGCTTAGTGGTTAGCACGTTCGCCTCACACCGCCAGGGTCCGGGTTCGATTCCCGTCTCGGCCATGTGTGTGTGGGGTTTGCATGTTCTCCCCGTGCCTCAGGCGGGTTTTTCTCCAAAAACATGCACGGTAGGTTGATTGGCACCTTGGAAAATTGTCCCTAGTGTATGAATGTGTGTGTGTGTGTGCCCTGTAATGGGTTGGCATTCCATCCAGGGTGTATCCTGCCTTAATGCCCATAGACGCCTGAGATAGGCACAGGCTCCCCGTGACCCGAGGGAAGATCGGATATAGCGGTAGAAGATGAATGAATGAATGAAACATCCCAGCAAATTCACCCCAAGACTGGACTGTGCAATGCTCACGGCGTTTGAACATAACTGGGTATAAAATCTGTTTCTGCAAATGGAGCTGAAGATTTGGTCGGGTTAGATCAGGTGTCCTCAACGCTGAGAAATACAAGCAGATACTTATCCATCATGCAATAGCATCAGGGAGGAGTCTGATTGAGGCCGGTTTATTCTGCAGTGAAACAATGATCCCAAACATACAGCTAATGTCATCTTTAATATAGAGAAGTAAGAGTTTTGGCCTCCACAGAACACTCATCATCATGCATGTCTGGGATCATATGAAGTGACAAAAGGATTTGAGGCAGCCTACATTTGTTCTCCAGAATCGATGCTTTTTTTTTTTGTCATCACACCAAATATTGATTTGACTTTCTCTTCTGTTTATCTGTTTATTTACTTTCCATTTTTGTTATTGCTAAAGAAATAAACTTAACACTAAACCCGAGTATATTATTAACAACCTGGACTTGCCTACCGGCAAACAGGCTATATGATACAAACTTTATGCAAGGTGTGTGAGCAGTAATCCTAGGAATAAGAAACCAGATCACAACATGAATAGTGCATATGCACTCAGCAGAGCAGACACACACACACACACACACACACACACACACACACACACACACACACACACACACACACACACACACACACACACAGGTTTCAGTGTCTCAGTCCTCATATTTTTTTTTTTGCATCTCCTTGACCCAGTTACAAGTTTCCCCTCAGAAAACCAGAAACCAGATATCGGTATCCATTTGCATGACACACGATTGGAATAGTCTCACCTTGGCTTTCCCGGTTCAGCCACAGGCATGAGTAAAATCTCAATTACAGTCTTTGAAAGTGAGTAAATCAGAACCAAATCAGTATTGAGATGATGTTGCACGAACGCTGCTAGTGCGCCGCGTGCGCTAGAGAACAGGATACAAAACATATACGACAGCCTTTTCTCCACAATTCCTTAAACCTAAAAATAAAAGCGATTATGCTTAGTTATATGATGATCTAAGTGTTCTTATTTGAAATGACTCAAGTTTAACCAAACTAGGTACACGCTGTGGATGAAGGATTATGCATTCAATGTGATTAAGTACGGGGTCTTTTCCCATTCAAAGATTTACATGATGAATTTCTCATTCATTTATTGATTATTTTAGTAGTCGATTGTTCCATAATAATCAGCAAAAGCAATCAGAGTAATCAGATAAGAAGTACTTTTTCCTTTTAATTAAAGAACA
Organism: Kryptopterus vitreolus; assembly: GCA_030449085.1. NCBI lineage: Eukaryota > Metazoa > Chordata > Actinopteri > Siluriformes > Siluridae > Kryptopterus > Kryptopterus vitreolus. The sequence goes on from JACRUU010000028.1 coordinate 16,048,353, forward strand.
ATGATAATTAAGAGAGAGAAAATAAGACCCATCTCTTAAAATAAACAAGCCATATTCACTTATTCATTCATTCATTCACCCATTCATTAATACATTCATTCATCTTCTCCCGCTTTATCCGATCTTCCCTCGGGTCACGGGGAGCCTGTGCCTATCTCAGGCGTCTATGGGCATTAAGGCAGGATACACCCTGGATGGAATGCCAACCCATCGCACGACACACACACACACTCACATTCACACACACATTCACATACACTAGGGACAATTTTCCAAGGTGCCAATTAACCTACCGTGCATGTTTTTGGACCGGGAGGAAACCGGAGAACCCGGAGAAAAACCCCCTGAGGTAACGGGGAGAACATGCAAACTCCACACACACATGGCTGAGACGGGAATCGAACCCGGACCCTGGCGGTGTCAGGCGAACGTGCTAACCACTAAGCCACCGTGCACCCTACAAGCCATATTTGTCTTTCTTTTTAGGAAAAAAAACATTTTTATTGCTCAAATTGTGTACAAGTATATTTGTGAAAATGAAACCCATGTAATTAATTGAACTGGAGTATTACATGTCCTTCCGCAGTGGCTGCATAAAGTACATTATGAGAAAACTATTGGTTTAATTAATCTCAATTATTCTCACTCGCTATTAACTCTCGCACTGTATCCAGACGTGGTATTCTCGTCTCTAAAAAGGCTGCTTGAAATTTTCCTTGCATTAGTAACGATTTCATGAATTTCTTTAGTAATAAAATTGCAAACATTAGGCAAATAAATTCAGGCCTTAAATCTAGATTATTCAATGAATTCACGCCAGAACCGAGAACATTTTACACCCCTGGAAGAAAACGATCGAATTTCACTCACCTCTTCTGCTAAATCGTGTAAAACTTGTGTATTAGATCCCGTACCGACAAACTTTCCTAAGCAATTCCTATCGGCAGTGTCAGAACTCCTGCTGACAATAGTAAACTCTTCACTCAGGAGTGGGTATGTCCCAAAATCTTTTAAAATAGCAGTTAAAAAAGACCTGACCTTGACCCCAGTGAGCTATCAAACTACAGGCTGATATCAAACCTCCCCTTTATTTAAAAAATCTTAGAAACGCTAGTAGTGCAGCAGTTCATATTTATACCGGAATAGCATACACAAAGATAATAGTTCGACTTCATCACAGCACAGAGACAGAACTCGTTAAAGTAATAACGACCTCCTATTGACCTCTGATCCGGGCCAATCTCTGCTTGTATTACTCGACCTCAGTGCAGCTTTTGACATCATTGATCATAATATTCTAAAAAGGTAGTAGGAATCAAGTCCTTGCCTGGCTCAGGTCCTACAAATCACTACCAGTTTGTAGATATAAATGGTGACTATTCTGCGCATTCCAAGGTAAAGTATGGTGATCCACAGTGTTCAGTTTTAGGCCCACTGCTTTTTTCTCTTTACATGCTTCCTCCGTGCAACATAATTTGTAAACATGATATTAGTTCCCGTTGTTACGCTGATGAGACACAGTTATATGTCTCAGCAAGGCCAGATGCGCAAAAAACAGCTCAATAAGGTTGAGCAATGTGTGAAAGACATAAGAGACTGGATGTTAAGTAACGTCCTCCTGTTTAATCCTGATAAGACAGAGGTTCTGGTACTCGGACCACATGCAGCTAGAAGCCAGATATCAGACCAAACTGTAACTTTAGATGGTCTTTCTGTTACACAGAGTGCAACAGTAAAAGATCTGTGTGTGATTATAGATTCTAATCTCGCATTTAAAGCTCCTGTAGATAATATTACCAAGGTAGCATTCTTTCATCTCAGAAATTTCACCAACAATAAGAATATCACTTGACGATGCAGAAAAATTAGTTCATGTTTTTATCACATCCAGGATGGATTATTGTAACGCTTTACTGTCTGGATGTTCAACTCGGTGTATAGATCAGTGGTCCCCAACCCCCGGGCCACGGACCGGTACCGGGCCGCATAGAAAGAATACATAACTTGCATTATTGCCTTTTTTTATCGGATTCTGAACGATGTATTATATTTGGAAAATGACCGGGTTTTCTCCTCCACGTCTGTCTATGACTCATTCTTGGCGCATGTCAAAATGCATGCCTCGGTCACATGTCTTACCTACGTCCATTTCCTTCTTAAAGGGGCGGCTCTGGCCGGTAACACGTGATACATCCTGCTAAATTGAATCCCAAGCTAGCAAAATGAGCAAAAAGCAAACTTTCTTTAGATCGTTTCTTTGCGAAGGGGAAACGGTCCAATGAAGGGACAGAAGAGGAACCTGTACCCGCTAAAAAAGCCACCTTTAACAGGCAGTATCAAGAAACGTATTTAAAGATATTTATGGATTTATCGCCACGGGCGATTCCCACGCACCAAACCCGCTGTGCGTAATATGCGGTGACCGGCTCTCTAATGAGGCGATGAAGCCTTCAATATTGGTTCGCCACTTGGAGAGCAAGCACCCCATGGTAAAAGTATTATTATTATTACTATAGAGAAAACACAACAGTCTTTAATGCCGATCTTTATAAGCTACACCATTAGATTGGGCCGTGAAAATATTGTCAGACGTTAAACCGGTCCGCGGTACAGAAAAGGTTGGGGACCACTGGTATAGATAAGCTTCAGTCAGTTTAAAAATTAAAAAATAATACTCCTGATCTATAAAGCACTAAATGGTCTCGCAGCGCACTATCTGAATGGATTATTAGAGCCTTACACAACTACTTCGATTAAAGGATGCAGGCTGTCAGTCAGTACCTCATATTAGGAAAACTACCAGGATCTTTGGAGCTTTCTCTTACAAAGCCCCGAAGTTATGGAACTGCTTCCTGTTTAACGATTGAGAGACAGTCTCAGTGTACAAGTCCAGTCTGAAAACTTATTTACTTAACCAAGCATTCAATGAATAGCTTTGCTTTAGATAAAGGAGCAGATCTGGGTGGACTCGCCTCACACACCTCCCCATTCAACAAAGTGGTTGTGTTTGAGGTGCTCGAAGAAATCAGTCTTGCCGTTTCCTTTAGTTGCCACAAATCTTAGACACATTTTTACAAAAGGCTTTGGTTTGTTAAACGTCTGAAGTTGCAAAACCCGAACCATTTCCATACGACCGTGCCCCTGGAAACGTCAGAGCGGATTCATCAGAGCACGCTGCTATTTTGTATGTGGTTTTTCCAAAGTGTATTTTCAGTATTTACGTTTCGGCATGAACCATAAACTTGAATTAATCAATAATGAGGACTAATGTCTCAGTTCTATATTAAAACACACACTCGCGCATATAGACGCATACACACACATATACACAAGCATACACACACACACGCGTGCAGGCAAGCAAACACACGCCCATAATAAATTATGTTAATATTAATTTCTTGTTCATTTAAATGTTACCTTTTTAGTGGTTGGTTTAATTGTTAAATATTGTACGTAGCTCCTTTTAAAATTATGCTCCGGTTGTGTTTCAATATAAACTGGTGATGTGTTTCGGGTCCATATGGTAATATAGTGAGGAGTGAGTTTCCTTGGAACAATACAATTTTTGTGATCCCAATACACACACACAAATTTGATATCTATATATCTATCTATATATAAATATATCTATATATATATATATATATATATCTATCTATCTCTCTCTATATATATATATATATATATATATATATATATATATATATATATATATATATATATATATATATATATATATATATATATATATATATATATATCATATATGATGATATATATATATATATATATATATATATATATATATAAATAAATTTTATATATATAAATAAAACAAGGGGCACGGTGGCTTAGTGGTTAACACGTTCGCCTCACACCGCCAGGGTCCGGGTTCGATTCCCGTCTCGGCCATGTGTGTGTGTGGAGTTTGCATGTTCTCCCCGTGCCTCAGGGGGTTTTTCTCCGGGTTCTCCGGTTTCCTCCCCGGTCCAAAAACATGCACGGTAGGTTGATTGGCACCTTGGAAATATTGTCCTTAGTGTATGAATGTGTGTGTGTGTGTGTCCTGCGATGGGTTGGCATTCCATCCAGGGTGTATCCTGCCCTTAATGCCCATAGACGCCTGAGATAGGCACAGACTCCCCGTGACCCGAGGGAAGATCGGATATAGTGGTAGAGAATGATATATATATATATATATATATATATATATATATATATATATATATATATATATATATATATATATATATATATATATATATATATATATATATATATATATATACATACACCACACACACACACACACACACACACACACCACACACACATACATACATACATACACACACACACACAAACACACATACTTGTGCTTGTTCTGAAACATGACAATTTGCCTCCTTTTAGATTCTGAATTTATCCTGTTGTTCCTTTACTGACGGATGATTAAGTCATGTGAGTAAATGATACCTCATAGTTGTTTATAACACGCCATCTAAACTTCACAGCAAAATAGTACCCGAAAAAAATCTACCCGATATAATGTATTGCAATAACAGTTTGCACCATCAGATCAGATAAAAGCCTAGCATTCCGTTCCCGGTCAGTGCGACAGCTGACAATGTTCCATAAAAACATTCCTGTGCAGCCCCTTTCCAGCCACCACAGAGTTCCGGTTTTAAATGTATTATATATATATATATATATATATATATAGTATATATATAGTATATTGTCTCGTGTTCTTGTACCAAATCGGACCGCAGATATTGCTGTTTTTGTATCCCACAAAAGAATGAAAATAAAATGAATTATTCACATTGTATAATGCTGGAATAGAAAATCAAGATTATCCAAAATGTGTCGCAGAAAGTAAATCTCTTATTGTGAACCTCTTAGCCGATCGTATCATTACTAAAATAGGACACCGCATTGATTTATTGTTTGTTGTGCATGCGTGCGTGTGTGTGTGCGTGCTTGTGTGCACCAAGTGGTGCGAGTGGTGTTGTGATGCACAAGCTCACAAAGCAGCAGGACTTTCTGTCTCCGTTACGTAAGAGGGATCAATTAGTGAAGGGCAAGCCTTGTAAATACAATCTAGAAAAAGGTCATGAACACAGCACCACCCCTCTCCGTGCAACACTACACCAACTGAAGGACACCCATGAGACGTCACAAATGGTAACAGACACAGGACACCCAAGTGCACAAGAACAAAAGACTGCTGGTTAGAAACAGTTTATGTAAACATGTAAGCAAGTGTTGACCCATTGTGCAAAAATGAACACAAGGTTCATGAATCTGTGAGTATCCTACAGCTGGAATATAACCAGCTGCATAATTCAAATGAGAGCGGGTTGTATAAACTGAATCTCAGATTTTCTTTTTCGGTGTTTTGGGGTTTGCCGCTGTCATGTTTATCCCGCAGCGTCCCACACATCTCCCCCTTTAACAATGGGTTTGTTTGAGGTGCTGGAATAAATGATTTCTGGGGGGGGTTGTTGAACGTCTAAACCTGAAGCATTTCCATATGACTGATGAAACTGCGCCTACCTTGGATGCTGCCATGTTGTATTTGGTATTTTTGGTATTTCGGTATTTCGAAATCTTAAAATCGCTTTTCATATTTTCATCATCGGCATTAACCATAAGATAGAATTAATCAAAGATGGCGATTAATCCCACAGCTCTAATTAAAATGAAGATTTACCAATAACTTTCATGTAATGCACAATAGTGTCAAATGTTTGTGGACATTATGACCATCATGATGCCAGGTGAGGATCTTTGGGGCACAATCAGTATTCCAGTTAATCTTAGATGTGTTAAATGCTGTTGAGATTATTGTGAAGGACACTACCATTAACCATTTTGTGCTCATGGGGAATGTTATGTTAGCACAAGTGTCCTTTATTTCCCAGTAAGGGTAACTGGTAATGCTACAGCACGCAACAATGGGCATCATATATAAATTGTGTACCATTTCCAACATTCGGTGACACATATACACATGATTTTAACATGTTTGTGCAAATGTACTTTGTGGATACACAACACACTTAACCCATTATAAAAACAAATCATTTCCCTTTACCAGTTCATAACAGTCTTCTACAATCTAATGTTTAAATCTGAAGCAACCATGAGGTACTGTACATTATCTGACATTAATATCAAATCTACCGAAGCGGTCTGTAACTATGGCGTTTACTTTTAACACGATGCTTGCTGAAAAGTCTCAGTAGGTTTAATGGTGGACTGGGAGACTTTCACGCAACTTGTCCTGCTCCACACTTGTGTGAATTCAAGCCTTAGATGAACATGCGTAAATCTGATGTCCCATATTGGTTCTCACCAGTGCATCCAATCAAAACCTCTCGTCAACTACTTGGGTTGTCTTATGTTTGTTCATAAGCAAGTGAACTGAGATGAAAAAGTCTCTCACAGGAACACATCATATCAAACCTATTCATTCATTCATTCATTCACTCATCTTCTACCGCTTTATCCGATCTTCCCTCGGGTCACGGGGAGCCTGTGCCTATCTCAGGCGTCTATGGGCATTAAGGCAGGATACACCCTGGATGGAATGCCAACCCATCGCAGGACACACACACACACACACACAAACACACACACTCACACACTAGGGACAATTTTCCAAGGTGCCAATCAACCTACTGTGCATGTTTTTGGACCGGGGAGGAAACCGGAGAACCCCCTGAGGCACGGGGAGAACATGCTATAGATTTCGTGTGATGTTCAAATGCCTGTGCATATTTCCTATATAAAATGCATGAAGGTTGGCCATTTGCAAACTGCATACCCATCCACTACTGCATGCAATACAAACTACAGCTTCATAAATGACTAAAAGTGTCTTTCGGTTACCTTTTAACAGCCATACGTGTCTGTCCCTTTGTTACGGTGCTTTATTTTCAGTCCCCACATTTAGAATGCATTGGTGTTGTTTATTTCAGTGGTGCTGCACCTAAGCTTTAGAATTTGTGACGCCTCACTTGTGTAGCGGCTGGACTTCTTCAAAATAAGAATATGCATTTCCTAAACTCCTCTGCTAGTTCACAGAAAGGTCTCCAGATCCTATTTTACCCGTTTACGACCAACCTGAGGCACTCATGACGCGATCTCACTAATTACGACAGAGACCCTCTTTGTTTTAACTCCGACAGATGGCCCTGGTGCTTATTTGTCTAGAGGTAGGGAAAAAAAAACCCAGAAAGGCCATAAAACCTGTATTCTCAAGAAAAAGCCAACCTGGCTATCTCTAAATCATCAGAGATCTGAACGGGGGTTTCTTACCGCCAGAGACGGCTATGGGATACAACTAAGAAAAAAAACAGAGATGCCTATCTGAACATGCACTACCTAAGGAATTTAGGGACACAATCTTTCTGACACTTTCCCCGGACACATTTGATCCCGTGTATTCATCTAGGAATGCTCGGAATTGCTACACGATGATGCGTTTCCCTCTTTATGCACTGAGGCCGACACGTCCCCTGAGTTTTTACAGCAGGATTCCTAGATGAACAGTTGCCTGAAAAGTGGATTTGGCCAGGTGAATTCCCCCCAAGGTCTCCCGATCTGACCCCCTTAGACTTTTATCTTTGGGGTCATCTGAAGGCATATTGTCTATGGTGTGAAGATACGAGATGTGCATCACCTGAAACTAGGGATACTGGAAGCCTGTGCTGGCATTTCTCCTGCGGTGTTGCTACCAGTGCGTGAAGAGTGGGAGAAGAGGGTTGCATTGACAATCCATCACAACGGGCAGCACATTGAACACATTTTATAAGTGGTCAGAAACTTGTAAATAACTCATGAAAGAATAAGGTTACGTTAAAACCAAGCACACCGTTGGTTTTCTTGTGAAATTCCCAATAAGTTTGATGTGTCACATGACCCTTTCTTCCTATTGAAAAAAAAACAAAAGCTGGATCCAAGATGGCCGAATTCAAAATAGCCACCATGGTCACCACCCATCTGGAAAAGTTTGCCCCCTCACATATACTAATGTGCCACAAACAGGATGTCAATATCACCAACCATTCCCATTCTATCAAGGTGTATCCATATCAATGGCCCACCCTGTATATACACGCAGTCGAGGCCAAAAGTTTTGAGAATGACACAAATATTTGTTTTCACAAATGTTTGCTGCTGAACTGCTTTTAGATCTGTGTTTCAGTTGTTTCTGTGATATACTAAAATATAATTACAAGCACTTCATACATTTCAAAGGCTTTTATCGACAATTACATGACATTTATGTCAGTATTTGCCGTGTTGGCGCTTCTTTTTCAGGACCTCTGCAATTCCACTGGTCATGCTCTCAATCAACTTCTGGCCCAAATCCTGACTGATAGCAACCCATTCTTTCATAATCACTTCTTGGAGTTTGTCAGAATTAGTGGGTTTTTGTTTGTCCACCCACCTCTTGAGGATTGACCACAAGTTCTCAATGGGATTAAGATCTGGCGAGTTTCCAGGCCATGGACCCAAAATTTCAACGTTTTGGTCCCCGAGCCACTTAGTCATCACGTTTGCCTTATGGCACGGAGCTCCGTCATGCTGTAAATGCATTGTTCTTCACCAAACTGTTGTTGGATTGTTGTTGAAGTTGCTGTTGGAGGGTGTTTTGGTACCATTCTTTATTCATGGCTGTGTTTTTGGGAAAAATTGAGAGTGAGCCCACTCCCTTGGATGAGAAGCATCACATGAATGGTTCAGGATGCTTTACTGTTGGCTGACACAGGACTATGGTAGCGCTCACCTTTTCTTCTCCGGACAAGCCTTTTTCCAGATGCCCCAAACAATCGGTAAAGAGGCTTCATGAGGAGAATATGACTTTGCCCCAGCCCTCAGCAGTCCATTCACCATACTTTTTGCAGAAGATCAATCTGTCCCTGATGTTTTTTTTGGAGAGAAAAAAACTGCTGCCCTTCTTGACATCAGGCCATCTTCCAAAAGCCTAGGCCTCACTGTGCGTGCAGATGCGCTCACACCTGCCTGCTGCCATTCCTGAGCAAGCTCTGCACTAGGGGAACTCCGATCCTGCACCCGAATCCTCTTTAGGGACTATCCTGGCGCTTGCTGGACTTTCTTGGATGCCTTCTGAACAAGAATTGAACCTCTTTCCTTGAAGTTCTTGATGATCCTATAAATTGTTGATCTTAGTAGCCACAATGCCCTTTTGCCTGTGAAGCCATTTTTATGCAACGCAATGATGGCCGCACGCGTTTCTCAGCAGGTCACCACGGTTAACAATGGAAGAACAATGATTTCAAGCATCACCCTCCTTTTAACATGTCAAGTCCGCCATTCTAACCCAATCAGCCTGACATAATGATCTCCGGCCTTGTGCTCGTCAACATTCTCACCTGAGTTAACGAGACGATTACTGAAATGATCTCAGCAGGTCCTTTAATGACAGCAGTGAAATGCAGTGGTAAGTTTTTTTTTTCCAGGATTTAATTTTTCATTATAATTTACTATTATAAAAACTTAAGCAGCAACTTTTCCAATTTCCAATATTTGTGTCAGTCTCAAAACATTTGGCCACGCCTGTATATATACGTAACCTATATACAAATGTATGTATCCTACTTTTATTGCCTAATCATATAACTGTGTACTCTGTCTTTTATCATACCCACGAACCACATTGTTTTATGTTATAAGATAATGGTTCTCCCTCATGTCCTATAAAATAGTAGTTTTGTGCTCAATTCTTAGGATAGGATGACTGCCTCGGTAACGAACAGTTCCTAATATTATAACTACCCCTGTTCTAATACTGCTTGTCTCACTCTTTAATACTAACTAAGATTCAATCTTTAATTCACAAATTACGGTGTTATAAAGTATGTGATACTCTTAATTGCATGATCTAGGGAGGTGGTGGCTTAGTGGTAAGGTGTCGGCCTCTGGACCAGAAGATCGCAGGTTCAAACCCCACAACCACCAAACTACCACTAGTGGGCCCTTGAGCAAGGCCCTTAACCCTCAATTGCTCAGTTGTAAGTCGCTCTGGATAAGGGCGTCTGCCAAATGCCGCAAATGTAATGTAAATGTAAATCTATCCTTCTCCGCTTCTGCACGCCCTATCTATTTGATTTTTGGTTATCCATTAATTATTCCCTATACAACGATCTACGTCATGTGACCGTAAGATATTCTTAATTCAAAAATGTATTAATTCCCCGAACCAGCCCTAAGGTGTGGAGATGAGCCTGAACACAGACAAAGGGATTTTCTCCGGTTAAAATCTCCGGGCCCCTATTGGCCTTCCTGTCCAAGTTAGGTGTAACTCCACAAGGGCAATAAAAGGCCTGTTTACCCATCTATCCATGCTCAGATTCCTCTCCAAGACCGTCACCTTCTTCTGAGACTCGAACAGCACTTTCAATCAAGAACTTTGCTTGCACCGGACAAAACTTTGATCTTCAGCAGAAGCTCACTCTCGCTCTCACTCTCTCTCATTTGACTAATAGTTAAAGAAATAGAATTTTATGCTGAAACCCCTAAATTCTTGGATAATTCTTCACACTAACTTGATTTGAAATTTGCCTTTTTTTAACGTCCTTCACCTCTTCTTGTTATCTCTCTCCTCCTTTAATTTCTAATTTACCGTTTTATTTTTCTTGACATTCTCTCTCTCTCGCTAACATTTTAGTTGTATTATTCCTGTGTCATAGTTTAGTTGGTGTTATATGTTTCACAATTATTATTATATTCACATGTAGGGGGGCATGGTGGTTTAGTGGTTAGCATGTTCGCCTTACACCGCCAGGGTCTGGGTTCGATTCCCGTCTCGGCCATGTGTGTGTGGAGTTTGCATGTTCTCCCCGTGCCTCAGGTGGTTTTTCTCCGGTTTCCTCCCGGTCCAAATGAACCGTAGGTTGATTGGCACATTGAAAAATTGTCCCTAGAGTATGAATGTGTGTGTGTGTGTGTGTGTGTGTGTGTGTGTGCCCTGCGACGGATTGGCATTCCATCCAGGGTGTATCCTGCCTTAATGCCCATAGACGCCTGAGATAGACACAGACTCCCCATGACCAGAGGGAAGATCGGATAAAGCGGTAGAAGATGAATGAATGAATATTCACATGTAATTGTCTCTGTGTTCTGCTCATGCTCTCAAAGTCACTGAGTGTTGATTTTACTACATGCCCAAATATTTTATAAAGGCACTATTCTAAGGCCTGGAAGATAACCTTTACCACAATTGGTAGACAATTATACTGTCTGTCTGGTGGACGAACAGATCAAGCAATTGTTCTATTAATTCTACGGCTTTTATTTGTTAACCCAATTTGAATATTTATGGTTAATTACAATCTGTTATATTTAAATATTTAAATTCGAGCTAATTTCGTTACAGATGGAATCTATCTTTGTCCTGTTTATTATTATTTATATGTTATTATTATTATTACTATTATTATTATTATTATTATTATAACAATGAATTTGAAATAATTTGATTTTGGAATATTTTTAACTTAAGATTTAGAGTTAGATGTAAGATTTTATCTTACACTACCTCCGTCATCATCTTCATCAATAATGACCACAGAAGTAATATGGGCTGGTTAGTTCTGTTTTGCCCAACCATCGGGTTTACACAGTTATTAAAACCTCGGCTGAAACCTTATTGGCTGATGCACTCATTCCAGCACCACACACACACACACACACACACACACACACACACAGACAAGCCATGCTGTACTGCTGTTCTGAGAATAATTCATTACCCAAATAACATCCATTCAGCTGCGGTCCTATTGGTCGGTCCTATTTCATCCTGGATCTATAATACAGTTTCCCTAATATAATAAGGCAATAAGGAGTGCGGTCTCAATTTGCGGGTGATGAATTCAAGCTTACCTGCAAGATTAGAATGAAATAGTCGACAGGCTTGCCACGCTGATACAAGTAGTGCTGCGGCGAGCGCTTGTCGTTTTCGTTGAAGCGCAGCTCCTGAATGACGTCGGGATGTTTAAGGATTCTCAACAAAATCTTGTCCGAGATCTGGAGTGGACTGAAGAGGCTCACCTCTGGGAGGGGGGGGGGGGGGGGATGGGGGATTGAACATGTACACAATAAATATAATATCTACATATCATTTGTACACAAATCATTTAGAGTAAGACAAATTCGAGAGAGGAGACACGACAAACACACCAGTAGCCAGGAAGCGATGAGCAGCTAAGAGGAGTTGTGGGGAGATCTTCACCTTGGATTCACTTTCATGTTTGAAGGCTGAAAAGTCCCTCTTATTTTTATTCGGGTCCACCTTTTTTCTGCTTCGGTTATCAGCTGAGCGAGCAAGGAGTCAAGGATAAATCTAATCAGAAACCTACGAATGACGTCAATAAGGTAAAAAGAAAAACATCATTATATTCAATGGCATCTCACTGTAGAGATCGGATTCGTCTAGGATCTCGGACTTGATGATTTCCTCAATAACGTCTTCCAGCGTTACGAGTCCAAGCACCTCATAGAAAGGGTCTCCCTCTCCCTCATTATTCACCCGCTGCACTATGGCCAGGTGAGATTTGCCTAGTAGAGAGGGAATGAATCATTTTAGAATCGAGAAAAAAAAAAAAAAAAGGAAAAATTCATAACGCACAAACATGAGAATGCTGCACGAGGGTTACTATGTAGGACACTTTGATTTCTCTGTGTGTAGGACAGTTGAGTGCATGAGACAAACAAACATTAAAAAAAAAAAAAAAAATCCAAAAAATCCAAAACATTGAGATGACCGTGTGACATTAACTGTATGTGTGAACTTTGTATACAGATACAGTTTGGGGATATTCTCGCTGGACCACGAGTCTGTATTTTAAACATTAAAATTGCGTCCCGCAGAAAAAGAAAACCTTTATGTCCACTAAGAAGAACAGAGATGCCAATGCTTGCCGTCATGTCCGGCCTCGGGCATTAAAAGGCAAAACCGACATGAGAGCCGACATGAACATATGGAAGGACAAAGTAAGGGTTTGAGGGATGCTGGGAAACCATATTTGAACTAAAACTGCCATAAAAACTTGCTACAGTGATATTTGCGGATCGCCTCGCAACGGGGCGTCTACTACAGATCAGTCATGAATAGTGTCGGGTATTGAAAACCGGTTCCAAATGCCTAAGAACGCTTTAATGTCTCACTGTTTCGTCCCACTTGTTATGTGTTTGCCTTCCGTACATAGACATATGAGTGCGAGCACAGAGAGAAAGCAGCGTCTCGGTGCGGGTTCCGAGCCTGAGTCCATTCCCTAACCGTGCCATACATTTCCACCACAGAAAACGTTCCTCTGGTCTGGGAGTGACTTCTTTCATATTAATCAACAGTATATAATCATAAACGCAGCCGTTTTTGCCTCAAGTGAATGTTAAGTGATGATTAAAACACGATCGTGCAGTAGTTTTAGTTCTGCATAAATAGCTCTGCCTGAAATTAACAATTATCAAAACAAATCTTGATCTTGAATGAATATATTTACTAACTTTAATTAATAATATATTACAGTATGTGATGCTTTAAAATAATAACAATAATAATAACAAACTTGAAAGAAATGCTTAATATTAACCTGACGTTTGTGTTACTGTATTAAAACTAAGATAAAGGAATCAGATCTTTAGTGGTTTAAAGTGATATGATGAATTAGAGCTATACTGTTATTCCACACTAACTAGACATATACCGTTCTTCCACATCTGAGAAATAGAAATCACAATAACGCTTGATTTTAATACCAACACTTAAAAATGTTTTCTCCTTAGAATTGTGAAGCTTTTGTTGTCTATCTTCAAGTAAATTTTAAAATATATAATATAATGTTTACAGGGGGTCACGGTGGTTTAGTGGTTAGCACGTTCGCCTCACACCGCCAGGGCCCGGGTTCGATTCCCATCTCGGCCATGTGTGTGTGGAGTTTGCATGTTTCCCCGTGCCTCAGGGGTTTTTTCTCTGCGAGTTTTTCCGGTTTCCTCCCGGTCCAAAAACATGCACGGTAAGTTGATTAGCACCTTGGAAAATTGTCCCTAGTGTATGAATGTGTGTGTGAATGTGAGAGTGTGTGTGTCCTGTGATGGGTTGGCATTCCATTCAGGGTGTATTAATGCCCATAGACGCCTGAGATAGGCACAGACTCCCCGTGACCCGAGGGAAGATCGGATAAAGCGGTAGAAGATGAATGAATGAATGAATGAATATTATCAGGAAGTAATTACATCAAATGATTCCACTGGCTCAGAAATGAGACGTCCGCTGCTCAGTCCACTCCTGATACGCCATTGTACACTGGTCTGTCTCACTCGCCATTTTTGCTATTATGATTACGATTATCCAACAAGCAAAATATCACAGGATTTTTTTTGAGCATGACCTCTTTTGATCCTTCAGAATTCAGCACATTGGATTCTTATATGCATTTCGTATGTTTATTACACATCAGAAGTTTTTATTCAGCATTTGGTATGGAACATCCCAAAAGTTTAATTAAAACACGTGGATTAAAATACAGGCTGCTCATGTTCTGGGTTAGCGTGAGACGGCAAGACAACACCAGCGATGACGAGAGTGCGGGTCAAAAAGTGTGCGTCCCAAGCCATGGGGCATTTAATGTGAAACATGTGAAAATGATTTCGTGGTAAATGGTTCGGTTGTGACTTGAGAGCACCGGGTTACGGAATCACCTCGACCATGATGGATTTGATTAAACCAGTGTGAACAGAGATAAGCAGTAAATCAAAAAGCAGAACATAAGAGTGGCAGTAAACAATTGCATTTCTAGTTGCTGTTGTGGTTTTCAGCAAATGCTTACGTATATATATATATATATATATATATATATATATATATATATATATATTCATATATATTCATCTTCTACCGCTTTATCCGAGCTTCCTTCGGGTCATGGGGATCCTGTGCCTATCTCAGGCGTCTATGGGCATTAAGGCAGGATACACCCTGGATGGAATGCCAACCCATCACAGGACACACAAACACACACACATTCACACACTAGGGATAATTTTCCAAGGTGCCAATCAACCTACCGTGCATGTTTTTGGACCGGGAGGAAACCGGAGAAAAACCCCCTGAGGCACGGGAAGAACATGCAAACTCCACACACACATATGGCCTGACACGGGAATCGAACCCGGACCCTGGCGGTGTGAGGCGAACGTGCTATGTGGTAAATTCCGTACTATATACGTCATGTTCACATACCAATAGATCAGGTATTAAAGTATTGAAAGTCCACAGGCACTTCAAGTTACATACAGTTCGTGTGTTGATATGAAGCAAATGCTTAGAAAAATATAAACTGTGAACAGATATTTAATAGAAGCCTCCGTCTTAATATATTTCACAACAGTTAACTCGTAGGAAAACACCCAGCCAATAATAGACGTGTGTTCAAGAGAGCAAACGGAAAGTAACTGCAGTAACTAGAGAGAAATAAAGTTGATCCGTGACACCATGACGTTATGGGAACGAGTAGTGGGAGCTAGGCTGAGAGAATCTGTGAGCAACTGTATGGTTTCATGCTGAGGAAGAGCAGCGGAGATAACATTTGCTTTGTTAATGGAAAAATATTGAGGAGGTCATTGTGTGTTTGTGGATTCACAGAAAGCGAGAAGAAGCTGTGGTATGAAGACGCCAGATGTGGGGCAGAGAAGTACATAGAGCTGGGCGATGCGTCATAAATTGAATATCAGATTTGTTTTTCTGGACAAAATTCGATTTGGTATACAGTGGGGGAAAAAGTGTCTGTAGTCGGTGTTTTGAGGTTCGCCGCTGTCATGTTTATCCCGCAGCGCCACACACACACACACACACCACACACACACGCACACACACACACACACACACACACACACACACACACACCCCATTCAACAACGTGGTTTCCGTTTATGAAATTTAGACAAATTTTAGACAAGCGGGGGTTTGGCTTGTTAAATGTCCGAAGTTGAAAACCTGAAACCAATCCATACGACTGAAACTGTGTCTATCTTGGAAACAAGCTCTTCAGATTCGCCAGAGAGCGCGCCGCCATGTTGCATTTGGTATTTTGCAAGTGCGGGGCGGGAGGCGAAGAACTACAGAAGCTCACTGTGCCAAACCAAGGTGAAATCGTTCAATTGTACGATCGTATTTTCAACATCGGCATAAACCATAAACTCGAATGAATCGATAATCATGATTAAAAGTACATAAGAGAGAGTACGTGTGTGTGGATGAGAGGGAGGACAGTGGTTTGATAGAGGAATAGATGTGGTGATGGTGTTTTGAGTTTGAGTACCTGGGGTCCAGTGAGCAAAGTAATGGAGAGTGTGTTAGAGAAGTGAAGAATAGAGTACAGGAAAGGTGGAGCGGGTAGAGGCGAATGGAAGGAGTATTTGTGATAGAAAGGCATCTGCAAGATATGAAAGGGAAAGTTTACAGGACTGTGGTGAGACATGAGATGTTATACATTTTAGAGACAGCAGCACTAACATTTTTATAGGTACCGTATTTTCACGACCAAAAGGCTGATGATAGGGCGCGGGTTTTACATACATATCCTCTACTACGTACGTCCGCCTTACAACACACACACACACACACACGAGCATACAAGTGTGTGTATTTAAAAATAGATCGGGAGCAAAAGTGAGTTTAGTTGTGCTTTATTTAAGTATTGTAGTGATCGGCACCTCGTCCATGTTAGTGATGTGTCTCGTCTGGATTCGTTTGTCGCTCATGTGCTTGCTGCAGTAGAAGCGGAAGTTTGCCAGCTTTTCATTATAATCCGCCGGACGTTGCTGCGCTACCGCAGTCCTGGTCCGGATGGAAAAATGCCACCATGTGTTTCAGAAAGCAAAATCACCAAGACGGACCTCCTTGGAAATGTTCGATTTTGATTTCCTGCGCTAGCGTTACTGCCTTTATCCTAATAGTGACCGTGGAAACGCTCCTCCCACTCGTTCTTTACTCAATGATCCACTGCTCGAGTCTTTCCTCCAACTCTGGCCACCTCGTCTTATTTCACCGCAACTCAGCTGCGTCTTCTTACAATAACAACACACACAGGGCGCACTGCACGATAGGGCACGTCACACATTCTGAAGAAAATCCAAGACGTTTATATTCACCTTATAGTCGTGAAAATACGGTAACAATGGACAGGATTAGAAAAGAGTGCGGATAAGAATTTTTGGAGGGGAGAGAAGGACAACGGAGACGGTTTGTTTATGTGCAGAGGCAGGACGTGGGCTGTATCAGGGGAAGAATGTTGAGAAAGGCTATGCAGTGATGGAAGACATGCAGGTGTTTCGTTCACCCGGTGATTGTGATTGGCTAATAAAAGAGGGGGTAGCTCTGTGGTTTTGGGCTCTGAACTGGTTAAAATCCATGCACCACCAAGCCACCAACTTCAGTGGGCCCTTGAGCACCGCCCTTAACCCTCAACTTGTAAGCCGCTCTGAATAAGGGCCTCTGTATAAATGTACTAGTTATCAGAATTGAGAATCAGGTAATCTCAATCACAATGCTACTGTTACTTCTGTTTTTCCTTAAGTGTGCAAAAAAAGAACACTCCCGGTTCTGTGCAATAACACCAGTGCAACATGTGCAATATGACCCGTTTCGATTTTTATTTATTTTTCTTTCATGTTTGACAGTTTTTTTTAACCTTTTTTTTATATTCTCGTATTTATACGGTGCAAACGTTGTCTTCATTTTCTATTTTTTATTTTATACATTCGGTCTGCTGTAACATCAAAATTTACCCACTGTGGGACAAATAAAGGTTTATCTTAATAATCTTACCTTAATAAAGTTGAAATATACAATATAATGGTCCTATTTAGAGCTACTTAGAATGTAGAAGCACAATCGTAACAATGTCACTGCACAGATTTCGGAGTTGACACGATATCATACAGACTTAATACATCATGATAATACTTTTTTTTTAATAGAAGGAATAGTATAGAATTTCGTCAATTATGATTTTTTCCTTTCAGACCGGCAGATGATTACGCTGACCTAGAACATTTCTGTGATTTCAATAATTAATGTGTTTGCACAAAAACACTGCAGAGTAATCGAATACCAAGCCATATGTTGTTATTGATTTGTATATAGAAGAGTACAAGGTTGTGTTTTCAAAATCAATTTGAACTGATAAAGACACCTGCAATTCAGCTTTGGTTCACCATATTAACACTAAACTAATAAAGAATCCGATCCATGACTTATATAAAAATATATACATAATTCATTCATTCATTCATCTTCTAAAACCGCTTTATCCGATCTTCCCTCGGGTCACGGGGAGTCTGTGCCTAACTCTGGCGTCTATAGGCATTAAG
>JACRUU010000028.1:16069263-16091763 GCA_030449085.1 Kryptopterus vitreolus
GATCTCTCTCTCTCTCTCTCTCTCTCTCTCTCTCTCTCTCTCTCTCTCTCTCTCTCTCTCTCTCTCTCAACTCCCGGTGGAGATAATTCGTGAGAATTTCATTCATTCATTATTGCGTCACATTTCTTGAACTTTTCGAACCCCACTAGGCCAACTATGGAGACTCAGGAGCAGAAATCACACGAATCAAAGCATAATAAATATTTTTATTGCTTTTTTTTGCATATATTCATATTTTTTCATTGAGGACGCCATCCGATCTTCCCTCGGGTCACGGGGAGTCTGTTCTGTGCCTATCTCAGGCGTCTATGGGCATTAAGGCAGGATACACCCTGGATGGAATGCCAAACCCATCGCAGGGCACACACACATTCATACACTAGGGACAATTTTCCAAGGTGCCAATCAACCTACTGGACCAGCAGGCAGGAAACTGGAGAACCCGGAGAAAAACCCTGTAAGGCACACACATGGCCGAGACGAGAATCGAACCCGGACCCTGACGGTGTGAGGCGAACGTGCTAACCACTAAGCCACCGTGCCCCACTAGTTTATACATAACATATTTAATTTTAAATGTCAAAAGGGCTTTGTGACTTCCGTTTTTTTTGTTGTTTGTTTACTGTGGGATACAGGCTCAAACGTCTCTTTGAGTGGTAAAGATTGCAGACTCCTGCCCTAACTACACAATTTGCTGCAAAGTGGTTTGGTATAAAATTGTTTACACACTGAAAACGTTCGCTTTAACATGATTAGTGTCACAGTGGATCCAGATCCTATCCTGGGAGCACAGGGTTGAGGTAGGAAATGGTTCTATGCTCATATATCTATATATATATATATATATATATATATATATATATATATATATATATATATATATATATATATATATAGATATATATAGATAGATAGATAGATAGATAGATATATATATATAGATATATATACACACACACACACACACACACACACAACTGTTTATGGTCTAAACATATTACCTGGTTGGGGAACACAAGATAGTAGAGAACGCCCATGAAATTTGCAACTTAAATATCACGGTATAATGGGTATCATCCATGGGACCTCCTTCCAGCCTCAGCCAAGAGGAGACATTAAAAACCTCCAGAAACCTCTGCTAACCCAAGGCCAGCATCAAACTGTGGACCCTGGTTCTGTAAGTTTGCACCACCGTGATTTTTTTCCCAAGTGTTTTATTCATACTACTTTTCTATTATTACGCAATTTATTGACACCATGACATAATAACAGTGTTTGACATGTTTTTATGTTTTTTAAAGGTTTAACTGCTTAAGTAATCAGTATAAATATTTGGATATTCCATCTCTGGTTGATCATTGGCTCAGGTTACCAACAATCGCCTCAGGCATTGTTAGCCGACAGGTTACCGGTGAAAATCCGGCTAATGTTGTGTAGGAGAGTGGACGTTAGGGTGGGTTCTTTAAATGTTTGCACTGGTAAAGGGAGAGAGTTAGCTGATATGAAGGATCAGAAAAAGGTAGATATGTTGTGTAAAGGGAGTAAGGCCAGGAGCGTTGTAGGGCGGCTTCAAATGTTCTTTCATGGTGTTGGTGGAAAGAGAAATGGTGTAGGGCTAATCCTGAAGAAAGAGTACAGTACAATTAATAATAGGGTGATGAAGGTGAAGCTTGAAGGGTTGATAATATACATAATGAGTTTTATGCTCTGCATGTTGGTGCTGAGGTGGTAGCTCAGTGGTTAAGGCATTGGCTTCTGGACCGGAAGAGTTTAAATCCCACCACCACCACCACCAAGATTCCACTAGTTGAACCTTGAGTGGAAGAGAGTGTACCTAGGATTGAAAGATTGGTATTTGGCCAGACTTCAGAGGTGAAGGGAACCGAGGTGATGACGAGATGACAAGCAGTTATGGAAGGGCAGATGGCTGTGTGTTGTTACATACACAGTGTTGTGTGTTACATACACACAAGTGGACACAGGTGGATTATATTCCATGCAATCTGAAGAAGTTTAGAGACTGTAAGGTGTTCGTAGGGGACAGTACAGCTAGACAGCATCAGACGGTGGTCTGTCTGTATGATGGCTTTGGAGGTTAGGTAGAAGAGGAAGTGAACGAGGACTGAAAAGAGACTGAAGGAGGAAGTCTGCAGTGTGAGAGGTCAGACCGGGACTCGGTGGTGGTGAAAAGGCGTTGGACGATTTTGCAACTAATGCAGATGTAATAAGGGAGACGTCTAGGAAGGTACTTGGTGTGACATCTGAAAAGAGAAAGATAGATAAAAAGACATGGTGGTGTCATAAGGAGAAAGAGGTTGGTGAAACAGAATTGGGAGCAGAAGAGTGATGAGAAAAGTAGGCAGGAATATAAGGAGATGTAGCAATAGGTAAAGAGGGATCTGGCAAAAGTTAAGGACAATGCATATGAGGAGTATGAGTATGAGAAGTTGGACACTAAGGAAGGAGAAAAGGATTTGTACTGGTTGGCCAGGTACAGAGGGGCAGAGCTGGTTAGGATGTGCTTGCAAGGAAGAGCAATACAGGATGCAGATGGAAATGTGCTGACTAGTGCGGAGACGTGTGTGGAGGGAATAATGCACACAGAGAGAAGGTTGGATGATGTGGATATAGGGAATTAGAAAATGGATAGGATTGGTAATGAGGACGTGAGAGCAGCTTTTAAGAGGATGAAGAATGGAAAGTCAGTTGGGCCAGATGACATTCTAGTAGGAGCGTGGAGATGTTTAGGAGAGATGGAGGAGTGTTATGATACTGATTTTAAGAATAGGGAATGCAGAAATACTGGGGAATAAAGTTGATCAATTACACCATGTAGCGGAAACTCAGCCGAGAGCAAACATGACCATCTGTGAGAAACAGTAAGGTTTCGTGCCGAGGAAGAGCGTTTTCTTTGAGGTATGTTTATGGAGAAGTATAGAGAAGGCCAGAAGGAGTTGCATTGTGTTTCTGTTGATCTAGTAAAAACATATGACAGGGTTCCGAGAGAAGCGTCGTCGTATTGTACGAGGAAGTTCAGTGTAGCAGGGATGTGTGTGTGAGAGTGGTTCAGGACATGTACGAGAACAGTGTGAGGTGTACAGTAGGAACAACAGACTGGTTCAAGTGTGCTCTGAGCCCTTTCCTGTTTGCAATAGTGATGGACTGGTGGGCAGATGTGGTCAGACAGGAGTCTTCATGGACTGTGATGTTTGTGGATGATGTGATTTGTGGTGCGAGTAGGGGAGCAGGTTGAGAAGAGTGTGGAGATAAGGGGAATGAAAGTCAGTAGGAGGAAGCCAGAACATGTGTGTGAATGAGAGGGAAGGCACTGGAGTGGAAGGAGAAGTTGGAGAGGTGGAGAAGGCGGATGAGTTTAAGTACCTGGGGACAACAGTGCAAAGTAATGGAGAGTGGCAGGAGTGATTTAGGATAGATGGGTATCTGCAAGATTGAAAGGGAAGGTTTATAGGACTGTGGTGAGGCAGTGGCATTGACTAAAACAGTGGTCCCCAATCTTTTCTGTACCGCGGACCGGTTTAATGTCTTACAATATTTTCACGGCCCAATCTAAAGGTGTAGCTTATAAAAACTAAATAAAATGACAAGATTCGGCATTAAAGACTGTTGTGTTTTCTCTATAGTAATAATAATAATACTTTTACCATGGGGTGCTTGCTCTCCAAGTGGCGAACCAATTTTGAAGGCTTCATTCGCCTCATTAGAGAGCCGGTCACCACATATTACGCACAGCGGGTTTGGTGTGTGGGAATCGCCTGTGGCGATTATTTTAAATATCTTTCTTGATACTGCCTGTTAAAGGCAGCTTTTTTTAGCGGGTGCAGGTTCCTCTTCTGTCCCTTCATTGGACCGTTTCCCCTTCACAAAGAAACGATCTAAAAAAGTTTGTTTTTTGCTCATTTTGCTAGCATGGGATTCAATTTAGCGGGATGTATCACGTGTTACCGGCCAAGCCGCCCCTTTAAGAAGGAGATGGACGTAGGTAAGAATGTGACCGAAGCATTTTGTTGCGCCAAGAATTTAGACAGACGTGGAGGAGAAAACCCAGTCATTTTCTAATATAATCATTTTGCTACATGCGTTATGTATTCTTTCTATGCGGCCCGGTACCGGTCCGCGGCCCAGGGGTTGGGGACAACTGGACTAAAAGACAGGAGGTTGAGCTGGTCGATTGAGATTTTCATTGCTAGTCACTTGGATGGATAGGATTAAGAAATGAGTGTATTAAAGTAGGTTATTTTGGAGGCTTGATGGAGATGGCTTGTACATGTGCAGAAGGAGGGACATGGGGTACATAGTTAGAAGATTGCTTAAGATACAGCTACCCAGAAGGAGGAAAAAAGGAAGACCAACGTGGTATGTGGTAAAGGAAGACATTTACTCAAGTAAATTGTTTGTGTACTTCATTCACCACTGTTGAAAACAAAATCACCCTATTGACATTTAAAATAAAACAAAATTTCTCCAGATCTGCAAATTGTCTCTACATTTTGGCAAAAGCATAATTTATACCATAAATGTGCTTCATCTTAAGGCTATAGCAAAAATGATATGATATTTATTTAATACCGTTTAAAAATTTTTCCCTTCAACCTACGCAATGCATTAACTGAGACAAAAAAAAGACAACCGTGCATTTTTATCAGAGAGGCTGTAAAATAGCTACAACAATATTATTTAGCATTATTATTTAGATATTTAGGAATATCTAGCAAATATTGCTCCGTCACTAATGTGTCCAAAATCTCTTTTTTCCAATGTCTGATCTAAAATTGTTAAATGACTCATAAAATTCTAGAATGACTTCATGAGCGCGGTGCACCAGAGCTGTATATCATTAAAAAAACTGCAGTTTAACTTGGCTGCACAGAATTTTTATTTCCATTGTGTTTTTACAATCATTCATTCATTCATTCATTCATCTTCTATTGCTTTATCCGATCTTCCCTCGGGTCACGGGGAGTCTGTGCCTATCTCAGGCGTCTATGGGCAGTAAGGCAGGATACACTCTGGATGGAATGCCAACCCATCGCAGGACACACACACACACACACACACACACACACTAGAAGGAAACCGGAGAACCCGGGGAAAAACCCCCTTAGGCACGGGGAGAACATGCAAACTCCACACACACATGGCCGAGATGGGAACTGAACCCGGACCCTGGCTGTTTATTCTTTAAATCATTAACAGTACCATCTTAAAGGGAGAATATAGCATATGAACATCTGATTAGCTTATTTTTCAATTATGGACATGCCTTCCTTAAAGAAGAATCCACACAAAATATAAGGGTCTAGACAATATTAAAGCCTCCTGCCACCAAATATATGTGTACATGAATATTAATTCATTTGTTTGTTTATGCAATCATTTGCATTATTTTTTTTGGGTCACAGTGGATCCAGACCCTATTCTCTACATTGGCAAGAGCATTCTGGGTATTGTGGCATATGTGAGGATTGAACTGCATATTAAGTTAAAGTGACGATCATTACTTAACAGAAATCCTGTCTCACATGGCCTACATACAGTACTCTCACGCCTGCTCCTCCATGTTCTGAGTGTGCATTTCTGGCAGAACAACTTCCACTGTGAAGTTTAACTTCTTTGACTGAAGAATACTGTAGGTGTTATCAAATCGTACCACATCTGGAAAACAGATGCAACAAAAGGGCATAAAACGAAGCAAAAGCATGCCGTTATGAGAAATGCAATATGGTGTAAAGCAGATTTATAGTACTCCAGAATCTACTATTTAGAAATATCACATCCAAAAGATCTTATTCGACTTATACTACGGAAACTGGTAAATATAATATATATATATATATATATATATATATATATATATATATATATATATATATATATATATATATATATATATATATATATATATATATATAAATGCCACCGAATTCTTGCAATGTTGTTTAACTGTTGTCGGTTAATAATCGTCCTCTCTTTTTACTGTCTCGAAAAGTATTTGTAACATGACAGTTTTCTAATCACCACCTTAACACTTTATCAAAATGTAATTATTGAATTTTATGATATTTATATTAATATTAAGTATATAATTTATTAATTATTATGGATTAATGATATATCTAATATAGCATTAATTTTAATGACAACATATACAATGTGTTTGTGTGTGTGTGTGTGTGTATATAGATGGGATAGTTTGATAGTTCACTTACAGATGCCTGGTTCCTCACATGTGTACGATCCATCCTCTGGCACCAGGTGTGCATTGTATCGCGTATTTGGCAACACCTCTTGCATTTCCGTGATTTTCTGTTTTATTTCCTTTTTTGTCTTCATGTAGATGCCGAAACCAATATCATTACCGTCACTACAGAACTGCCATCTATAATTATAAATGGACGAATAAACAAGGATTAAAAAGGACAAGAAGTTCTGACAGAATAAGAGGAGTGGATGTATTACTCACCTTAGTAAGCAGTTAGGGACAAGGACTTCATATTCCAGCTGGTACTCAGAACCTCGGCTGACGGTCACACACTTTTCATACTGCACATCAACAGAATCTTTTATGTAGTAGGACTTGGGCACGACACCACCATACTTAATCTGAAAGAAATAATGCAAGTGGGTAAGGATTATGTTTATGAGGTTTTATGCACGAGTATCACTATAATGTTAACCCAAGGACAACTGGACGGCTGGACACCCATTCACCCTTTCACTTTCAATTACATTTGTTAATGATGGAATTGCCAGCAACATTATTTCCCAAAAAATTATTCCACTGAATAATTACATTTTCAAAGAAAACGAATGACATCCTTTCAGTATAACGTTTTCTTTTTTTTTTTATAAAATAACAGACTAAACAAAGGGGCACGGTGGTTTAGTGGTTAGCACGTTCGCCTCACACCACCAGGGTCCGGGTTCGATTCCCGTCTCGGCCATGTGTGTGTGGAGTTTTCATGTTCTCCCCGTGTCTCAGGAGGTTTTTTTTTTTTCTCCGGGTTCTCCGGTTTCCTCCCGGGTCCAAAAACATGCACGGTAGGTTTATTGGCACCTTAGAAAATTGTCCCTAGTGTATGAATGTGTGTGTGAGTGTGTGTGTCCTGCGATGGGTTCAGTATGAATGAAATAGATTGTTCTTTATAAGTATACGTTTGTTCCTCATGAGCAAGCTGGGGCCCTGAGAAAAACTTCCTTATTACCCTGAGAATAAGGAATTAACTTTGAGAACCGAATGTCTATTTATTAAAGCTAAACCATGTTGAATACATCTTTTGTGAATACTTTCCCGATGCACTGTAGTTCTGTTTTCCTGTTTTGGATGTTTTACTGCAAAATTGTCATAAAGACAGCGGTTGTTATGAATGTCCTCCAAGGTGGGGTTTCCACAGTTATAGCTATATCATACTATATAATATACTCCTAATCATATATATATATATATATATATATATATATATATATATATATATATATATATATATATATATATATATATATATATATATATATAAATATAAAAATAAACATATATTCTTACCAACTGAACTTTCTGTACATTATGATTCTCACCCCGGCACATATGGATCCCATACCCTTATTTATCATACTGCTATTTATTGTAAATAGGCCACATATGCCCTTCTGCATTTCATTGGCTCCTTACATCACATTCATTCATCTTCTCTCTCTACGTCATCTTTTTCTACCGCTTCTACCGCTTTATCCGATCTTCCCTCGGGTCACGGGGAGCCTGTGTCTATCTCAGGAGTCTATGGGCATTAAGGCAGGATACACCCTGGATGGAATGCCAACCCATCATAGGACACACACACTCACATTCACACACTAGGGACAATTTTTTTTCCAAGATGCCAATCAACCTACCGTGCATGTTTTTGGACCGGGGGAGGAAACCGGAGAACCCGGAGAAAAAAAACCCCCTGAGGCACGGGGAGAACATGCAAACTCCACACACACACATGGTCCGAGACGGGAATCGAACCCGGACCCTGGCGGTGTGAGGCGAACGTGCTAACCACTAAGCCACCGCCTTACATCACAATAAAGTTGAATCTAATTTAAAAGCAGAAAAATAATTTCTCACTTGTTTGTCCTTTCCAAACATATATTGAGAGCCTTGATCAAGAGCCCAGTTTTCGGGGGTTTGGCAGCACTGGATTTGAACTCGATACACACCAGTTACAACTACTAAGCTCTCAGTTTCCATTCCACTGTGGGTTTTACAAGTCATACTGTATGTCCAAATGAACAGTTGATACAGTAGTGGAACACATGGACAATTAACTTTGATTTGATATTTCATTCATTCATTCATTCATCTTCTACCGCTTTATCCGATCGTCCTCGGGTCACGGGGAGTCTGTCTATCTCAGGAGTCTATGGGCATTAAGGCAGGATACACCCTGGATGGAATGCCAACCCATCGCAGGGCACACACACACTCTCACACACACACACACACACACACTCACATTCACAGACACATTCATACACTAGGGACAATTTTTCCAAGGTGCCAATCAAACTACCGTGCATGTTTTTGGACCGGGAGGAAACTGGAGAACCCGGAGAAAAACCCCCTGAGGCACGGGGAGAACATGCAAACTCCACACACACATGGCCGAGACAAGAATCGAACCCGGACCCTGGCGGTGTGAGGCAAACGTGCTAACCACTAAGCCACCGTGCCCCTTGATTTGATATTTATAAACTAGAATTTTCACAACGGTACAATACAAGGACTGTGAAAAAGGCATCTGAACTAGCATTCATCTTATTGCATTATTGCATTAATGTAACAGAAGTTAGATTGTAGGACTATAAACAAATAAAATAAACTACAAAAGGCAAAGTCACTTTATATACTCTTATGTTAATAATACTCTTTATGTTCACCAAAACAAATTACTTGACTTGCATTGACAATCGGCTATTTAATGTCATCCTCCTGGAACATGCTCATTTTACTTTCATTTAAAGATTGAGATTTCTTATACGGTTCTCCTGCAGGACACATATCTGTAGATAATCTCACCATAGTTTTACAGTAAGGGTTCCCATTTGTATCTGTCATTGTGCCTCCGTAGACCACAGGCAGCTGGTCTTCTGCAACGTATTTCTGCAGTACTTCTTTCCAGTTAGCTATAGCAAGATAACATGAAAATGATTGTTTTTTTTTTTTATTTAGAATTGGTTTTACTCTATATAACAGACATTGCACATTTTGTTCTCCTGCATTATAAAAATGTGAATGTGAAGTGCAGCAGGCCTACAGCCGACGATGATAATTTTTCTCCGGGTTTCTTCGCACAGGAACGGCTTAATCAAGTTGTAGGCAATAGGAAAGAGTTTAGGAGCTACGAAAAAATAGGACACAAAAAAAAATCAACAAGGTTACATCTAGGTGCTTGTAATACAATAAGCTCATAATGCAAAAATAAATACAGTTAATTCAAAACATACATATGAATTTATCACATTCAGAGAGATCATAAACCAGGGCTATTCAATTAGTTTGTCATGTAGGACAGTTCGCAAAAAAAGCATCCAAAATAAGGGGCTGCAGATATCGGCTTGCAATATAAGCAACGACACAATGGCAATACGAATCAGTGCATTGCTTAAGTAGACTTTTCTACATTCAAACAAGTTTGTATAATTGCATAACAACAACACATGTATTGTAGATGCACAAAAAAGGCGTCTACAGAAAGAAATAAACAGAAGAAATGGCCAAAAGTTATCAGTCATTGCGTCTCACCAGAGAGGCTGCTTGCGCTACTCACTTGCGGTCACATGACTTACACCGTCGACTGCAGCTCGTGCCGTGTTGAACAGACGCATGTGACTTCATAACTGTATTCTAGATATGTCTATGGAAATATGACTAGGATATTTGGGGGGTCGGCACAAATTACGGTCCACAGGTCGCCAAATGAATAGGCCTGTCATAAACTCTACATACAGTAAAACTACCTTTAATGATAAGAACCCTCTTAAGGCCCTCAGGATAGTTTTCCTCAAACATGGTGAGAATCTGCAAAAGTGACAATTAACTATTAAATGCAAGCAAATGAAAATATGATCAATTATTATGTGCATCTTTATATATATATATATATATATATATATATATATATATATATATATATATATATATATATATATATATATACTTTATTTTAAATATTTAAACATTAGGATGTGTCATGTCTTACTTCTCCATATGCTTCAACTGCAGGCTTCCAGATATGTTTTAGGCCAAGGTCTTCACAATCATAAATGATGAGAGTGATTGATTCCACAGCTTTCCCAACCTGGAATAATAATAATAATAATAATAATAATAATAATAATAATAATAAAAAAATATATATATATACATATATATATATATATATATGGGGGCACGGTGGCTTAGTGGTTAGCACGTTCGCCTCACACCGCCAGGGTCCGGGTTCGATTCCCGTCTCGGCCATGTGTGTGTGTGTGGAGAATTTGCATGTTCTCCCCGTGCCTCAGGGGGTTTTTCTCCGGGTTCTCCGGTTTCCCCCCCGTTTCAAAAACATGCACGGTAGGTTGTTGATTGGCACCTTGGAAAATTGTCCCTAGTGTATGAGTGTGTAGTGTGTGTGTGTGTGTGTGTGTGTGCCCTGCGATGGGTTGGGCATTCCATCCAGGGTGTATCCTGCCTTAATGCCCATAGACGCCCGAGATAGGCACAGACTCCCCATGACCCGAGGGAAGATCGGATATAGCGGTAGAAGATGAATGAATGTATGTATGTATATATATATATATATATATATATATATATATATATATATATATATATATATATAATATGCCAACGGTGTATATGACATACTAATGAAGCTAAGGTTTGCAAAGATAGGTTTGTAAAAATAGGTTTAAAAGTAACTTTTAAGACACTATTAAACATGAAATAGAAGAAGGTGACACCCTTCATTTTACCCTCTCAGACTGTTTTATACACTCCGTCCGCAGAAGCTCACAGTCTCTAATTTTGGTCTTGATGTAGTCTTGCTTGGAGGCAGACATGAGGAGACCCTTTGGATCAAGGGGACCAATGATGTCATACCAGACTGGACTCCCCTCTCGATCATAGCCGCACATCCCTCCAGACACATAGTGCTCAATTACCTGGACATATCAACCACGTAACATGTGAAGCAAAATGCACTATACAAGGCAGCCTATTGTTAGTGAACTATTTTGTGAATTGTGTTGATCACCTCTGGTGGCTTCCAGTCTTCTAGGATTGAATTTACTTTCAAACGCTTGCGAAAATCCAAATGCTGGAAATGAACCACAATGGTGAACTTGCTAGCGGTTTAAAGTGATCGATAGGTTTAACACTAGGTTTCAAGGCACATGGCAAAAAAGATCCAAATGTTGAACTCTTCCCAAAGACAATGTATGTAGATTACTATAGACTATATAGATATTCTTTATCAGCATGGCTATGACAGAAGTATGAAGATAAACACAGACTATTATCAACAATCTTTTCTGAATAAATTATTTCTACAGTACATTCTTATTCAGTGGGATTTGTATGTTAGATGCTCTTCATAATATATCCAATGACACGCATATAGAAAAATGCTATTCAACATAGCAAAATAAACATTTTACTCAAAGATATAATCTTCAGGATCGGAAACGTTACAATCTAAAACCTGCATAACTACAAGAGAGCAGAAAAAAGCTAGCGAGAGAAAGAAAGAATATCTTCTATCTCATAAGTGACAAAAGGAACTAACTTCCACAACACTGAATGTAGCCATAAATGGATCAAATGTTTTTTTGTTTTCTAATAAACAATTAAAACAGCTCTGGGCATTAACGCACTGTGGATTATTTTCCTGTAACATGTTGTATAGGGGGAACGGTGGCTTAGTGGTTAGCACGTTCGCCTCACAACACCAGGGTCCGGGTTCGATTCCCGTCTCGGCCAAGTGTGTGTGGAGTTTGCATGTTCTCCCTGTGCCTCAGGGGCTCTTCCTTTTCTCATTTCCTTTTTTTTTTTTCAACTTTTCTTTTTCTTTTTTTCCCTCCGGGTTCTCCGGTTTCCTCCTGGTCCAAAAACATGCACGGTAGGTTGATTGGCACCTTGGAAAAATTGTCCCTAGTGTATGAATGAGTGTGTGTGCCCTGCGACGGCAATCCATCCAGGGTATCCTGCCTTAATGCACATAGACGCCTGGGATAGACACAGACTCCCCGTGACCCGAGGGAAGATCGGATAAAGCGGTAGAAGATGAATGAATGAATGAATGTTGTATAGAATAACTTTTGTTTGTCACATATACATTACAACACAGTGAAATTCTTTCCTTAGACCACTGAGCTACACTCTCCCAATACCCTACTGCGATTAACACTATACTTATGAGAGAAACATGTCACAAAGCATTACCTTTCTAAGCATTGCTTCAGCCTTCAAGACATTGAAGCTTCTAGCTACAAAGAGAAGTGAGAAGATGCGAGATCAATAAGCTAGATAAATATAAACTTACTGTATCACTGCAACATGCAAGCAATAATACAAAAATAGGTCAAGTGGCTTTCGTTAATTGTTCACATTGTACATCTCAACATGGGAACAACTATCAGTTCATAGCACGGTTGTTGTTGTATCACAAATATGTAAAAAAGAAATATAAAATTAAAGTCTTTATTAACCAGGTAGAATACTTAAGACTGAATAGTCACAGTGTATAGTCAAAGTGCATATGGCTTATAGTTCAATTTCTATCTTGATATGTTTTAAATTTCAGTGTCGATGCAATACTGCCAGTTGTTCATAGTAAACAGCAAACATCTTGATATTATTATGGTTCAGTAGAAACAAGCAAATGTTTTGCGGTGGATAAAAAAAAGTCAAGGTGAGAGGAACTACAAATATTTGCGTCGGAAGCATCAAGAATTTTGCCTTGAACTTCTCTCATGGTACTAAAAATGCAAGTCATTCAAGCAAACATGAACGAACGATGAACTGGGCATGTGCAAATATTAGGCACATGTTGCTGATATCCACCTATAAAATACTCCTTGTCAATCTTTTAGGGGGTGAATAAAAAAAAAAAAACCTTCTGATCTTTAATAAAAAAATTAATAAAAAAAACGATTGTACTTTAATAAAAGATTTATGTTTTGAAGATTTCACATTTAAAAAAAAAAGGATTAAAAACAAAAAACATGGATTTCTACTATTTCGTTTTTTAATACTAACTTTCTAAATGATCACAATACTGTAGCTGTAGTTACTATTATAAAGAAGAATAAGGACAAATAAAGTGTACTATGACTAATGTGCCTGTAGGAGATAGAAAATAAAATAAAATAAAAACATGTTTTGACCACTTACCTCTGAGCCAGCGAAGGAGGTAATGGTCACTTTGATTAGGAAGCTGGGCATAAACATCTTTAATTCTTTCAGATAACTAGACAAAATAACAATATAATAAGAATAGAATAGACAAAACAGATCGTGCAGCAAATTCAAAATACTTATTTGAATTCATTTATATAACATTTTCCAAACATGGGTATTTTTGCAGTGTATCCTGGATGCTCACCTCTTCCAGAGCTGCAGCCTGTTTAGGGCTGAGATCTCCTACATGGCCACTCATTTTCTCTGCAAAATTAACAACCCTGAATCCGGTGCTTCATTTATTTCTCTGGTGATATTTCTTTACTTGCTGAATTTATAAGGTATAGGACAGGTTTGCCCTTTGCCCTTTGGGAGAAACATGAGTGGATGGCAATTATGGACAGAAAGAAGCCACACAGTACCTTTGGTCTTTCTGAGTAATGTTTGTTTTTGTTTTGTTTTTTTTGTTAGCTTAGAGTTTAATGATGAGGTGGGGCCCAAGCGACAGGGAGTAATGCACTAATAGCAAAAAAAAAGTGTTTGATAAATGACGATAAACGCTTCAATAATAGTTATTATAGACTGAAATGGCAGCATTTCTAACTTTCAGCTTCATTTTTGTTACTGAAGAAAAAATACGATGTAAAGCGACTGTGAAGTTTTAGTGACAGATTTCGGTCATGTGTAAATATATATATATATATATATAGATATATATATATATATATATATATATATATATATATATATATATATATATACACACACACACACATACATACATTTTCCTTGGGAACAATCAGGGACAAAATGTGATTTTCATTCCCACACACTTTGTGACAATGACAATTGTAAAAAGAAATAAATGGCAAAAAAAGATCCAAATGTTGAACTCTTCCCAAAGACAATGTATGTAGATTACTATAGACTATATAGATATTCTTTATCAGCATGGCTATGACAGAAGTATGAAGATAAACACAGGCTATTATCAACAATCTTTTCTGAATAAATTATTTCTACAGTACATTCTTATTCAGTGGGATTTGTATGTTAGATGCTCTTCATATTATATCCAATGACACGCATATAGAAAAATGCTATTCAACATAGCAAAATAAACATTTTACTCAAAGATATAATCTTCAGGATCGGAAACGTTACAATCTAAAACCTGCATAACTACAAGAGAGCAGAAAAAAGCTAGCGAGAGAAAGAAAGAATATCTTCTATCTCATAAGTGACAAAAGGAACTAACTTCCACAACACTGAATGTAGCCATAAATGGATCAAATGTTTTTTTTGTTTTCTAATAAATAATTAAAACAGCTCTGGGCACACACACACACACACATTTTCCTTGGGTATTAAGTAACTGCTGTAGGCTTCTTTCTCAGAAACAACTAAATTACCCAGAATACATTGTTTTATCGAACAGCATATATTTGTCAATTATACACTACAGCACAGGGAAATTATTCCTTCACATATCCCAGTTTGGAAGCTGGGCTCAGAGGGCAGCCATGATACGGCGCCCCCTGGAGCACAGAGGAGTAAGGGCCTTGCTAAAAAAAAAAAAAAAGGTTTATACATTTAGAATGCAGCACAAAAAACAATGCATTTTATACATGAATTAGAATTGTAAAAAAAATAAACAGTGGCAAAATAAACAATAAAGGTGCCTGCACTAGGGCAAACGTGCTGTATACAAGTTTTATTTTTTCTAAATGAAAAAAAAACCCAAAACTATTATATATGTAATTATCATACTGAAATAAACAGTTAGTAGTAGAGCTGGGAGATTAATTATCATTATTATGGTGCATGCCAATGTTGAAATACAATTTTTAGATTTCACCTTGGTTTGGCACCGAGAGCTTCCGTAGTTCTCCGCCTCCTGCCCCGTACTTGAGATAGGCACAGACTCCCCGTGACCCGAGGGAAGATCGGATAAAGCGGTAGAAAATGAATGAATGAATGAACTTTGGTGAAAAATAGGTTTAAACGAAGGTAGTAGTGTTATTTATTGCACGTTTGTCCACTAGAGGGCAACATTGGTGTCGATTGTAACAAACTCTTGGTCAAAAACTTTTGAGAGAGACATTTTCAGCCTTCCGGAAATTTCTTTTAATGAACATTTTATGAAAGTCACATAACCGTAAAGGTTTACCACGAAAGGAAATATTTAAGTGTACTATGTAGTGTATCACAGAGTACTGTTGCACTAGAACGCCATCTTCTGTAGGTGACTGACAGTAAGGAAACAACTCGTGAATTAAATATCAATGAGAAAGAAGAAAAAGAAAAGAAAAGGGAAAAAAAAGAGGAACAAAAAGAAGCGTTTCTCCAAGGCACACTTGAGTTATGGCTGTTCATATGAATACAGCGAGACCTTAACAATGATTTAATCATAGACAAAACCACCTAATATTATACACTAGGATTGTTTTTTGTCAACTATAGAGATTTTTGAGACCTGCCCATATCAAGAATACATTTAATGCTTATACAAATTTGCCTTGACTTTGTACCAGCACCTATTGTTTGACTGTTGGATGGAAAAACAGTGAA
The DNA here is from genome assembly GCA_030449085.1 of Kryptopterus vitreolus. Taxonomy (NCBI): domain Eukaryota; kingdom Metazoa; phylum Chordata; class Actinopteri; order Siluriformes; family Siluridae; genus Kryptopterus; species Kryptopterus vitreolus. The sequence goes on from JACRUU010000028.1 coordinate 16,085,279, forward strand.
GTGGTTTAGAAAGAGATGCATAGCACAAATGCCATTGCAGTCCTGTAACTCAGCAGTCCCCAACCCTTTTTGCTCCACGGACCGGGACAATATTTTCACAGATCGGCTTTTAAGGTGTTTGCAGAAAATTACAACAAAATAAAATGATACGACCGGCATATAAACTTGTATTTTAATGCAGAACGCTTGGTCTCCATGTACAAAGCGGTTTTGAAAGCTTCATGGCGTCGTCAGAGAGACGGTCGCCGCATATTATACAGATCAGGGTTTGGTGCATGGGAACGACCTGTCGCAATAAATCCATATCTCAAGTAGGACTCCTAAATCTGTTAAATGCAGATTTCTTTTTCTTTGAAGGCGTAGGCTCTTCTTCCGTCTCCTCACGGGGAAAAATGTTAATTTTTTGGGGGGGTTTAATTTAGCAGTAATGTATTATGTGTTAGAGCAGTTAAGAATGTGTTAAGAAGGTAGAGGATGGCGGTACGACATGTGACCGAGGCAAGAGTGAGTCATGGACAAATGTGGCGGAGAAAATCCGGTTATTTTCCAAAATAAAACATCAGATAATCAGATAATTAATAAAACGGAAATAATATAAAGTTGTGCATTGATTCTGTGCGGCCTCAGTATCAACTGACCCAGGGGTTGGGGAACCACTGCTTTAACTCACCACGATTGGAATCCAATGGATTCTTAATTTAATGATGTTTCATGTTACATCGAAATTATAATGCTTGAATCTCAAGACAGATTAGAATAGTAATCACTACATGCATATGTGCTGAAATGTGTTTCATTTTCAGGATTTTTAATCCTACAGAAGGAAAAAAAACAATTATATATATATAATTGCCTGACAAAAGTCTTGTCGCTTATCTATTTTGTAGAAACACCTGCTATTAACCTTGCTATTATTGACTTTTAATTAATCAATTGGTGTTAGAAATAGCTCGTATGAACAGCTAAAACCCTCCCAAATGATGTTTAATGCACTGAAATAAATTAATTTCACTGAAAAAAGATTTATCATTTAATCAAAACAGAAAGGTCAAATTTTGGCAAGACAAAAGTTTTGTCGCCTATACAGAAATTGAACAAATTTACTGCAAATACAAAAATATGTCAGCAAATTAAGTAGTGGTGCTGTGAGATCCAAATTTAATATCTTGTATGACTTCCATGAGCTTGAAGGACTGCATCCATGCGGTTTGGCAAGGATTCATACAACTTATTGATGAAGTCATCAGGAATAGCAAAGAAAGCAGTCTTGCAAGCCTCCCAGAGTTCATCAATATTTTTTGGTTTAGTCTTCCATGCTTCCTCTTTCATCCTACCCCACATATGCTCAATGATGTTCAAGTCTGGTGACTGGGTTGGCCAATCCTGGAGCATCTTGATCTTCTTCGCCCTGAGGAACTTTGATGTGGAGATGGAAGTATGCGATGGAGCACCATCCTGCTGCAGAATTTGGCCTCTTTTATGGTTGGGAATATAAGAGATAGCTAAGATTTCTTGCTATTTTAGACTATTGATGTTGCCCTATTTTAGACTATTGATGTTGTTCCACCCTGCAGATCTCTCGTACACCCCCATACTGGATGTAACCCCAGACCATGATTTTTCCGCCACCAAACTTCACTGTTTTCTGGGTGAATCTCGGATCCATGCGGGCTCCAGTAGGTCTCCTGCAATATTTGCGGCGACTGTGGTGTAATTCAACAGAAGATTCATCTGAAAAATCCACCTTCTGCCACTTTTCCAGCGTCCATCCTTTTAGCAGGCTGTGGGCCTTGGCAAATGCCACACGGTTTTTCAATCGTCTTTTGTTTAGTGCTGGCTTCTGGGCACTGATTCGACCATGGAGGCCATTTCGAGATAGAATCCGACAAACTGTTCTGGTTGACACGGGGACTTCAGGTGACCAGGTCTCGTGGAGCTCTGCTGCAGTGGAAAATGGGCTGGCCTTGGATTTTCGAGCCAACAAACGGTCCTCTCGAGCAGTTGTCTTGCGGGGTCTGCCTGACCTGGGCTTGTCAAAAACGTCTCCAGTCTCTTCAAATCTTTTTTTTTTATCCTCTGTACTTGACGCTGAGACACATTGAAGGTGTCTGCCACATCAGCAGTGGATCTGGTCTTCAGCCTCTTGATAATCAACACTTTAGTCTCAGGGTGAATCTTAGGCATGTTTGCAGAGGTCTAGTTGCAGTTGAGGTGAAGGTCTAGTGTACTGGGGTTCTTTTTATACACACCTGAGACCTAATTGATCCATTATTAGTCACTGGTGAAGCTCATATGACAAGGCGACAACACTTATGTCTTTGCAAAAATGGACTCAATGGGCTTTACCAAGCTGTGAATATTAGAATACTTTTTGACAGTTTCGTTTTGCACTGAAACATTATTACAAAAGCTGTTGGGATTAAAATGAGCCATTTCTTGTAAAAAAAATCTTGATTAGAAATATATTTCAGCGGCACTTCAGGTCAATTTGTACACAAGCGACAAGACTTTTGTCAGGGACTGTGTGTGTATATATATATATATATATATATATATATATATATATATATATATATATATATATATATATATAATTAGAGGGAGTGGAAAAGTGTCTTTGGTTGCTGGTCATTTGAATCCAAAAATGTACTCAAAATATGATGTTGTAAAGCTCTAAGCATCTTTTTTTTTTTTAACTAGTATACCAGATGATTCATCTCCTCATAACTCTTCACAAGTCTCGGCTTTCTCCGTCAGCTGCTGCCTGTATTCTTGGATTAACCATGAACTTTTCTTCTCGTCTTGCTAACACGACTCTCTTGCCAGTATCATCTCTCCAAAATCAAAAGGATTCGACCATTTCTATCCATCCAGGCTGCTCAGGTGCTTGTTTAGTGTCTTGTCATTTCGAGACTTGACTAGTGTAACTCTCTGCTGGCAGGTCGACCTCAGAACGCTATTCGTCCACTACATATGATCCAAGCCGCAGCGGTGTTTAACCTGACCAAGCCCACTGGATTTCGGTAACTGCACGCATCAGAATCAAAACAATGACGTCTACCTACAAAGTCAACACCAAAGACCTCATCATCCCACATACTGCACCTCGCTGCCTGAGATCGTCTAGAACTGCTCACCTGGTCCCACATTCTCTAAGGGTCTAGAGACCTCGTCTCCGTTCCGGAACCGAACTTCCCTATCTTCCCGTCACTAGCTATCTTCAAGCGACTGGTGAAGATCTATCTCGGATACAGAAACACTTGCCGACATTGTAAGTCTACATTGTACTTGCTGATATTGTTAGTTGCCGACAAATAAGACCAGCACGGTATTATTATTATTATTATTATTATTATTTTATCCTCTCAACAGAGTTTAAGTTTTTTTTCTATCTTAAAGTTTGTAACCGGCCAAACCAGTGTTCATTTATTCATAGATATAGACTCAAAGCACTTTTTGTATGTCACTATGGATAAGGGTGTAAATGCTACAAATGTAAGTGTTATTTCCTTACATGCGCAAGAGATTTATTCATTATATAATTTGCCTTCCCCAGCAAAATGTCCACAAATACAGGTATCTGTGGTACTAAGGAGTAATTCTCAGTCTCTCCTCAAATGTAAAAATTGGTTCACATGAAGAAATATTGCTTCCAAATCTTTTGAAATCAATTAAAACATTTTACATTTCGTGCCTATTGAAACGATTGATCTATTTTCTTTAGCAACTGATTTCTTCTGAACTGGTCCATTTTGTGGATATGTCTACAGAATGAATATTTTACACTTAACAAAAACAAAGCAAACAAACAAACAAACAAACAAAAAAAAACACCACATACTAACTGCAGTTACTAATGTAAAGAGGGAGGATAAAATAAGAACAGTTTATAATAACCCACCAACACTTGAGGATAAACCTGTACAAGACCAAGGTGCTTGCTTACAAACTTTAAAATTTTTAGGATTAGGGAAAATGCCCAGGTTATTCATTCACGTAAAAAAGAAAAAAAAAAAAAAAAAAAAGGGAATGGTTGGGAATTTTTTCACTGCATGATGAATCCAGTTCTTGGGGGAAGACCAGGCCTCTGGGGAAATGCTGGTGTGTATGGCGGTATCAGAGGACCTGTGTAGGATGGCACCATGCTAGGCATTTGGACAGGAGGGTTAGGGGTTACTGGGTAGGGTAAAGCTCCTTGCTGCCCTGTTAGCTGGATTGGCGTTGAAGGCGTTGCCCTCATAGGACCTGGGGAGCCATTAACCTGGCCATGGAAGGGAGCAGTGGCGGTGGACATCTGAGATGGAACGTGCTCCAACGATGCTGGTGGCATTTGAAAACATCTGAGCAGCATCTCCTGCAGCTTATCAATTTTCACACGCCGCAAGTGGGCCAACTTTCTCTTGCTCTGATAAGTTTCAATGAAGGCATCCAGAGACAGATCACCGTCAAGGAATGAATCCGCCATGTTCTACAATGACAATGAAGTACATTACATTAATAACGCTTTAGCTTCTTGCGTGGCGGTAAACAGTAGAAGAGACACGGTCATTTGCTTTGGATTATCCACATAACTCATGACCCCATGAATATAAATATTTACATTCCTTATCCTACATTCACACAAGGAAGTGATGAGTGGCTCATGAGTCATTTTTTGATTCTGGTTTTTGTATGTTTGTGCGGCGACATATATGAGGGGCGGTCATCTATTGTTATTATTGCTAAGAAAATATAATATAATGAAAAGTAACATTGGTCATGGAGGCACGGTGTTTTAGTGGTTAGCACGTTCGCCTCACACCTTCAGGGTCTGGGTTTGATTCCCGTCTCGGCCATGTGTGTGTGTCGAGTTTGCATGTTCTCCCCGTGCCTCAGGGTTTTTTTCTCCGGGTTCTCCGGTTTCCTCCCCCGGTCCAAAAAACATGCACGGTAGGTTGATTGGCACCTTGGAAAATTGTCCCTAGTGTATGAATGTGTGTGTGTGTGTGTGTGTCCTGCGATGGGTTGGCATTCTATCCAGGGTGTATCCTGCCTTAATGACCATAGACGCCTGAGATAGGCACAGACTCCCCGTGACCAGAGGGAAGATCGGATAAAGTGGTAGAAAATCAATGAATGAATGAACATTGGTCATGAGTTTAGTCCTTCTCTACACATCCCTCACCTAAAGCAAAACCTCTCCAAATGATGGATGAGTTGGTGGAGACTGTCCTTTAGAAGCCTTACACCTTGGTAGTCATCAATGGGTCCTAGGTCAGGGGAGTACAGGGGATAAGTCACAATATCGTGCCCCACGTCGCCCACAAGCTTCACTGTTTTGTGAGCTGAATGGGCTGACACTTTATCATGAAGAAGGCGAAGCCCCCTACGTGAGCAGTTCACAATGCAAACAGCTTTTTAAACAAAACTAAATGCTCATAAGACATATGCTGATACTAATTTTAGGGCCACCCCTCATATGGTATCTCAAGAAAGCTATTAAAATTTAAATTATATGCTAGTCTGATTTAAAATATTCTTGTTGGGGTTCATACTGGCTTTGTTGGAACAGCATGTATGAAAGTGTGAAAGTGTGTGTGTGTGTGTACAGTTGAAAGAAAAAGTATGTGAACCCTTTGGGATTTCTTCATCAAATGGTCATAAAATGTGTTCTGATCTTCATCGAAGTCACAACAATAGAAAAACTGCTTAAATTAATACCACATAAACATGATATTTTTTTCATGTTTTTATTGAACACAACATGTAAACATTCATAGTCCAGGGTGGAAAAAGTATGTGAAACCCTATAATGACTTCTCCAAGAGATAACTGGAGCCTGGTGTCAGCCATGCTGGGGTCCAATCAATGTGGTGAGATTGGATGTGTTGATTAAAGCTGCCCTAACGTTTTTTTGTTGACAAATCTACAATGAGTAAAACATTAAACAAGAATGGACTTCATGGGAGGACACCAAGGAGGAAGCCACTACTGTGGCTTATATTCTGTGGACAGACGAAAGCAAAATTGAGTTGTTTGGAAAGAACACACAGCGCTATGTGAGGAGAAAAAAAACGGCACAGCACACCAACATCAAAACCTCATCCCCACAGTGGTGGAGGGAGCATCACGGTTTGGGGCTCCTGGACGGATCGCTGTCATCGACAGAAAAATGAATTCCAAAGTTTATCAGGACATTTTGCAGGAAAACTTGAGACGCCTGTCCACCAAATGAAGCTTGACAGAGGACGGATGATGCAACAGGACGACGACCCAAAGCATAGAAGTAAATCAACAACAGAACGGCGCCAACAGAAAAGAATACGCCTTCTTTACTGGCCCAGTCAGAGTCCTGACCTCAACCCGATTGAGATGCTGTGGCATGACCTCAAGAGAGCGATAGATTCACACCAGACATCCCAAGAATATTGCTGCACTGAAACAGTTTTGTAAGGAGCAATGGTCCAAAATTTCTCCCGAGCGTTGTGCAGGTCTGATCTGCGACT